>JBBDGP010000432.1:9690000-10150000 GCA_037952835.1 Lithobates septentrionalis
GCACTATGGAGCCATCTCTTCTTTTTCCACCATCCATCTGAGGACATCTACAGAGTGCGGGATAGTGTCTTTTGTGGCCGATGTACATGTGTTCCTGGGAACTGTGACAACCATTAGAAGTGGATCCCCAGTATACAATCACACCACTTGCTGGTACATGCTCGATTCGGCAAATTGGGGTCCGCAACTACAGGTGAGAGGCCGGGGAAACTGTTGTCGCACTACGGAACAAGATCGGATCAACGCAATAGATATTAGACACTGGCCGTTACAGTGTTTGCTCACTGCACCCGCACCTTGTATCATCCGCAGAAGATTTCACCGGGTTGATATCGGGAGTCGCACCTATATGCATTTTTGAACTTTTTTTTTGTCTGTTTGGACATTTATTCTTATAGCTTATGTAGCATCGTATACACATTTTTGCACACCGTTATTTATGGTTTATATTGCACCTGCACTTTTCTGATCACTTTGGAATATTTTGTGTGCTGTTATTAGGAGTCGCACTGTTATGCTTTTTTGGATTGCCATTTTATTTTATTTTTCGGATACTCCTTACTATTTATTTCATTGTGTACTAGTTTATGCATTATCTTCAGTGATTCATATTATTCGTATGCACATTGCACTTTAAAGATTGAGTTCATTACATCATTGCTATTTAGGAGTTACACTGTATGCTTTGTTGGATTGCAGTGTTATTTACCGTTTTTGGTGATTTTACATATTCGTATTAGTTCATACATTTTCAGTTATTTATATATTATTGCTCTTATTTGTATGCACTTTGCACCTTAAGGATTGAGCTCATTTTATTGTTTTTTTGCACTTCATCATTACTATTATTTGATCATTGCATTTATTATTGATCATTTTGTCTTGGTATTATATTGCATTCAGTTACCATTTATTTCAGGTTCAACAGTTATTTGCACTTTAGGTGGGGTAGCGCCACATATATTTATTTTAATTATATGCCCAACAAGGACCAGCAATGTACTGGTATGTTGCTGGACTTTGGTTATACCAGAATGATGCCTGCGGGTTTAGGTATCATCTTGGTATCATTCTTTTCAGCCAGCGGTCGGCTTTCATGTAAAAGCAATCCTAGTGGCTAATTAGCCTCTAGACTGCTTTTACAAGCAGTGGGAGGGAATGCCCCCCTCCACAGTCTTCTATGATTTTCTCTGGCTCTCCTGTCCCAACAGGGAACCTGAGAATGCAGCCGGTGGTTCCGCCAGCTGACCATAGAGCTGATCAGAGACCAGAATGGCTCCAATCATCTCTATGGCCTAAGAAACCAGAAGCTACGAGCATTTCATGACTTAGATTTCGCCGGATATAAACAGCGCCATTGGGAAATTGGGAAAGCATTTTATCACACCGTTCTTGGTGTGGGTCAGATGCTTTGAGGGCAGAGGAGAGATCTAGGGTCTAATAGACCTCAATTTTTTCAAAAAAGAGTAGCACCCCCCCCCCCCTGCTCTCACGCAAAGGTGAACGCAAATGTCGGTCTGGCGTCATATGTAAACAGCAATTGCACCATGCATGTGAGGTATCACCGCAAAGGTCAGATCGAGAGCCTAGCCACATACAGGACCCCGAAAACCAAGCACCACCTTCAGGCTTTCTAAGGGTGTAAATTTTTGATTTCACTCCTCACTGCCTATCACAGTTTCGGAGGCCATGGAATGCCCAGATGGCACAAAATCCCCCCCCCCCCAAATGACCCCATTTTGGAAAGTAGACACCCCAAGTTATTTGCTGAGAGGCATGGTGAGTATTTTGCAGATCTCGCTTTTTGTCACAGTTTTAAAAATTTAAAAAAGAAAAAAAAATACATTTTTCTTTTCTTTCTTCATTTTCAAAAACAAATGAGAGCTGCAAAATACTCACCATGCCTCTCAGCAAATAGCTTGGGGTGTCTACTTTCCAAAATGGGGTCATTGGGGGGGGGGGGGGGCTTTGTACTGCCCTGCCATTTTAGCACCTCAAGAAATGAGATAGGCAGTCATAAACTACAAGCTGTTTAAATTCGAGAAAATGTACCCTAGTTTGTAGACGCTATAACTTTTGCGCAAACCAATAAATATACGCTTATTGACTTTTTTTTTTTTTTTTACCAAAGACATGTGGCTGAATACATTTTGGCCTAAATGTATGACTAAAATTGAGTTTATTGGATTTTTCTTATAAAAAAAACAAGTAGAAAATATCTTTTTTTTTTTTTTTTTTTCAAAATTTTCTGTATTTTTCCTTTTTATATTGCAAAAAATAAAAATCGCAGAGGAAAGCTCTATTTGTGGGAAAAAAAGGACGCAAATTTTGTTTGGGTACAATATTGCATGACCGCGCAATTACCAGTTAAAGCAGCGCAGTGCCAAGTTGTAAAAAGTCCTCTGGTCTTTGGCCAGCCAAATGGTCCGGGGCTTAAGTGGTTAACATTAATCACCAGTGGAACTGGTTGGTACGGTGCTTTCTAATAGTGTGGCAAGTGATCTCCCGGTTAGGGTGCTTCCGGATACGGTTCAGTATGGAAGGCGCTCTGGGGGGCTGCTGGAGAAATCAGAGGTCTCTTCACCTGATGTGGTGATGGACATGTCTGCAAGTGCGGTCCGAGGTGCGGCTGAGCATTGATTAGTAAATGGCGCGGATACTCCCTCACCCGCTAGACCTCCAAAGAAGGAAGGGCCAGATATGGAAGCGGCAAAAGCAGAGATTCTGTCTGTCACCTGCAAAGAGGTACAAGTCGAGGTACCCGGAGATGCTCTAAAATCTAGCACGGAAAGGAACAAAAATCGTGACATAGAAAAGTGTGAGCTGGCAAAGATTGATGCTGCTAGTATTTCAGCAATGGGTCATGCGTTGCTCAATGTCAGTTGTTGGGACGACTACCCATAGAGATTTGGACAGCAGGTGAAGTGAAGCCTTGTGAAGGTCCCATAAGGTATAGCTGCTCACCTTTGTGTTGTCCCTCCTTGGGCCTGGCCCTAACAAACCCTGAACAAGAAAGAATGGACGGTATTGGTAATTGGAGAAATGTTGATGTATTAATGAATGTTAATGTCAATAATGGCCTTGATATGACCATGAATAATTTCTTGGAAAATGAGCGTGATACAGACGTTGAGCTCTGGGGAGTTGGTGGTCAAGGGTAATGGCAAAGAAGTTGGTAAACCCAAAAGACCTATTGTGATGGTGAAAACGGGTACCAGTGAGGAAAAATGTGGTTCCTCATCAGGAGCGGTGTCAGGAGCAGGTTCCCTACAGAATCCGGAAACTGAGTTGAAAGGAAGTAGCAGGAAAGGCAGGGGACCACCAAAAAAGAAATGTGAGTTCAGGAACCCAAAGGACAGAGGGAGTAGGCTGAGGATACATAACTGTAGGACCCCGCTACAATCCAGGCAAGGGCGTGCCTGCAAACGCACCCGAAAAAAAAGGTTGGGCCTATGCAGCGGACAGCTGGCGCAGAGGTGCCCCAATTATGGATTCAGGCTGGTGTGTTCCGCCCCCTTCGGATTCGAAACAAAGGGGGGAGATATGTGACAGATGCTATTATGGTAAAATTGGTAGTTTGGGGGACACAGGGTGTGCACATTTGCTTGGTGCATGACTGCAGAGCATAGATGTGGACTGGAGAAAACTGCTTTCTCCAGGTTTTGGTATTCTGTCTTGGGGCTCTGTATTTTGGAGATTTAACAGTGTCTTGGGTGAGATGGGATCTCCAACCCTGTGTCCAGATTTTGCAGATGACCAGCAGAGTGTGTGCTCAGGTGAGCACAGCCCTTATGAGTTTAAGGGAATACCTCAGGGCTCCCAATTGGAGACTGCTCCACACCAAAAGACAGGAGGTCTCCAGGAGTCAAAGGAGCTGCAGGAGGCAGTGAAACGGCCTGAGGACTAAGGCCAGAGCGGAGCTGTGGGCGCTAAAGTAAAGCCGTCCACACTGAAGGATAGAGAGGTCTGAGTGACCAGGAGAAAGAGCAATAGTACTGCTAAAGAGAGCCAGGTGGGCTAGCATTTTCTGTGTGTGTGTATATGCTGGAGAAGAACCCCTGTGTGGGAAACCGTTATGTTATGGACTTTTATTTGCCTTTTTTAATAAAAATGGGCTCCTGGAAGACGTAATCTTTTTACGAAACGCAGCGTAGGGCTGAGCGGCGTCATCGCGTCACCTCCCACTGTTGTTGCGAAGACCAGCAGGACGGGCTGTCTGTGAGCATCCGGCTGGTGCCACAGACTGTTCTTCTCCAAACAACGTTTATTCCTGAATTTACATGTGAGTGTATACTTTATTTTGTTTCAATAAAGCCTTATGATTTTACACTATCGGAGCCCTCCCCTTCTCTCTTTATGGTTACACCACTCTGCTGAGAGCCAGGTTTTTTCCGTGGATCTATCCATCTGTACTACAGTCCCTGACATCCCATTCCAGCTACTCATCTTGGCTTTATGGTGGTCCGGAGCAGCAGGACTTAACAGCTCACTCAGACCCTCTGTAACGGGGGGGGGGGTCATGGGTTTCTGGTAAGCGGCCAGGTACTCTATTTATGGTGGTGGACCCAAGCACTTATGCTTCCATATAACTAGACCTTCACTGGATTTTTACACCATACTCGGGTGTTCATATATGGACTAATACTCACAATTTTCTAAACTTTTGTTGCACAATATATTGCAGCTTTTGTTGCTAGTTTATTCATTTTTGCACACGTCCTTTTTTCATAAGATATATGGTCATATGCATATTTGAAGTTTGTTTAAGGTGATGTCTGATCACCTTTATATTTATATTCACTGTGTTTTGTCAATAGCGCGAGTCATAAGTTTATTATAATGAAAATGGGCTACCATGCTCTAAAATACAGTTCCTGACTGGTTTGGAATCACTGGCAAAAGCATCTACTACGAGAGCTAAACAACCCCCAACTTTACACTTAGAGATCTGTCTATCTGTCTATCGCTAGAATAGGCTTTTTCTGGGTTTAAGGTATCAGTGTAGGCAAATTTTAAACAGACCTGTACTTTAGGTTAGGCCTGTTTGTTTTGATTTGAGATTGGGAGTGTTTAGTGTAGTAGTGGGTATGACCACCTGTGCTCTGACTCAGAGGCACCTCCCCTGCTTTCAGGAAGATTGTTCTGGAACAGAGGTTGGACCGAGGTTTGAGTGACAGGCAGCTTGTGTGAGGAGCTCTGATCAATTACCATTCGGTACTGGCAGGGGCAGGGCCGGACTGGGAATAAAAACCAGCCCTGGAAATTTCATACCAGCCCCATAGCATTTTTATACCAGCCCAACCGCAAAACGTCATTATTTTCTTGTTCACAATAGGGAAAACCATGCATTTTAAAGCACATTTGAAGAGTGTATTATATATAGATAAGAGAGACATGGAATGTACAAACCGCACCAATTTTTTACTGGCAAAAATCATGGCATTTACTGGCACATTTTTTACTGACACTGCAAAAAAAAGGTGCCTAAAATGGCAGTTTTCAGTGCAAATATCAATATTTAAGCTATAAACATGTAGCTAAAGCTATTAGCAATGTGTTTTAACTTAAACAAAAGTCAAAAACCATATTTCTCCATTTACATGAAGGTCAGATTAATATAACACAGCACAGAGTTCCCCCATATATCAGGAGGATTCCCCTTTACAGTGCAAGGGAACTCTGACATAAAGGGGAACATTGCAGATCATGATCTAAGCGGGAACTCTGATATAAAAGGGGGGCACTTGTGACCAGAGACCCCACTTATATCAGAGTCCACTGCATTTCCCTTTACATCAGAGTTCTCACTTACATCAGGTTCTGCAGCATTGACCTTTACATCAGAGTTCCCCCTTGCACTGTAAGGTGGAATCCTGCAGACTATGACGTAAAGGGGAACTCTGGGAATGTGGGGAGGACTCTGGTGACCAGAGACCACCTTCCGCAGAAAGAAAACACTAAGGTAAGGGGGTTTACTGATATAAGGGGGAAACCTTTAAATCAGTGCCCCCTTACAATATTGTATTGACCCCCCCCCCCCCCATTCCCCCAGGCTGGCCTGGCGGTGCTGTCACTGACCTCTCAGGTGCACCGTCCAGGGCTCAGTCAGTCGGCTCCAGCTTGGTGGCTCTGGTTTTAATCCATAGTTTCCTCTCCACAGTCCATACACGTCTGACTTCTCCTATGACCCCCATTCCTGCGGCACTCTCATTCTTGACTCCTCTCCAGACTGCAGATGTGATATAAGACAAGAGATGGTCAGAGGCTGCAGACGGTACAGGGGAGGTCAGAGGCTGCGGAGGGGACGACAGGGGAGGTCAGAGGCTGCGGAGGGGACGACGGGAGGTCAGAGGCTGCGGGTGGTACAGGGGAGGTCAGAGGCTACGGGTGGTACAGGGGAGGTCAGAGGCTGCGGAGGGAACGACAGGAGGTCAGAGGCTGCGGAGGGGACGACAGGGGAGGTCAGAGGCTGCGGAGGGGACGACAGGGGAGGTCAGAGGCTGCGGAGGGGACGACAGGGGAGGTCAGAGGCTGCGGAGGGGACGACAGGGGAGGTCAGAGGCTGCGGAGGGGACGACAGGGGAGGTCAGAGGCTGCGGAGGGGACGACAGGGGAGGTCAGAGGCTGCGGAGGGGACGACAGGGGAGGTCAGAGGCTGCGGGTGGTACAGGGGAGGTCAGAGGCTACGGGTGGTACAGGGGAGGTCAGAGGCTACGGGTGGTACAGGGGAGGTCAGAGGCTGCGGAGGGAACGACAGGAGGTCAGAGGCTGCGGAGGGGACGACAGGAGGTCAGAGGCTGCGGAGGGGACGACAGGAGGTCAGAGGCTACGGGGGAGGCAGACAGGAGGTCAGAGGCTGCAGGGGGGCGGACAGGAGGTCAGAGGCTGCGGGGGGGGGGGGAACAGGAGGTCAGAGGCTGCAGGGGGGACGTAAGAAGGGGCACACTCCACCAGACAACATCTCACTGAGCCCTGTAACTGCTTTACTTTTAAAAATGGCACTGCTCGACACCATTGTTTTACTGCCCATGCGCCCACCTTTCCGAAAAGTGCCGAGCGTGTACGGGCTTTCCCGAGCACCGCTAGCTTCGGGACAGCGCTGGCGCCTGCGCAGTTGCATGTCGGCCCGGCCCCGCAGCCATATTTTTTTTCAGGTGCCGCTGCCCTCACAGCGGCCCCAGGGGCAGCCAGCCCACTGGGAAATTTCCCAGTAGGCCAGTCTGGCCCTGAGCAGGGGGAGTCGGTGCAGAGGAGGAAGAGGAGCAATAGTCTGCAGTGGAGATATGCAGGAGAACAGACTGTGAATGTTAGAAGTGCATCATTTTCAAGGCTAAAGCTGCTAATCAATGTTCTACAAATGTGATGACAATTCAATAAGTGCTATGGGAATACCATATCTTCCTTTACCCCAATCAAGTTGTATCCCGCAATAAACGCAACAAAACTACGCAAATGACTGCATATTGTCTGAGGTGATAGATGGGGGTCTGGCAGCAGGATGATTTGGTGGATTGTTAGGAGTGCTCACACTGTGTGTGTGTGTGTGTGTGTGTGTGTGTGTGTATGTATATATGTATGTATGTATGTATATATGTATATATGTATATATGTGTATATATATATATATATATATATGTGTGTGTATATATATATATATATATATATATATATATATATATATATATATATATATATATATATATATATATATATATATATATATACTTTTTTTTGTAAAGTTCAGGGTATAGCACCTCGAAATCGCGTGCAAAGCCATTTCTCTTAAACATAAAAATCTTTATTTTTCTTTAAAGCAAGCAAAAGCTGAGTCAATACTGACTTCACTTCAGAAAACACAACACAATAGTCTGTTTGTCTTCAGCACAAACACCATACAAGACATGCAAAGTTCATGTACAGGATTTACCCCAAAGTTAGCAAAGTCTAGCTTTAGCTGTTTGACAGCTTACAGCACACATGCAGCATTCAGACAGGTTTCTTTACCCAATCTTCTACTACAGGGGCAAGGCGCAGACATCATGACTCTGTCCTGAGTGGCTCTGTCACGAGTGATGCGCAGTTTCACCGACGCAGTTATCGATTCTGATCATGTCTTCTCTGCTCTTTTACAGGTAATTATGTTTTTTGGTAATTGTCTCCTATCCATCTGTACATCCCTACTGAACTGACTTTGCTGTTATATATTTTTTGGTAATTGTCTCATCTGTACATCCCTACTGAACTGACTTTGCTGTTACATATTTTTTTATTGGTAATTATTTATTTTTGGTAATTGTCTCCTATCCATCTGTACATCCCTACTGAACTGACTTTGCTGTTACATATTTTTTGGTAATTGTCTCCTGCTGCCATATCTTTAAACTTCCATATTTACTGCTAGCTCTATAACAAACACACTGCAATAGCAATATTACTGGTGATTGATTCTCAACTCCATGTGGCTTGAGTGATCAAGAGAGGTAATTAGCTTTACGACCCTAGCCTGTGTCCCATATTCAGGTGTCTCACATCAGACCCAATAATGACCAACTGAGAAATGCATCCCAGCTTAGTCTCCCTATAAATTTATGGCAGCTTATGGGGTGGCGCAGACATCATGGCTCTGTCCTGAGTGGCTCTGTCATGAGTGATGTGCAGTTTCACCGACGCAGTTTAACTAAAGCTGCATGAATAACAACAAGAACTCTGCTCCACTTTGCAAGACGACAAACAAACCAGCTTTGAATTTTATTTTATATTAGGTTAGTTTCCCACTCTCTATCCACTAACATGCTCCTTATTCTCTTCCTTCTCACATTGGTGTCTTCTATCCTCAAATTATCTTTACTCTACCCCTCCTCTCTTCCATGCAGAATGCACATATCACCCTCACTCCTACCCTCTCCCTACTATGGCACCCATCATCTCCTGCATTTGCTGCACCCACATGCTGACATAAACACCAGGGCCACTAGACATGTGCGCTCATGCACATCCCACTCCCACCTTGCCTTCCTCACCCTCCTCCTTCTCCTAGTCTCAGGTGACATTTCTCCTAATCCTGGTCTGCCATTTTCCAAATGCAAGCCACATATCCAATACCCCTCCCCCTCTGGCAACCACCGCAATCCACTCAGTTTAATTTCTATCCCCCTGCTTCCTCAAAGCACCCCACCAATCTCATGCGCCCTTTGGAACGCCCGCTCTGTAACAAACTAACATCTGTACATGACCTCTTCATCTCTCATGGCTTTAACATACTCGCCATAACAGAAACCTGGCTTCAAAATTTTGACTCAGCTTCTCCTGCTGCCCTCTCTCATGGTGGTCTCCATTGGACTCACTCCCCCAGACCCAACAGACAGAAAGGAGGTGGAGTTGGCTTCCTCCTTTCCCCACAAAGCACCTTCCACGTCCTTCCTGTCCCTCCCTCTCTATCCCTCTCTTCTTTCGAGATGCACTGTATTCGTCTGTTTTCTCCCATTTCTCTGAGGATTGCAGCAATTTATAAGCCTCCAGGACCGGTATCGCTCTTTCTTGATGACTTTGCTGCCTGGCTACCCTACTTTCTCTCCTCTGAAATACCCACCATTATTCTTGGTGACTTTAACATTCCTGTCAATGTTAACAGCCCAACTACAGCTAAACTTCTCGACTTAACCTCATCTTTTGACCTAACCCAATGGACACATACTTCCACTCACTCCTATGGCAATACCCTTGACTTTGTATTCTCCCATCTCTGCAACCCTGGCAACCTCACCAACACCCCCTTTCCTCTATCTGATCACAACCTCATTACTTTCACTGTATCCTTGCCTCCAACCACCCATCCCTCCAAGCAGCAAACAATTACTTGTAGAAACCTTCGCCATTTTAACCCTTCTCTTCTCTATTCTGCTACTGACCACCTATATGACATAATCCCTCCCCTGTCCTGTCCTGACCTGGCCACTTCTGTCTACAACAGTTCACTCTCATCATCACTACCCCGTTTCCCCGAAAATAAGACCTAGCGTGATTGTCGGTAATGGCTGCAATATAAGCCCTACCCCCCAAATAAGCCCTACCCTGTTCCCCCAAAAATAAGCCCTACCCTGAAAATAAGACCTTAACTAGGACTTTAACTAGGGCTTATTTGGGGGGTAGGGCTTATATTGCAGCCATCACCGACAATCACGCTAGGTCTTATTTTCGGGGAAACAGGGTAGATGCACTTGCTCCTCTAACCACACGCAGAATCAGGCCCCGACCGTTACAACCCTGGCAAACTGACAACACTAGAAATCTCAAGAGACATTGCCGTGCTCTTGAACGACTGTGGCGTAAAACCAAATGCCTGCAAGACTTCACCCTATATAAATCTGCCCTTCTAAAACACAATTCATGCCTCCATGCTGCCAAACAAGCCTACTTTGTCTCTCTTATTAATTCCTTGTCATCCAGTCCCCGTCGGCTCTTCTCAACCTTTAACTTTCTGCTTCGTCCACCACCCCCTCTACCCACTAACTCACTCGCTGCCCGAGAGATTGCCAATCACTTCAAAGACAAGATCGATGCAATTCGTGAGGACATCTCCACTGTGCGTACGTCTTCCCCACCCAACATACCTTGCCTAGCAGCACATTCAACACTCTCCTCTTTTGAATTGGCTACTACGGAAGAGGTTACAAAAATTTTCTCGGATGCCCACCGAACCAATTGTCCCTTGGATCCTGTTCCCTCACAACTACTACGGTCACCCTATTCTTCTACCCTATGCTCCCTCACCCACATCTTCAATCTCTCCCTCTCTAGTGGCATTTTCCCCTCCCCTCTAAAACATGTGCAGATCACTCCCATTCTTAAAAAGCCCTCACTGGACCCTACCGACCTGAACAACTTAAGACCCATCTCATTGCTCCCATTCACCTCTAAACTTCTAGAATGCTTAGTCTACAACCGTCTTAGCTCCTACCTCAATGAAAATAACCTTGACCCCTTACAGTCTGGCTTTCGCTCGCAGCACTCCACTGAAACTGCCTTACTAAAACTCACTAACGATTTACTAACTGCTAAAACCAACAGCCAGTACTCCATACTCCTACTACTTGACCTCTCTGCGGCCTTTGATACTGTTGACCACCCGCTCCTTCTCAATAAACTACATTCCCTTGGCCTCTGAGATTCTGCTCTATCCTTTTCTCTGCCTATTTATCACAGCGCTCCTTCAGTGTCACCTACAACTCTGTCCCCCAAGGCTCAGTTCTTGGACCCCTTCTCTTCTCTATCTACACCTCCTCCCTTGGTCACTTAATAACTGCCCACGGCTTCCAATACCACTTATACGCTGATGACACCCAAATCTATCTGTCTACTCCTCACCTCACTCCTTCAGTCTCCTCTCGCATTACTAACTTACTGACATATCAGCATGGATGTCGCACCACTTTCTTAAACTAAATCTCTCTAAAACTGAGCTATTAATATTCCCCCGTGCCCCCCCTCCATGACTTTTCCATCAAAATCAACAATGCAACCATCAGTCCCTCCCCTCACGCCAGGGTACTAGGTGTAATCCTAGACTCTGACTTGTCATTTCAGCCTCAAATCCAATTGTTATCAAAAGTTTGTAGAATTCACCTCAACATCTCTAAAATTCGCCCCTTTTTAACCACCTCAATACTGGGCACTTTCACCCCCTTCCTTCCCAGACCAATTTTCAGCTTTCAGTGCTCTCTCACTTTGAATGACAATTACTCAGTCATGCTACACTGTACCCAAATGAAATTTTTATCATTTTGTTCACACAAATAGAGCTTTCTTTTGGTGGTATTTATTCACCACTTCATTTTTTATTTTTTGTGATATAAGCAAAAAAAGAGCGAATATTTTGAAAAAAAACGCAAATTTTCTAATTTCTCTTTTAAAAGAAACCAAAAAAATTAAATTTTGTCGAAAATTTAGGCAAAAATGTATTCTACCACATGTCTTTGGTAAAAAAAATCCTGATAATTGTATGATCATTGGTTTGTGTGAAAGTTTATAGAGTCTACAAGCCATGCTACGCATTATTGAAAATGTATCAATCCTAATGCACTGATGGCCTAATGCACTGATCTCATTTCTTGAGGCCCTAAAATGTCAGGACAGTACAATAACCCCCAAAAGACCCCTTTTTGGAAAGAAGACAGTCTGAGGTATTTAGTAAAAGGCATAGTGAATTTTTTGAAGTTGAAAATTTTTCCCCACAATGCTTTGGAAAATTAAGAAATATAGATTTTTTTTCTTCACTAAATTGTCATATTTACAAGTTATTTCTCACACACGGTGCAGGCATAATTGCAATTACACCCCAAAATACATTCTGCTATTCGTCCTGAGTATGGCGATACCCCATGTGTGAGACTTTTCCACAGCCTGGCCACATACAGAGGCCCAACATCCATATAGCACCATCAGGCGTTCTAAAGGCATAAATTACACATTTCATTTCCTGAGTACCTATCACATTTTTGAAGGCCCTGGAGCACCAGGACAATGGAATTACCCACAAAATGACCCCATTTTGGAAAGAAAACAACCCAATGTATATTCTATGAGGCATACTGAGTCTTTTGAACATGTCATTTCTTTCCACAAGTTTTTGGAAAATGTGGAAAGAAAATGAAAACCTATTTTTTTTTTCTCACAAAGTTGTCAATTTAGAAGACCTTTCTAACACATAGCATGTACATAGCCCAAATGGCACCCCAAAATACATTCTGCTATTTGTCCTGAGTATGGCGATACCCCATGTATGAGACTTTTCCACAGCCTGGCCACATACAGAGGCCCAACATCCATATAGCACCATCAGGCGTTCTAAAGGCATACATTACACATTTCATTTCCTGAGTACCTATCACATTTTTGAAGGCCCTGGAGCACCAGGACAATGGAATTACCCACAAAATGACCCCATTTTGGAAAGAAAACAACCCAATGTATATTCTATGAGGCATACTGAGTCTTTTGAATATGTCATTTCTTTCCACAAGTTTTTGGAAAATGTGGAAAGAAAATGAAAACCTATTTTTTTTCTCACAAAGTTGTCAATTTAGAAGATCTTTCTAACACATAGCATGCACATAGCCAAAATGACAGCCCAAAATACATTCTGCTACTCGTCCTGAGTATGGCGATACCCCATGTGTGAGACTTTTCCACTACCTGGACACATACAGAGGCCCAACATGCAAGTAGCATCTCCAGGCTTCTAACACATAGCATGTACACACCAAGAATTACACCCCAAAATACATTCTGCTGAGCAAAAGGTAAAAAAAAAAAGCTCACCTGTGGTTTTAGCAGGCAGGAATACCGTTCCAGAGCAGCCAAAACATTTGTCCAGACAGCCAAAGGAAATGTCCAGGAATTGTCCAGGCAGCAGACAGATATGTAAAAGTATGAACATGGTTCAGTACAGTCCAAGGTTTAGCAGGCAGTCCAGGTGGCAGGCCAAGGCATGGCCAGTCCAGGTGGCAGGCCAAGGCATGGCAAGGTCATGTGGCAGGCAAAGGCATGGCAAGGTCATGTGGCAGGCAAAGGCATGGCCAGTTCAGGTGGCAGCAGGCAGCACTTTGTACATTGGGCCTTGGTCAGGTAAGACCTGAGGACAGGGGTAGAGGCTTCTTCCCACCCAAATCTCTACGAAGCCTCCGAGTCTCCAGACCCTAATCCGAGAATACTAAAAACCCGGAGAAAAATGTTTTCTCCACTCGGAAAACCTTTTCTGGAGCCCCTCACATATGTGAGACCCCTGTGCTGTACAGTGGCAGGGCAAATGATCAGTTCAGGAGGCAGGCAAAAAGCATTGTCATTTAACAGTCCGGGTCAATTTACGTTGAAGGCAGAAACATGTTTGGCAGAGGCATAGTCGTTAACAGTCCGGGTCATTCACAGAAATGGCAGATAGTGGAAAAAAATCATCTTCACTGTAATAATAGTTTAGTGAAGTATGATAGCTCCGATAGCACGTTCCAATACAGAGGCCTGGCTGGGAGGGACATTGGGGACAGTAGTATCGGGTGTCACGGCGAATTCCTCTACTTGCACATACACGACATTTTTTGGGGGGTTTGCGACCTGTTTGGGTAAGAGGGAGGATTTCGGGAAAGTGCCTTTCATGGAGTCTGGCTAACGAATCGGAGCGAATTAGTTGAGGGGCTTGGCCTTGGGGATAGAGAAGGGCTGTGACAACGTCTTCCTGGAATTTTAGATAGGGTAGGGAACTTTGTGTGCACTTAGAAAAAATGATATAGGAATTAAATAGGGCAAGTTGCATCAAATAAATGGCGACTTTCTTGTACCAAAATAGTGATCTCCTGGTGGCCAAGTAGGGCTGCATCATCTGGTCGTTCATATCCACCCCCCATGTATAGGTTGTACTCATGCACACATTTTGGCTTCTGTATGGGGCCTCCTCTTCTCTGAAGTTCCACCAAGGTGTCGTCATGTATTGTTGAAAGGATGTAGACATCTCTTTTTTTTATTTCTCCACTTCACCATTAGTACTTCTTCAGTTCGCATACTGGCCATTTCACCCTGCTTCAATTTCTTGGCGACCAATCTTTGTGGGAAGCCTTTGCGGTTGGTCCGTGCTGTCCCACAGGCCACAGTGTTCTTTAGGTACAAATGGTGGAAAAGTGGGAGACTAGTGTAGAAATTGTCTACGTAAAGGTGGTAACCTTTCCCAAGTTATGGTTGGATCAGCTGCCAGACAATTTTGCCACTTGTTCCCATGTAGGTAGGGCATCCAGGGGGGTTTAGCTGTCTGTCTTTTCCCTCATAAATGATAAAATCATATGTGTAACCCGTGGCCCTGTCACACACCTTATAAAATTTTACCCCACGTCTGGCTCTTTTACTGGGGAGGTATTGTTTTATTCCCAGTCTTCCGGTGAAGTGCACCAGGGATTCATCCACACATATGTTTCTATCAGGGGTAAACATCTCCTTGAAGCTGGCGCAAAAAAAATTGATTAGGGGCCGAATTTTGAATAACTTATCGTAACGGATGATTTCGAGGGAGACATTGGGCATTGTTATTGAAGTTTAAAAATCTCATGATCATCTCATAACGGGTTCTGGGCATCAATAACGAATAGACCGGCATGTGGTGGATAGGTTGGGTAGACCAGTAGGAATGGAGTTAATTTTTTTTTGTCAGCCCCATGTTGAGGGTTAGGCCAAGGAAAATTTTAAATTCTTCTACTGTGAGGGGTTTCCAAACAAAAGGATGGGCATATGAGGAACTGGGATTGTTGGTTATATGTTGGCTGGCGTATAGATTACATTGCTCCACAATGTAGGTTAGGAGATCATTGGTAAAAACTAAATGAAAATAATAAAGTGGGGTTACATTTTCCATCTGCATCTGAGGGCCTGGCTGGGCTGTGAAAAGGGGTATTACAGGTTCTACTGATGTATCGGGCAGCCATGTTGGATACAGTAGAACATCTGGGAGGCTAGTATGGGCACTGCCTCATTGATGGGATCTGTTGCTAGCATCTGGCCTATCTTCTAGGAAGGTTGCAGAACTGCTGGTGGATGCCTGCCTATCCCGGAGTGCTGCGCTGCTGGTGGATGCCTGCTGGTGGATGCCCTGGAGTGCTGCGCTACTGGTGGATGCCTGCATATCATCCCTGAGTGCTGGGCTGCTGGTGGATGCCTGCATATCATCCTGGAGTGCTGCGCTGCTGGTGGATGCCCTGGAGTGCTGCGCTGCTGGTGAATGCCTCCTCCTGCTCATTTCTCCTGATTCTCCTTGTTAGGATTCTATCTTCCTCTGTTTCCAACTCGGAGCCACTGCTTTCCACTGGCTCATAGTCGCTATCCGAGTCTGACGGAGAGAATTCCCCGCTACTCTCATCCAACATACTCTGGAGTATTTTGAGAGCCTCCTCTGCGCTGTAAGACCTTTTTGTCATGTTGGTGGGCAGATGTGTCAGATGACAGGCGGCAGATGTGCCAGATGGTGGTCGGCTGTGCCAGATGGTGGGTGGCTAGATGTGCCTGATGTTGGCGGGCAGATGTGCATGATGGCGGGTGGGCAGATGTGCCTGATGATGGTGGGTGGCTGATGTGTCAGCTGTTGACGGGCTGATGTGTCAGCTGATGACGGGCTGATGTGTTAGCTGTTGACGGTGTCAGATGGCGGGTGGCAGATGTGCCTGATGACTGGCGGGCAGATGTGCCTGATGACTGGCGGGCAGATGTGCCTGATGGCAGGCGGGCAGATGTGCCTGATGGCAGGCGGGCAGATGTGCCTGATGGCAGGCGGGCAAATGTGCCTGATGGCAGGCGGGCAGATGTGCCTGATGATGATGGGCTGATGTGCCCGCTGTTGTTGACAGGCAGATGTTCACTGACAGGTATTTTCACTGTTTTGGGGACACTGTGTTTTGGGGACACTGTTTTGGGGACACTAGCTGGGTGATCAGTGGGTAAACAGCAGACAAACAGCTTTATTACTCACTGATCTCCTGGCTGCAGCACAGATCTCTCTTCTTCCTCTCCTCACTGACTGGCTCTGTGTGAGGAGAGGAAGAGATGAGAGCAGTTACTACGCTCTCTATTTACATTACATGACGACTGATTGGACACAGTCGTCATGTGATCAGGAGGGCCAATCACAGGGCCCTCCTGTGTTGTGCTGTCTCTGGGGGACACAGGCAGATCGGGATCGCGCCGCTGCGCGGGCACGTGGCGGCGCAATCTCCTGTCAACTGCCACCCCCTCCCTCTTGTTTACTATACGATGGCTGTGATTACACACAGCCATCGTGCGGATCAGGAGGGCAAATCACATTGCCCTCCTGCCGCTCCGAGATGCGGCGTGTCCCAGTGACACGCGCGCATCGGGAGCGCGCCCGCGTGTTCCTGCTCCTTCTAAAGGACGTTCGGGAACGTTCAGTCAGAAGGAGGGAGCTCCCACCCGGCCGTATATGTGCAGTGGCCGGGTGGGAAGTGGTTAACAAATGAAACCACCAAGCTCCTCATTCACTCCCTTGTTATCTCTCGCCTTAACTATTGCAACTCCCTTCTCACTGGCTTACCTCTCCATAGGCTATCCCCTCTTCAGTCTATCATGAATGCTGCTGCCAGACTTATCCACCTTACCAACCGCTCAGTGTCTGCCAACCCTCTACTCCAATCCCTACACTGGCTCCCAGACACCCAGCGAATTAAATTCAAAATACTAACCACAACATACAAAGCCATTCACAACTCTGCCCCGAGCTACATCACTAATCTTTTCTCCAAATATCACCCAAATCGACCTCCGCTCTTCTCAAGACCTCCTGCTTTCAAGCTCTCTCATCTCCTCCTCCCATGCTCGTCTCCAGGATTTCTCCAGAGCCTCTCCCATCCTCTGAAACTCGCTACCTCCATCTATCCGGCTATCCCCTACTCTTGCTACCTTCAGGCAATCCCTAAAAACTCATCTCTTCAGGAAAGCCTATTACGTCTCCAACTAATCTCCTACCACTTCCATCAGCTCATTCCCCACAGTTACAACCTTTTGTACCACCTGCCCCACCCTATTAGATTGCAAGCTCTTCTGAGCAGGGCCCTCTTAATCCTCTTGTATTTTATTGTATTATAACTGTATTGTCTCCCTTTTATATTGTAAAGCGCTGCGTAAACTGTTGGCGCTATATAAATCCTAAATAATAATAATAATAATACTTCACACCCATCACTAGGAACTTTCTGTCATATGTGCTGCTTCCTGGAGGCTGTTTAATAATGTTGGGACTGGAGTCCATGTAATCAGGGGTGGTGATTTTTTCCCACCCAGGTATCACTCTAAACCTCAAATTCTGGGTCCCAAATAAGCCATTATTAATGCAGAGGAGATGGCAAGCCAGTCCTCTCTCTATGCTTGACTTTCCCAGAATGCCTCACCCTGCACGGATGAGACCCATGAGTACACAATACATTCCCTTTAAAGGGACCACA
Organism: Lithobates septentrionalis; assembly: GCA_037952835.1. Taxonomy (NCBI): domain Eukaryota; kingdom Metazoa; phylum Chordata; class Amphibia; order Anura; family Ranidae; genus Lithobates; species Lithobates septentrionalis. The sequence goes on from JBBDGP010000432.1 coordinate 9,707,985, forward strand.
ACCCAATTATAGGTGACACGTAGTATCCTATATATGTGTGACTGTTTGTGTATTACTGGCAAACAAACCATATATGTTACAGAAGAATGCTTCTAAAAATAGTTGTCTTAAAGAAGAAATATAGGCAAATTTTTTTTTTTTTTTCATTTTGGATAGCGCAAGGGAGGGTTATAACCCCATCAGATTTTTTTTTTTAACCATCTGTGTCCCATTGGGGAGATTTCCCTTCACTTCCTGTCCCTTAGACACACAGGAAGTGAGAGGAAAGATTTACCCCCTATTACTTTTCTGGGGACAACCTAAAATTTGGGATTCTCTTTACTTTCACTTTTAAAGATAATAGTAAACGGGACAAATGGAGAGGGTGAATCTCCGTAATAGGGGCACAGACAGCAATAAAACCTGACGTGGTCTAATCCCCCTGCACTCTATCCAAAACTAAAAGAAAACATTTTGCCTTTAGTTATACTTTAAGATTCACCATGATCTTCAAGGAAGCAAGCATTTGCACATATAAAAGGTGTTAAAAGATATCAATGCTGGATACAAAATATAAAGGATGCCAATCACAGAAAGTTAAATAGTGTCTCTAACACACATACACATGCAGTAAAACCAAAACTATCTACATCCTGCTTTTAAAGTGTTTAAGGTAAAACATTTTCTTCTATAGTTCCCTCTGATATATAACACTAAGCTCCCCAGTGGATGTCATTTATAAAAATATGCAGTATAAAAGCTTACTTCAGAGCGGCGTTCGGCGCTCAGGTGACTGCCCGCTGGTCTTCTCTCCCGATTTAATAGCTGCAGGGGGAGGTGCTGGGGAAACCCCCGCTGACTTCAGCCAGGAAGAGGAGAGGAAGGGAGGAGACCGGCGGGCAGTCACGTGAGCTTCGAATGGTGCTCTGAAGTAAGCTATTATACAGCATATTTTTATAAATTACATCCACTGGGGAGCTTAGTGTTATACAGTGAGGGAAAAAAAGTATTTGATCCCCTGTTGATTTTGTACATTTGCCCACTGACAAACAAATGATCAGTCTATAATTTTAATGGCAGGTTTATTTTAACAGTGAGAGACAGAATAACAACAAAAATATCCAGAAAATGCATTTCAAAAAGGTTATAAATGCATTTGCTTTTTAATGAGTGACATAAGTATTTGATCCCCTATTAATCAGCAAGATTTCTGGCTCCCAGGTGTCTTCTATATAGGTAACAAGCTAAGATTAGGAGCACTCTCTTAAAGGGAGTGCTCCTAATCTCAGTTTGTTACCTGTATAAAAGACATCTGTCCACAAAAGCAATCAATCAGATTCCAATCTCTCCACAGTGGCCAAGACCAAAGAGCTGTCCAAGGATGTCAGAGACAAGATTGTAGACCTACACAAGGCTGGAATGGGCTACAAGACCACCGTCAAGCAGCTTGGTGAGATGGTGACAATAGTTGGTGCAATTATTCGCAAATGGAATAGACACACAATAACTGTCAATCTCCCTTGGTCTGGGGCTCCATGCAAGATCTCACCTCGTGGAATTTCAATGATCAGGAGAACGGTGAGGAATCAGCCCAGAACTACATGGGAGAATCTTGTCAATGATCTCCAGGCAGCTGGGACCATAGTCACCAAGAAAGCAATTGATAACACACTATGCTGTGAATGACTGAAATCCTGCAGCACCTGCAAGGTCCCCCTGCTCAAGAAAGCACATGCACAGGTCTGTCTGAAGTTTGCTAATGAACATCTGAATGATTTAGAGGAGAACTGGGTGAAAGTGTTGTGGTCAGATGAGACCAAAATCAAGTTCTTTGGCATCAACTCAACTAGCCGTGTTTGGAGGAGGGGAATGCTGCCTATGACCCCAAGAACGCCATCCCCACCGTCAAACATGAAGGTGGAAATATTGTGCTTTGGGATGTTTTTCTGCTAAGGGGACAGGACAACTTCAAGGGACGATGGACGAGGCCATGTACCGTCAAATGTTGGATGAGAACCTCCTTCCCTCAGCCAGGGCATTGAAAATGGGTCGTGGATAGGTATTCCAGCATACACTACCAAGGCAACAAAGGAGTGGCTAAAGAAGACGCACATTAAGGTCCTGGAGTGGCCTAGCCAGTGTCCAGACCTTAATCCCATAGAAAATATGTGGAGGGAGCTGAAGGTTCAAGTTGCCAAACGTCAGTCTCAAAACCTTAATGACTTGGAGAGGATCTGCAAAGAGGAGTGGGACAAAATCTCTCCTGAGATGTGTGTAAACCTGGTGGCCAACTACAAGAAACGTCTGACCTATGTGATTGCCAACAAGGGTTTTGCCACCAAGTACTAAGTCATGTTTTTCGAAGGGGTCTAATACTTATTTCACTCATTAAAATGAAAATCAATTTAAAACTTTTTGGAAATGCATTTTTCTGGATATTTTTGTTCTTCTGTATAAAAGGGAACTATAGAAGAACAGAACTGTTATTTTTAGAGGAGGAGGATCGGGGAGCTGACAAGCAGGGAGGGGTGGGGGGGAGAGGACAGAGGGAGACAGACACAGGAGAGCAGGGCTGTGGATGACGGCGGCAGGATCACCCAGGTATTTTAGGTGTTACAGGGGGCCATATTAGAAAGCACAAGCACTGTGCTGTATAACATGCTCTAAAGAAACAGGTTCAATCATTTTTTTTTGGGGGGGGGGGGGGTTAACAAGCGCTTTGAGTGAACCTGTGCCCAGACTATGCTCAATCAATGTATTACCATATTCTGTACAACAATTAGACACTTTACAACAAAGCACTATTCTTTTCTTTAGCTATAGACATTGTGGAGAATTTTTTTTTTTGGATTTCACAACAGATGCCCTGAAATAGTAGCTCCTTTTCTTTTAATTTTTTTTTTTTCAGTCCAAAACATTTGAATACAAGAGAGGAAAGTAAAGAGCTTGGAAGCTTAATATAAAAGGAAATATATTATTGACTGCTATGGGTTACTTCACTTTGACCTTTCTCTTATGAATGTGTTCGTATATTAACCATAGTATAAAGACAGGTAATGCATCACACTTAGGATGTCTGCACATAAGTTGTACAAAATAGGGGATAGATGATTTATGACATTATTTATTTTTACTAGTAATAGCGGTGATCAGCAATATTTCAATAATATATTATATATTATACTTTTTTTTTTTTTATCATGACTGCAACATTACGGTGGACAGATTGGACACCTTTTTTTGGGACAAGTGACATTTATTCAGCGATCAGAGCTTAAAATGGCCACTGATTACTGTATAAATGTCATTGGCAGGGAAGGGGTTAACACTAGGGGGCGATCAAGGGGTTAACTGTGTTCCCTGGGTGTGTTCTAACTGTGGGGGGGATGGGACTGACTAGGGGAGGAGACCGATCGGTGTTCCTATGTAGTTTACACACACACAGATCCTGGTTCTCGCTCTCCCAAACGATCGCCCAGCGCTCATCGCGCCTGCCGAGCACACGCACCGGCTCCGGGGACACACTGCGGGCGCGCGCGCCTGCTAAAGCATTTTAAAGAGCCGACGTACAACAACAATGGCTCGCGCAGGGGAGCCAACCTGATGCAGTATAACTCAGGCGGCTGGTCGGGAAGGGGTTAATATGACTGTATATTTTGTATTTTACTGACTGGGAACTGGCTGAATCCAGTTCTCATTAACATGCAATGGGGTTTATTTACTAAAGCTAGAGAATGAAAAATTAGTCACACTTCTGCAGAGATACCAATCAGCTTCCAGGTTTTATTGCCAAAGCTTAAAGTGGTTGTAAACCCATATGAAAAAACAAAAACAAAAAAAAAACACCTGCAAGACAAAGGCATAATGAGCTAGTATGCAACGCATACTAGCTCATTATAAAATACTTACCTTAGATTGAAGCTGTTGCAGCAGTCCCCGTACACCACTGTTACCGGCGACATGTCTCCCGGAATTATTTCTGGGTTCACGGGCTCCAGCGCTGTGATTGGCCAAAGCCGTGATTATGTCACTCCCCCACATGCGCATAGGAGCCGCCGGTCATGGCACAGGCCCTTTAGAAACGGCGCGATCGAACCGTTTCTTCAGTGCGCATGCGCCGATAACGTCGGCACAAGCGCATATGGTATATATCTCCTAAACCATGCAGGTTTAAGAGATATATACAGTACCTACAAGTAAGCCATCCTCTTGTCCAGCAATTCTTCAGGGGTGTAGCAAGACTCAGGCCCCAGAGGTAGCCAAGATTTTCCAAATGGGACCTTCCCATTGTCCTCGATTCACTCTCGGGGTCTGAAGCTGAAAAAGTCAACTCTGTGTCTGTTAAGGATCTCCTAGATGTGGGAAGAGACTCTGAAAGAATACCTTCAGGCTATGGCCTCCTTCAGACGGTAGGATCATCTATTCATCCTCTTTTCCAGGAGAAAGCAGGGGAAACGTGCCTCGTCTAGGACAATTGGGGCTTGGATTGTCCGGGCATCCAGCAGGCCTATAGCGCAAAGGGCTTGGCTCCCCTGGAGGCGATGACAGTACACTCAACTAGGAGCATCTCTACTTCCTGGGCAGCTTCACGACACGTGGCTCCAGATGTTATCTGCAGGACGGCCGCATGGAGTCTGTCAGGAAAATTTCCTATCAAATACTTTAACTACCATAATTTTCCTTTTCTGATGGAATCTATGGCAGCAGGAGTTTCCACCCATTGGTCAAGAGTTGGCTAGTTACGGAACGTGACCTCTGGCAATGAGCCAAAATTTATGGAAGTACGGTCCTATAGAAGAGGAGGCGGTGTAAAGCCATAGGTAGGCTGCCATGGAGTCCATCAGAAAAGGAAAATTACGGTAAGTATTTACTAGGAAATGTTCAGTTTTAGCTGCAGAGTTTTAAAGAAACACATGCACTGTGTAGTATAGCTTGTTATAACACAGGGGCTGGCCGTAATTGGGATCACTGACTTTATAAACAATTTAAGTCATTTTTAGTTATGCAATGGGAATGGGGATATGTAACAAAGTAGGTGTCATCCCAATTTGGCTGCAAAAGTGGAAATACACTTTAATGCTGCAGTTCCACTTTAAGCCCTATTGAGGTAAAGTAGATGTCAATACATCTTCACAGAGAGAAGGCACTTTCTTTCAGACTTCATTCAGATAGTATCCCTAGGTTAGTCACTTTATTGATAAATCTACAAATTCTAGGGTCACCCCTGTGTGGCATGTTTGTGTCCACACAACAAGGGTCCAGCATCCCATTAATTTGAATGGACTGCTGTACCCACAAGAAAAATGGGAAGAGCAGCACGTTTTGCATACCGGTCGGGAACATGTACAATTTTGTGGTTTTGTTTCCCTACCCACACAAGTGTGAACTAAGCCTAATGCCCCATACACGCGATCAGAAATTCTGCCAGCAAAAGTCTGATGTGAGCTGTATGCTCCATCAGACTTTTGCTGGCAGAATTCCAGCCAGTAAAAGATTGAGAGCAGGTTCTCTATTTTTTGGTCGGCTCGTCGTAGTGTTGTACGTCACCGCGTTCTTGACGGTCGAAAGTTCAGAGAACTTTTGTGTGACCGTGTGTATGCAAGGCAAGCTTGAGTGGAATTCCATCGGAAAAACCATCCAAGTTTTTTTCTGAGGGAATTTCTGATCGTGTGTTCGCGGCATAAGGCCCCTTTCACACTGAGGCGCTTCTAAAATGCCAGGAAAACACTGAGCGCTTTTTGAAGAGCTTTTCCAGTGCTTTTGAAGAGCTTTCCATTCATTTCAATGGAGAAGGGCGTTATTTCACCGTCCTGCCAGCGCACTGCCCCAGTGTGATACCCCTTTCACACTGGGGCACTTTGCAGGTGCTACAGCGCTAAAAAGAGCGCCTGCAAAGCTGAAACAGTCTGAGTGCTGTGATGTAGAGAGCAGAACTCTGTGCAGCAGCTCCAGCCATCCGGCCACCCAGCCATCTAGGACTCATCCCGGACTCGCCTATCAGAACTGCACCGGGACCCCCCTACCTATCCATCACGCCGTCCACACCATCCGGACGGCGCATTCAGCCAGCCGGCTGCACAGGCCCATCCCGCAGGACACTCCGCAGCTCCGGCCAGCGCCGAATCGCCGCCTCACCTCCCACAACCGATCGGCAGCCTGACCGGCTGGCCTGCGCTCCCCCTCCTACCGGATCCATCCTCTCACCATCCATCATAGCCGGACCAGGAACATAGCGCTTGGACAGCCTGCGGCTCGGGCCTAGCCGGTGGCCATCTTGGTACTCTCTAGCATCCGGACAGCCCGCAGCTCGGGCCTAGCCGGCGGCCATCTTGGTCCTCCCTCCTGAGGCCACAGGCACTCCACCGGGCCTCAGAGAACATTCTCGTCACCTTCAGGTAGGACCCACCAGCCCACAGACCCCCTCTGTTCACGGTCCCGAACCCACCACAATACCTCCCCCCCGGGGCACTACCGCAACCGCCGTCCAATCGCCCCATTCTCTAGCCACTAGACTCGGGGGACAGGCTGCGGCCTAGCTCCGGCCAGCCAGCCACCTCACACCCCTCCCACACTTGTCCAGCGGGCCCCCGTGCCCCTTTACACCTGGAACACCCCCTCCTCGCTACTGGACCTCACTGCAGGGGCACAGGTTGACACCGGAGGCCAGGATATCCACGGCTCTGGCCCTGCCCAGCGTCCATCTTAGATCCTCCTAGCCACAGCACCAGTCCATAACCAGTAAGTAGTGGCCAGATCCCCCTTCACCCCCTCCACTGTCTCCCCCCTTCCCTCCTCTTCCCCGTCTTTCTTCTGGACCATCCTGTACAGGTAAGCCCATTGGGATACCCCAGCAGTTGATCCAGGGTCCTCGAGTCCGATGGCCCCTCGGGGGGTCAGGAAGGAATTTTTTTTCCACTGCTGCAGCAATTGACCAGCTCAGCTAGGGGTTTTTCTCCTTCCTCTGGATCAACAGGAGGGCGGTAGGTAGCCCCTTCATCACCTCCTCCAGAACTTCCCACACCATCATCCAGCCCGTCAGCTACACTACTCCAGTAGAAGTGGCAGCCATCTGATCCTTCCATCCCCCAGCGAGCTCATCATCACTACATCAGTACCATCATTGGATCATCCTTCCTTCAGCAACTTTGTCTTTCTCACCATGTGCAATTTCAAATACACAGCGGACGCCCTCCACAGGCTAAGAAATACCGTCTCAGCTTTACCAACCGCCACTCATAAAAGACTAAAAAAAGAACAATTACTAAGGACCAACCCACCATCAAATACAGGGAGACACCAATCCAACCACAACAACTAGCATGCGCCCTGATCAACACCAGATCTGCAGTCAAGCACAGACTGGAAATCCACGACGTCATCATCGAAAACAACATAGATTGCCTTTTCATTACGGAAAGCTGGCTAACATCCAACTGCAACACCATCCTAACTGAATTGGTGCCTGAGAACTACAGTATCCTAACTGAGCATAGAATAGGAAAAAAAGGAGGAGGCCTAGCAGTGATCTTCAAATTGCACCTTGTGTTCACCAAACCAACTTTACAGAACTCAGTGCCTGTCATGGAGACACTCTCCCTGCATCTTCAAACAACACCCCAAGACACTATTCACATACTACTATGCTACAGACCACCAGAACCAAAGACCAATTTCCTTACACCACTCACTGAATTCATTTCAATACACTCCCTGAAAAACCAAAAACTCTGGTACTTGGGGACTTTAACCTCTGGGCAAACTCTACCCAAGACCCTATCGCGACCGCCTGCAATAACCAACTGGAAGAACTAGGTCTTCAGCAGCTGATAAATGCTCCCATGCACGATTCAGGACACACTCTAGACCTCATCTTCAAACATAATATGGACATCAACATATTCGACAACACACCCCTACCATGGACGGACCACCACGCTATCAAATTTAAAATCACCACTAACACCACCCTCCAAAAACAGAAACACGCAACAACAACACACTGGAACAGATCTCAGAAGAAACTACACTCTGCACTCTTCAAAACCACATTATCAAACAAAATACCATTGCTAAACTTAAACCTCTCAACGGAACAAACACTCAACTCCCTAAACAAGGCATTACTACAAACAGCAGACTCAGTGGCGCCAAAACGCAGAACACTCATCCGCAAAAAAAACTCGAGATGGTTTAATGGCACTCTCACCCTACTCAAACAAGAACGTAGAAGAGCTGAAAGAGCATGGAGAAGAAATCCTACCAAGGAAAACCATACAAACTACAAAGCACTCACTGTGAAATACCACAAAGCAATCTTCAAAGCCAAAAAAGAACGTTTCTCGAACACCATCTCAACTGCCTTAAACCGGCCATGGGAATTTTTCAAAATAGTCGACCAGTCAATGAACCCAACATACTTAGAGCCCCCAGCAAACGATACTCAAGAATTCTGCAATGAGTTATCAAATTTCTTCATCGACAAAATCGACAACATTCGGAAAACTATTCAAAAGAAAAAACAACCAACCTCACTCAACCAAAGCAAAAATAGGATATCGACACGAACATCACACAATCACCAAATTTCTCTTTGACCCCAATCACCACTGACACGACTAAAAACATTATCAGAAGCCTTCGAGACAGCACATCACTAAACGACATCATTCCCACAAAACTCCTGAAAGAATGTTCCGACATCTTGGCCCCTACTATAACACACCTCAGAAATCAGTTGTTCCATTGTTCCAACCACCCTCAAGCAAGGCATAATCAAACCCCTGCTAAAGAAACTCAACCTCGACCCTAAGGACCCTAACTACCGCAGACCGATAATAAGCCTCAACACCATCTCCAAGATTATGGAGAAAGCAGTAGTACAACAGCTACAACGCCACCTGGACACACACCAACTCCTGGACCCTCTGCAATCAGGCTTCCGCCCAGGCCATGGCACAGAAACGGCACTTCTCAAAATATGGGACGACGCCCTTGAAGCAGCAGATGACGGAGAATCATGTCTCCTGCTACTGTTAGACCTCAGTGCAGCATTTGATACAGTGGACCACAATACTCTACTTGTCCGCCTCACAGAAGTAGCAGGAGCCACAGATTCTGGCCTAAAAGGGTTTGCATTGTTCTTAGAGAATCGCTCTCAGACAGTGAAACTAGGAGCATTCACCTCTGAACCCCACGCAATCTCCTGTGGAGTCCCTCAGGGTTCACCCTTGTCACCAGTGCTATTCAACATCTACATCCGCCCACTCCTCCAAAATCATCAGAAAATCGGACCTCTGCTTCCACTCATACGCTGATGACACCCAACTCTACTTTTGCATCACCGGACAAAAAAACCATCATCAGCAATTAGAGAAATGCCTCACTTTGATAGATGACTGGATGACCATTAGCTCCCTCAAACTCAACGGTTCAAAAACAGAACTTCTTCTCTTACACACTAACCAAAATTCCAAAACTAAGACTTCGTGGACACCTCCCACCATCTTTGGACAGACTGTCTCTCCAAGCATCAAAGCCAAGAGTCTCGGAGTCATCTTTGACTCAGAAATGACAATGGACGCACAAATAGGATTAGTAGTTAGCGGATCTCACCTTCTCCTCCGCCTGCTACGTAGACTCATCCCCTTCATCCCAGAAGAGGACAAAGCAGCAATAGTTGGAACAATCATCAATTCCTGACTCGACTACGCAAACTCGCTCTACATAGGATTACCCCAATATCAGCTTGCGCGCTTACAACTCATCCAAAACACGGCGGCAAGACTGCTAACAGGAAAAAAAACCCTCGGAATCCATTTCCCCATCCCTGAGGAGCCTACATTGGCTAACAGTAAAGAATCGGATCACATTCAAGACCCTCTGCCTCACCCACAAATGCATACAAGGAAACGCTCCTCAATACCTTCGAGAGAAAATAAAACACTACACACCCAATCGCAGTCTTCGATCATCTAACCAAAAATTCCTCCTCATTCCCAAATACAGCTACAAATCAAAGGGAGAACGAAGATTCGCAGTCCAAGGACCTCGGCTATGGAACGCTCTTCCGACTTACATCCGCATGGAAGAAAACCATCAGGCCTTCGGAAAAAAACTCAAGACCTACCTCTTCTAAGAAGCTGACAACACAGAATGCATCTAGCGCCTTGAGGCGATTCAGTTCACATTTGCAGCGCTTTACAAATCATTCATTCAGCCTCTGCAGTCTCTCGAATGTGAAAGCCCCGAGGGCTTTCACACTGGAGCGGTGCGCTGGCAGGACGCTGAAAAAAGTCCTGCTAACAGCATGTTTGGAGCGGTGAATACACCGCTCCTGCCCATTGAAATCAATGAGCAGTGCGGCTATACTGCCGGCATAGGGCTGCTGCAGCTGCGCTTGCGGGCAGTTTTAACCCTTTTTTCGGCCGCTAGTGGGGGTTAAAACCGCACTGCTAGTGGCCGAATACCGCCGCTAAAATGACGGTAAAGCGGCGCTAAAAATAGCACCATTTTACCGCTGCCCCCGCCCCAGCGTGAAAGGGTCCTTAAAGCATTCATTGATTTTAATTGAAATAGCTTTTTGTGAGCTTTTCAGGTGCTTTTTTTAGCGTGAAAGCATCTGAAAGGTGCCTCAGTGTGAAAGGGGTCTTGGGGCCCCTCTCACACTGGGGCGTTTTGCAGGCGCTACAGCGCTAAAAATAGCCGGATCTAGCAGGATCTTTGGAGCGGTGAAGGAGTGGTGTGTGTATACTGCTCCTCAATGGGCAGCGCGGCTATACCACCGGCAAAGTGCTGCTGCAGCAGCGCTTTGCGGGTGGTTTTAACCCTTTCTCGGCCGCTAGCCGGGGGGTAAAAGCACCCCGCTAGCAGCCGAATAGCGCCACGAAATTAATGGTAAAGCCCGTAAAAAATAGCCGATGCACCCACCGCCTCAGTGTGAAAGGGGCCTTATACCAAATGGATGTCTGGTTTTAGTAACCAAGGCATACAATTCATATTTAAAAATACTTCTTTGTCCTCCTACTTTGGTAGGGTGTACCAAAGTTTGATAACACGTATAGTACATTAGTGACCATATGGCCTTTGCAGTAGCTTTTATTTGAGCAGTATCAACCTGTCGATTACCTGAAATGCTTTATTTGTAAATGCCTATTAGACCCCTTTCCCACTGAGGCACTTTTGAGGCGCTTTCACGCTAAAAAAAGCGCCTGAAAAGCTCACAAAAACCTATTTCCATTAAAACCAACGAATGCTTTCACACTGGGGCCGTGGGCTAGCAGGGCAGTGAAAAATGCCCCTCTCCATTGAAATTAATGGGAAGCTCTTTAAAAGCGCCTGAAAAGCTCTTCAAAAGCACTCAAATGTTTTACTGACTATTTAGAAGCGCCTCTGTGTGAAAGAGCCTTACTGGAAACCATAGGCGTGCCCACGGGGTGTGCCGGGTGTGCCCAGGCACACCCTAATCATTCAGCCCTGTCTGTGTTTCAACAAGTTTTGTCAGTGCTAAATGCCTGCAACATCTGTCCTATCCCTGTGTAACTTCAGTCACCACCACTGCGGCCAGTAAAAACAGCTGTGCTGCGAGTGGGAGGTGATTGAGCAGGGAACTAGGACCTCAGCTGCGGAGTAACCCAGCCGCATTTTCCGATGCAGCTTCTATAGTTCCGGCTGCAGGTCCTCACAGTAGCCGGCGGAGTGATCTACATCTGCACTCCGCCCCTCCTCCAGCCTCTCTCTCCCTAGAAGCAGTGGACTAGCAGAGCCTGAGAGCGGCAGACGAGTGGCTGCAGTCTGCTGGATCCAGGTAGTGATTGCATTTAGAAGCTTCCAATGTTTTTCTATCTCCCCCAAGTCTTATATATGTTCAATCTGTGCCCTCATTCACTTAGATCCTCCCCCATCTCCAGTGCTGTCTGCCCAGAGAACGTGGTGGGGAGGGGGGGCACTGCTAGTGCCAGGTGCTGCTGACACTGCAGGGAAGGGGGTGAGCTGAGCTCATGTTCTAAGAAAAGTCAATTTGGAGAGGTAAGCTGCAGTTTCACATCAGAACTATTCAGGAGGATTTGTTTGCAGTGTGATGAGAAAGATTAAGCTAATAGGAGGATCGGAAGAGCAGAGTGTGTATGGGGGAGTCGGCTGAGTCTTCAGCCTTGCTCACAGCTAACAGATATCTTAGATGCTGGCACTTATCATTTTTTAAACAACCCCCACACTCTGTGTATGTCCAGATAATCTGAAGAAACTTTATAACCATTCAATTTAACCCAGTGTTCTCCAAACTCTGTACAACATGTAAATTCCCCACATAAACTAAACACTCTCTATACAAGTTACCTGTCCTCAATAATCAGAGCAGAGCACAGTGTTCACAGTTATTTACATGGTAGTGCAATTGTATGAACACTGATTATTTAGAGAATAATATTTTTTTTTTATTGAGAATTGTTATTTTGCATCTACTCAGTTAGGGCCCTTTCACACTGGGGCAGAGGTGGTAAAGCGCCGCTATTGTAAGTGGCGCTTTACCGTCGGTATTCGGCCGCTAGCGGGGCGGTTTTAACCCCCGCTAGCGGCCGAGAAAGGGTTAATAACCACAGCAAAGCGCCTCTGCAGAGGCGCATTGCCGGCGGTATAGCCGCGCTGCCCTATTGATTTCAATAGGCAGGAGCAGTGAAGGAGCGGTATACACTCCGCTCCTTCACCGCTCCGAAGATGCTGCTAGCAGGACTTTTTTTCCCGTCCTGCTAGCGCATCGCTCCAGTGTGAAAGCCCCGAGGGCTTCCACACTGGAGAAACAGCAGCGGCACTTTCGGGTCGGTTTGCAGGCGCTATTAATAGCGCCTGCAAACCGCTTTAGTGTGAAAGGGCCCTTAGGCTTTTTTTACGCACGCACAGGCATGGTTTTCTTGCATTACGGGTAGGGCAGCCCATTAGCTTCAATGGGCTGCCCTACGCACAAACATCATGGAAAAGAAGTCCTGAATCTTTTCCAAAAGTGTGCGGCACCCTGTAGTTTGGTCCACATGCTTGCAGATGCATGGAGATGCCAATAACAAACAATGGCACTGCTGCACATCTGGATAAGGGCAGCACATTTCTTTGCATGTTGGGAAGGCATGCAATTTTGCATGCGTTACCCACGCACATAGATGTGAACTTAGCCTTAGAGTGTTTCGTTTTTTTACGGTGAATTTACACTTTGGATTTTACAGAGTTTGGATCAATACAGGGTTAAATTGAATGGATATACATTAACTTTGCATGATCTGGAAACCACGTACACAGAGTGCTTTCACTCTCATACCTCCCACACTCCTCTCCTGTACATAGTGCCCACTGTCATACCTCCCACACTCCTCTCCTGTACATAGTGCCCACTGTCACACCTCCCACACTCCTCTCCTGTAAATACTGCTCACTCTCATACCTCCCACACTCCTCTCCTGTAAATACTGCTCACTCTCATACCTCCCACACTCCTCTCCTGTACATACTGCTCACTCTCATACCTCCCACACTCCTCTCCTGTAAATACTGCTCACTCTCATACCTCCCACACTCCTCTCCTGTAAATACTGCTCACTCTCATACCTCCCACACTCCTCTCCTGTACATACTACTCACTCTCATACCTCCCACACTCTTCTCCTGTACATACTGCTCACTCTCATACCTCCCACACTCTTCTCCTGTACATACTGCTCACTCTCATACCTCCCACACTCCTCTCCTGTACATACTGCTCACTCTCATACCTCCCACACTCCTCTCCTGTACATACTGCTCACTCTCATACCTCCCACACTCCTCTCCTGTACATACTGCTCACTCTCATACCTCCCACACTCCTCTCCTGTACATACTGCTCACTCTCATACCTCCCACACTCCTCTCCTGTACATACTGCTCACTCTCATACCCCCCCACACTCCTCTCCTGAGCATAGTGCCCACTGTCATACCCCGCACACAACTCTCCTGTACATAGTGCCCATTGTCTTATCCTCCACACTCCTCTCCTGTACATACTGCTCACTCTCATACCCCCCACACTCCTCTCCTGTACATACTGCTCACTCTCATACCCCCCACACTCCTCTCCTGTACATACTGCTCACTCTCATACCCCCCCACACTCCTCTCCTGAGCATAGTGCCCACTGTCATACCCCGCACACAACTCTCCTGTACATAGTGCCCACTGTCATACCCCCCACACTCCTCTCCTGTACATAGTGCCCATTGTCATACCCCCCACACTCCTCTCCTGTACATACTGCTCACTCTCATACCCTCCACACTCCTCTCCTGTACATAGTGCCTACTGTCATACCCCCCACACTCCTCTCCTGTACATAGTGCCCATTGTCATACCTCCCACACCCCTCTCCTGTACATACTGCTCACTCTCATACCTCCTCTCCTGTACATACTGCTCACTCTCATAGTCCCCCACACTCCTCTCCTGTACATAGTGCCCATTGTCACACCTCCCACACTCATCTCCTGTACATACTGCTCACTCTCATACCTCCCACACTCCTCTCCTGTACATACTGCTCACTCTCATACCTCCCACACCTCTCTCCTGTACATACATACTGCTCACTCTCATACCCCCCACACTCCTCTCCTGTACATACTGCTCACTCTCATACCCTACACACTCCTCTCCTGTACATAGTGCCTACAGTCATACCCCCCACACTCCTCTCCTGTACATAGTGCCCATTGTCATACCTCTCACACTCCTCTCCTGTACATACTACTCACTCTCATACCCCTCACACTCCTCTCCTGTACATACTACTCACTCTCATACCCCCCACACTCCTCTCCTGTACATACTGTTCACTCTCATACCCCCACACTCCTCTCCTGTACATAGTGCCCATTGTCATACCCCCCCTCACACTCCTCTCCTGTACATAGTGCCCATTGTCATACCCCCCCCCCCTCACACTCCTCTCCTGTACATAGTGCCCATTGTAATACCCCCCACACTCCTCTCCTGTACATAGTGCCCATTGTCACACCTCCCTCACTCCTCTCCTGTACATACTGCTCACTCTCATATCTCCCACACTCCTCTCCTGTACATACTGCTCACTCTCATACCCCCCACACTCCTCTCCTGTACATAGTGCCCATTGTCATACCTCCCACACTCCTCTCCTGTACATAGTGCTCACTCTCATACCTCCCACTCATACCTCCCTTACTCCTTTCATGTACATAGTGCCCACTCTCTTACCCTCCACATTTTGCACTTTTCTTTCACTGTGCCGGCAGGGAGATGGGAAAGACCTTTCTTACATTATAAAACGTTTGCTCATATTTATTTATAAGAATATATACAGTGTATGTGTGTGTGTGTGTGTGTGTATATATACATACACACACACACACTCGCATGTGCGTTTGAGATTTGGTGCACACCCTAATGCGATAGGCTGCGCACACCTATGCTGGAAACATACATGTCACTTACACCCCCTTTTCACACTGAGGCGTTTTTCAGGCGCTTTTTGGCTAAAAATAGTGCCTGTAAAGCGCCTGAAAAACAGGGATGCGCTGGCAGGACGTTAAAAAAAACTCCTGCAAGCAGCATCTTTGGAGCGGGTAGTTTTGACCATTTTTCGGCGGCTAGCGGGGGTTAAAAGCGCCCTGTTATCAGCCGGAAACCTACACAAAAACAATAGTAAAGCGCCCCTAAAAATAGCGGCGTTTTACTGCCAATGCCTCGGTGTGAAAGCACCCTTAGGGAATTGAATACAGTGATAAAAAACAGCTGGTGTCTATTTTTCATTTTGACAAGAATAACACAAAAAAAAGTAATAAAAAAAATCACCGAAAGCAATGCTGCACAATAGAGCTTTTGCTCCACCTGGTGGACAAAAGTATTTTAAAAAATATTTAAAGCACAACTGGAATATGGAAACTAAAAAAACTAGCTGCCTGGCTGTGTTTGGCTTCAATATTTTGGAAGCAAAAACCCAAAAGAAATTCAAACGTGTCAGAATTCCTTACCTTTTATGGCTGTTCTAGATCAATAACTTATTGAAGCCAAAGCAACAGCGTGATGGTCCAGCATGTCCGACATTCGATGCGACTTCAATAAATGGGATTCGACTTTGATCCGACCATACCAGGCCCTTTGTGTCTGGTATGAATCGTGAGAGGGAAACCCCACGCCAAAATGGGAAAAAAAAAGGCATTGGGTCCCCCCCCCCAACACCATACCAGACCGAAGGGGTATGGGTTTTGAGGGGAAAACCCACGCCAAAAAAAAAATATCAGAGTGGGGTCCCCCACATAATCCATACCTGACCCTTATCCGAGAGCACGCAGCTCGGCAGGTCAGGAAAGGGGGGAGGTCCCCCCTGGACCATACCAGGCCACATGCCCTCAATATGGGGCGTGGGTGCTCTGTGCCCACCACCCCAAAGAACCTTGTCCCCATGTTAATTGTGGTGGGTGGTGGTGGATAGGGATTATAGTCCACTGCCACTCATGTCATTCCTACCACCCCCCCCCCCCCCCCCAATCACCACTGCTTGATGGTGCCTGATGGGAGTAGGATGGGATCAGTTAGAGACAGTGGTGGTGATGGTATCAGTGGCAGAAGGATCAGTGGCAGATGGAAGGGATCAGTGACAGAGGGATCAGTGGCAGAGGGATGGGATCGGTGACAGAGGAATTAGTGACAGAGAGATGGGATCAGTGACAGAGGGATCAGTGGCAGAGGGATGGGATCAGTGACACTGGAACGAGCTGGAAGGGCACCCCCAGAGTGGCTGAACGAGCAGGAAGAGCCCTCCAACGTGGCGAACGAGCGGGCAGGAAGAGCCCTCCACAGTGGCGGAACCTTTGGGCAGGAAGAGCCCTCCACAGTGATGGGAACCAGCGTGAAGGAAAGGCCCCCCACAGTGGCGGAACCAGCATGCAGGAAAGGCCCCCCCACAGTGGCAGAACTCCAGAGCCCAGTCACATGTGCGACTGCTGCGACCCTGGTAGTTCTGCCACTGACAGGGACGCACCGAATCCCATGCTGTGAGCCACAGCATATGTGAACCCAGCCTTATACTTTTGTTCTGTCTAAGACCCATCTCTTCCTCTATCTTTAATTAACTATGGACATTAATTTTTGCAAGGGTCAGTTATTAAAATGGGCCGGTAGAAAGAAATACTTTGTTTTTTTTTATGATTGTTATTGTTTTTGGAACTTTTATGAATATTTTCAGCAGAATAAAAATTATGAAGAATATTTTAACTGTTTCTGGTCTGTGAAACATACAAAGCAGTGATTCACCAAAGAGTTTCTTCTTTTAACACAAAGTTCAGAAAAAAAATGTATGTATATTGTTCTTTAAAGGGCAGAAATGCCTAAAAATAATTACAGTATGCTTTTTACTATTCATGGACAAAAGCAACTCTGGAAACGTAGAGACTAATAATAAGTCACAGGATTCCCTGCAGCTCTTTTTCCCCCCAAATAAAGTACATTCAAACCTGCGAATAGGGCTGATACCAATTAAAGGAGGGTTTCTTAGTAATTACCTATGGGAGGCAACCCCATTAAAAGCAATGGGGGGCTGCTGGCTCTCACAGCTAATCGCGGCCGCTTGCATGTAATCACACATGCAGCAATCAACTGCACGTTATTCGTCCTGGACACAGACTGTTTGCATCCAGGGTTGATCAATCACAGGTGATCCCTGCATGAGCGATTACATGTAAGTGTCCACAATTAGCTGTGAGAGCCAGCAGCTCCCCAATGCTTTCAATGGAGCTGCTTCCTATAGCTAATTGCCAGGAATCCACCCTGGGTTGGGCCCATTCGCAGGTGTGGCCTCAGGCCTCTTTCACATGGACAGCAGTGTTAACTGCCCCCTCAAAAAGTTCTCCAATTTGGATAGCTTTTCATAGGCAGCTGCACAGTGGTTTGCAGGCATTCAGGAGATGACACTGCTGCTTCCTGACTGCCTGTTTTTTGTCATGAACAGGGATTTTGCATGATAATACTGCAAACCAAGCCACATTCCCTGTCAAGTACTTACGGTCATTTTATTTTCCTGACTTGTTGTTACCCCAACACTTCATATTTCTGGTCTGCGCCTGCTGTACTATATACTTGTATCAGAAAGTATCCTGTTCTTTGTATTGCTTCCTTTATGTAAAATCACTGGTGTTCCTGCCAATCCCTCTGCTTTTCTATTAAAACTGACCACACTAAGCAGGAGAGCACACCATGGTCATTTCTCTATTTATGCTGGGAACTCAGTGTACTCTCCTCCAATGATCAGTCCTGACATGCCCCCTCTGCACAGTCATTTACTGGCAAGCTCAGTGTGCTGCTGCTTCTCCTCCCCCAGCTCTTATGCAGCTGAGAACAGGGGGAATGTAATCACTTATAAAAAGGGTATTTATAATTTTTTTATATATATATATAATCTATACAAAAATATTTTGCCTATTCATTTCTATTTTAAACTGAATGGATTGTTTTACAAGGTGATCGTTTGCTATTTAAAAAAAAAACAAAAAAAAACAAACAAACATGTTATACTTCCCCCCTCTGTGCTAGGGTTTTGCACAGAGCAGCCCTGATCCTCCCTTTCTGGAGTCCCCCAGCGGCGCTCCTCCTGTTCAGCAAGTGCCCCCATAGAAAGATATATGGGGTAAATCTGCGCAGTGGTTGAGTGTAGTTAGGATATGGGGCTGCTGCCTCTACAGATACAATACCACCTAAGTGGAGTGTATTAGAATTTGGTAAAAAGCAGGAGTAGTTATGGCGCTGCCCTTGTGGGGTTAGAAAAAATTTTCTTCTTTTTTCTTTTTCCATCAGTGGACAATTCCACTATATATTACCTGGTGTACATAACTCCTATAGATCTAGAGTATTATTCTTAAAATTATATTTATGAGCGAAAAAAAAAAAAACTAAAAAAAAACAAAAAACAAATGTGTACCAAAATAACGTGAGTGTTTTAGATCTGGAATCTGTGACTGGTACTCGGTTACTAATAATCACATTGTAATAAAAGTGAAATATCAATATGAAATTACTTCTACAAAGTACATTTGTGCTAAACCAGTGCTGTAAATGTCATAAAGTGACTGCTGCTAAATCATACAGAATCATACAAAATGTCCAGTGCTATGAATTCCATAAAGTGACTGGTGCTAGATCATACAAAATCATACTAAATGTCCAATATAAAAGGTGACTGATGTGTTTTTAATTTGGTAAAAAGCAGGAGTAGTTATGGCGCTGCCCTTGTGGGGTTAGAAATTTTTTTTTCTATTAGTGGACAATTCCTCTATATATTACCTGGTGTACATAACTCCTATAGATCTAGAGTATTATTCTTAAAAATTATATTTATGAGCGAAGCAAAAAGAAAGAACAAAAAAAAACCAAAAAAAACCCTATATGTACCAAAATAACGTGAGTGTTTTAAATCTGGAATCTGTGACTGGTACTCGGTTACTAATAATCACATTGTGATAAAATCTTGGTCAGCAGCTCCTCCCCTAACACAGTCTTTTTGAAACTGGGCGGCATTAGGAGAGTAAGTGAAGGGGGGGGGGATAAAAGTTAAATATCAACATAAAATACTTAAATTATTTCCACAAAGTGCATTTGTGCTAAACCAGTGCTATAAATGTCATAAAGTGACTGCTGCTAAATCATACAGAATCATACAAAATGTCCAGTGCTATGAATTCCATTGAGTGACTGGTGCTAGATCATACAAAATCATACTAAATATCCAATATAAAAGGTGACTGATGTGTTTTTAACCAGTAATCTTGGATAGGAAAAGTTCCACTAATGAAAAAAAAAACAAAAACAAAAAAACATAAAAAGAAAGTTCTTTTTGGAGTATTTTAGGATGTTCAATCTCTGAGAAACAGATTTCTGTGGGAAAACTTCTTATCCAGGTGCTGGCTTTTTAATTAGTGCCTTATCTGCATGCTATGATACTGCTTGCACTCACCGGATTTTCTTTCCCCTGCAGGGGTGCAGGCAGTCACAGTATCTGCCACTGTGTAGCAATCATAGATGTCTCCAAACTTTACTTTCCGTGTTGTTTTGATGTATTACATATAAAAGAAAGGAGGGATACCCATAGCGTAAAACCATATAGAAACTTTTATTAAAGCTTAATAACACTGTGGTACTCACATTTTCAATGATAAAAATGAGCATGAAAAAGATATCAAAATCGCTTTGCTAGAGGTGCTGCAAGACGTCCGTAAGCCCGCCAAGCCAATTTCCATGGGGGCACCCATGCGTGCACGTTCCCGAGTCCTGCTGCTGCATCTATTGACACAGACAACAGGACTCTGCTCTGCCCCCGGCTCCCGTGTCACCGGATATTGGCTCCCGCTGCTATCAATCTATCCAATGAGGACCGGAGACAGTGGCTGGAGCTGCTGGGCTCATTCTCGTCACTGGAATGATCAGGTTAAGTTAAGAAAAAGGGGGTTCTGGGGGGCTGCTGCAGCACAGAAGGTTTTTTCACCTTAATGCATAGAATGCATTAAGGTGAAAAACCCTAAGATTGTTCAACTCCTTTAAAGTGGTTGTAAACCTTTACAGACCACTTTGACCTACAGGTAAGCCTAGACTAAGGCTTACCTGTAGGTCCAAGAAATATCTCCTAAACCTACATGGTTTAGGAGATATTTGCAAAAAGACAGGCACCGCTGTCTACGGTGCATGCTCCATAGACCAGCGGCGCACAGGTGCACTGAGCATGCCGCTGCTAACGGCGATATGCCGTTAGTGGCGGGTCCCGTGCGCATGCGTGGGAGTGACGTCTTTGCGGCTCCAGCCAATCACAGCGCTGGAGCCACGATACCCGGAAAGAAGATAGATGCTCCGTAGCAAAGGGGACAGCGGTGACATTGCAGGCTCCTGTGTCGGGTAAGTGACACATAATGGGCTACTATGCGATGCATAGTAGCCCATTTTGCTTTACCTTTGCAGGGAGACAAAAAGGGAGTAAACCCAATAGGCACCGTACGCGCAAACGTCTCCTTACCAAAACGCTTGTCTCAAGACATGAAAAACCACCAAGCCCTGCTTGCCACGGCGATCAGGAATGTCTCAACCTGATCTTAACTCAGTTAGTACACAGACCGTTATAACAGATACATATAAACACATACACTTATAGCACAAAGACGATACATACCTTTTAACTTTGTTAACAAATGGAGCTCAAAAACCTTCACCTTATTTACATGTCAGGACTTACCTTTCCTGACATTTTTAACTCATGAGTATTATTTTACACCACAAAGGTACCTTTTTCTACTAGTAGCTACATATCAGTACTGTTTTTGTTTTTTAACTTAGGCTTTCCAGGGATCTGATAACCCCAAAGCCTTCTTCCGATTGATTACCAATCCAGGAAACCAACATGCATGTTAACGCAGGTTCTCCAGGGGTCTTTAAGTCCCCAAAACCTCATCCAGACAAAATTTTGCAGTCAAGGTAAACAACATGCATGTTACGCAGGTTCTCCAGGGGTCTTTAAGTCCTCAAAACCTCATCCAGACTTAAATTCGCAGTCCAGGGAATCAACATGCATGTTAACATAGGTTCTCCAGGGGTCCTAAATCCCCAAAACCTCTTCCTGACTAATTTTTGCAGTCCAGGGAACCAACATGCATGTGAAACCTAGGTTTACATAGAGTAATTAACCCTCTACAGGGGTACCCCTTCGGAAAAGAAAGAATTGGAAGAAAAGAGAAAAAGAAAAAAAATTATATAAATATACATTTTCTACCCAGGGTATCTCATCCTGTACAATGTACTTTAACCACTTGCTTACAGGGCACTTAAACCCCCCTCCTATCCAGACCAATTTTCAGCTTTCAGCACTGACGCATTTTGAATGACAATTGCGCGGTCATACAACACTGTACCCAAATGACATTTTTATCATTTTTTCACCACAAATAGAGCTTTCTTTTGGTGGTATTTGATCACCTCTGCGGTTTTTACTTTTTGTTAAAAAAAGTAAAAAACTGAATTTTTTTTAAAAAAAATTTTTTATTTTTTTATATTTTGTTATAAAAAAATGTAAAACGGGTAATTTTTCTCCTTCATTGATGTACGCTGATGAGGCGGCAGTGATGGGCACTGATGGGTGGCAGTGATGGGCACTAATGGGTGGCAGTGATGGGCAGCACTGCCAGGTGGCACTGGCACTACAGGTGGGCATTGATAGGTGGCACTTGTTGGCATTGATAGGTGGCACTTGTGGGCATTGATAGGTGGCACTTGTGGGCACTGTTAGGTGGCACTGTGGGCACTGTTAGGTGGCACTTTTAGGTGGCACTGATGAGGCAGATGTGCCTCTTGCACTTAGGGATCGATGTCCCTGACATCCGAGCCGGTGATCGGCTTTTTTTTCTACTCGTGCTGTCAGCGTGAGTAAAAAAAAAAAACTATTATCGATCTTTTGTTTACATCATGTGATCAGCTGTCATTGGCTGTTAGCTGATCACATGGTAAGGGGCTGGAACCAGCCCCTTACACGGATCGGTGATCAGCCGAGTCTCAGTGACTCGGTGATCACAGCGCGCCCTGCAGGGCACGTGCAGGGAGCGTGCACAGGGGAGGCCGTCATATGACGGCCTCCCGGGAATGCAGGTCCGCGCTGCGGCTGTCATTCGGCCATAGCGCGGATAGCAGGTGGTTAAGGCACCTACAGTTGAGAAAACCCAACCTGCCATCACAAAGATCTGCCTGGTGGACAGCGATATCCCAACAACAACCACCTGCCCCTCCTAGCGCTAGCAAAACACGGCACAACACAATGCAGAACTAATAATAGGTGTCTGCTAACCTGATATAAATTGCGCAAAATTGTGTTGAGCTCAGTGTCTCACCAGCATGGAGTTAGGCAAGATCGGAGTTGAGGTTATGCTGTCCCCGTACGGGCCACCAAATGAAGTAGAATAGTAAAGTATCGAACCAGGCAGAACTTCAGCAAGGTTTTTTTAACAGCTGATAACATACAGGTTTATGTTCAAAGTATTACAAGATACAGGTCCAATATATACAGTTTCTTACAATGCAGGCATATTAGATATAGGTATTCTTATCCTCTAACCAAATTGAAACAATTGTGAATTGTTCTCACCTTGAACCAGAATGGGTCTTTTCTGCCAATTCTTGGGAACCCGTCACCTGATAGGGACCAGTCAATGGGCCGGTGGTCTGGTCCCCTCACAGAGTTCTGGGTTCCAGCTCGACCAAGTTCGTGAGGGAAATTCACCTGAGACCACATTCTGGAACAAGTTAAGAAGTCTTCTCTGACTCGTACGAGGAGACAAGTTATGGACAGATACTTGCCCATTGGTTCTGACCTCTATGACCCGTGCAATAGGGCAGCATACACAGAGTTCAGCCTTATGAGCTGCTATCTGACTTGTCTGTCTAACAATTGTAGAGCTTGCATTTATATACCCTTTTCCAAGTCTTATCTCAACCATCTCTCTTACATATGATTGGTCGCTAAGATCTACGTCAATGTAACTAACTATAAATCTGACACCTGTTCTACAACCAGATAAACTTAATTGTTCCCAAAATTCCTATATGTTTATTAAAGTGATTTATAACTGGTTTTGTCCAATAAAAAACACCTGTGTAGAGGCAGTCTGGCACCCAGCTGTGTTTTCAAACTCTTCTCATCTTGATAAGATTTAACTAAGTTCAAGATTTACAGATTTATGACTTTTGGGAAAATGAACTTTCAATAACCCCACCAGATGTTTTCTATGTTTCACTATATGCATGTATTGTAACAGTTTTAATGAGGGCACAAGCAGACCTTTGTTTGACCCTGTCAAACTTAATTTAATGTGCTGTACATAACTTTAATTATTTCTAAACCACCTGTTTTCTTATCTTTATTAGTCTGATTTATATGCATTTCAGGCTTGAGACAATTCTATATAACTTGAATCTATTCTAATGAACTTTCACCCAGTAGACTATCTTAATACATTTTCGAGAATGCCTGTGTACAAGTACTTGTCATAAAGCAGAGGTCATTTAAAGTTCAACACTTAAAAATTAAGAATTTCTAAATCTATGGAAAATACAGTATACATTATTAAAGATTAATAATTGTTGCTTTACTTATTGAATAATAATATTGATAAAACCACCACTATATACTAATATGAATAATAATAATAATCAATAAAATATATGCAAATCAATATGAATACTATGAAATACATTGGCTAATATGAGATTCTATAACACAACTGAGCCATGTGCCCTCTTTGGCTCACGTCCTTAACTTGGTGGTTCAGCGGTTCTTGGGCAGGTACCCAGGCTTACAGGATGTCCTGAGGCAGGCCAGGAAAATCTGTGTGTATTTCCGCAGTTCATATAATGCCAGTGCTCGGCTGGCTGATCTCCAAAGGGAATTTAACCTGCCCAAGAACCGCCTAATCTGTGACATGCCCACCAGGTGGAACTCAACGTTGGCCATGCTGCAGCGGCTGCACACACAGCAGAGGGCCATCAATGAGTACCTATGCAACTATGGCACCAGGACAGGATCAGGGGAGCTTGGTAGTGGGCTATGATCAGGGATGCATGCACTGTCCTGTCACCATATGAGGAGGCCATGAGGATGGTGAGCAGTGACAGTGCATGCATCAGTGACACTGTCCCTCTTGTCCACCTGTTGGAGCACACACTACGTGGAATAAGGGACAGGGCACTTGAGGCAGAACAGAGGGAGGAAGAGGAGGAATTCCTTACCTCTCAAGGCCTCCTTTATCTAGACAGTGTTCCTGCATGCCCGCTGATCACACAGGAAGAGGACGAGAAGAGGAGGAGGATTGTGTCAGCATGGAGGTGGAGCCTGGCACTCAGCATCAGCAGCAGTCTTCAAGGGATCATTTACAGTCCGAAGAAACCCATGGACTTGTACGTGGCTCGGAGGAGGTGTCTGCGGATCATGTCGTCCTTAGTTACCCAGAGGACTCTGGACTGAATGCCTCAGCAAACCTACGCTGCATAGCCTCCCTGATCCTGCAAAGCCTGCGGAAGGATTCTCGTATTAGTGGTTTCAAGGGGAGGGATGATTACTGGCTGGCAACCCTCCTTGATTCACGTTACAACGGTAAGGTTGCGGACCTCATCTTGCCATCACAGAGGGAGCAGAAGATGAAACATCTTCGGGAGGCCTTGCAGAAAGGCTTCAGTCAGTCACAGAAGGAGCGGTGGAGAAGGTGGCCGTCTGACTGATGCGTTCAGACAATTTTTTAGTCTGCAGCCCCAAGGTCTGATCGGTTCCAGCAACCATCGCCAGCGTCTGATTCACATGGTGCAGGATTACCTAGGGGCAAGATCAGACTTGGACACCTTTCCCACCGAAAATCCTCTGGGTTACTGGGTCTTGAGGATGGATCACTGGCCAGAGCTTGCACAGTATGCAATTGAGCTACTGGCCTGTCCTGCATCCAGCGTTCTTTCGGAACACACATTCAGTGCTGCTGGAGGCTTTGTAACCGATCACAGGGTGTGCCTGTCCACCAAATCGGTCGATCGGCTGACCTTCATAACAATGAATCAGTCTTGAATCACCAGCTACCAAGCACCTGATGCTGATGTAACCAATTTGATTTTTTTTTAATGTGAGATCACTTCAAGACTACCTATGCTGATGCTGAGTGACTATCCTGTTATGCTGAGTGACAATCCTCTTCCTCCTCAATTTTCATGCTGATAGCTTGTAAGAACATTTTTGGTTGTGGGCACCGCCACCAGTGGCCAAGGCCCAATTTTTCTGCCCCTGTTTAACAGGGGCGTGTAATTACAATTTTTGATGCAATACTTTGCAGCAGGGCTCATTCCGGCACTCCAACTATAGTATCTGTGAGGGGTTGCAGTAATGTGGCACCAGCACCAGTGCCCAAGGCCCAATTTTTCAGCCCCTGCTCAACAGGGGCGTATAATTACAATTTTTGCTGCAATACTTTGCAGCAGGGCTCATTCCTGTGCTCAAACTATAGCATCTGTGAGGGGTTTCAGTGTTGTGGCACCAGTGGCTAAGGCCCAATTTTTCAGCCCCTGTTCAACTGGGACATGTAATTACAATTCTTGATGTAATATTTCACAGCAGGGCCCATTCCTGCGTCCACCAAGAGTAACTGTGAGGGCTTACAGTGTTGTGGCAACACTAACACCTAAAGCACCAATTTCTGCAGAGTATATAGGGCAGGCCCCTACTTTCAAACAGCCAACTTACAAACGACTCCTACTTGCAAACGGAAGGAGACAACAGGAAGTGAGATGAAATCTACCCCTAGGAATGGAAATTCTCTCCTGTAAGAGTTAATATGGAAAAAACGTGTCTCCTCTTCACTGATGCTTTATCACCAATCCTTGTTTCACTAAAACCCCCAAATTTTCAAAAAACATTTGTCATTGGGACAGAAAGTGAGGTGAAATCTTCTGAAGAGGTGCACAGACAGCAAAACAAATGTTACAGGGGTGATAACCCTTCCCTGTGTTTTTCAAAAAGCTTAAAAATAGATTTTTTGGCTGGAGCTACGATTTTAAAAATGTACCAGTTCAAAATTACAAACAGGTTCTACTTAACAACAAACCTACAGTCCCTGTCTTGTTTGCACCGCCTATATACTGCTGTTCAGAATATATAGGGCCTGGGGGCCCCACAACTTGCATTTTTTTTCATTTGGGTGCGTTGTTCCCCTTAATATCCATACAAGACCCAAAGGGCCTGGTAATGGACTGGGGGAGGGGGTACCCATGCCGTTTGTCTCACTGATTTTCATCCATATTGTGGGGACCCGACATTACATTAAAGCCGCAAGCAGTTTTAAATGACTTTTATTCCTTTACAAATGTCATTTTGTGCAGGGATTGGTCTAAGCACGGGAAACATGCGCCACTTTACAGGCATACTATAGACACCCCTCAGGTACGATAATTAAAGGAATATTTCACCTTTTTTTCACTTTAAGCATCATTAAAATCACTGCTCCCAAAAAAAAGGCAGTTTTTTAAAAGTTTTTTTTGCATTGATACATATCCCCTGGGGCAAGACCCAGGTCCCCAATCCCTTTTTAGAAAAATAACTTGCATATTAGCCTTTAAAATTAGCACTTTTGATTTTGAATGTTCGAGTCCTATAGACTTTAATGGGGTTCTAAAATTCGCGCAAACTTTCAGTCCGTTCGCAGGATCTGGTGCGAACCGAACCAGGGGGTATTCGGCTCATCCTTACTCAGGAGACAATGGCAGGTTGCTACAGTGGAGCTTAGCCCTGCAACCTTACAATTTCACCATCAGCTACTGACCCGGTAAGCAAAATGGCAATGCTGATGGGTTGTCCCGGCAAACAGACGTCACTCCGGCCTCCTAGTCCCGGACATCCCCAAGTTGACCTGAAAGGAACCATAGAAAGAGATGTGCCCCGAAGGGATAATATGGGCAGTGTATCACCGGAAAATAAAGAAGTGGTGCAAAGGTCAAGTACACAAGTGTAGTTAATTTTATACAAAAGTTTTTATTGATTACAAAATATACAAAAAATATCTATGATATAAAATCAGAAAGGTGGAAGATACAATGAACAATGTAATCAAAACTGCTAGGTGCTGTGATACGTCATCCCAGCAAATTCCAACTTTGGCCTACTGGGCTGAGGGTACGGCAACACGTGATACTCTACATGTTTCGGAATACAGAGAGATTCAATTCCCTCTGTCATGTGTATTTCCTTCTTCAGGAGTTTCAAGGGGCAGTTTTTGATAAATTTCTAAGGGAAAGAAAGAGGACATATATATATATATATGGGTATGTAGCAGTAATTGTATTTAGCACCAACATAGAAAAAAAATTATATCTCTGAGTATAGGAGACTGTTATATTCCAAGCAAAGCATATAGGCAGGGCAAAATCTCAATCTGAACAAGCATAAACAAGTGTACTCACAGAACATTTGTTTCTTCAACAAGGACATTACACACATGTGTCACGAGAGATAGGCTCCCATCTCCTTCAGTCCCAAGGATTGGATTTGTTAGTCAAGAAATCCAGGCATTGAGTCTAGTTGGGTGGATGGAACAGAGAGGGGGAAGTCTAAGGTGCTTCACAAATTTTGGCCATGGTAATGATCCCCACAGAGGCGGCAAGCCAGGGCTCACAAGAGCCACTAATACTGGGCGGACTGTGCACACATCTACAAAATCAATAGGAGAAAATGAGGAGTATGCATCTATGGTTGGAAACATTAAACTTGTAGAATTTATACAAAAAGTTTTGCTTTCGAGGCCTGTGCCATAGAAAGAGGAGATGTATGAAAAAAATAATCCATAGATGTTTGTAAATATTGTTAAAGTTGCATACCTGGTCTCTGATGTTACACAGTATCAGTGTGGGCTGCATGGAAAGCACGATCCTCTCAGCTGTGTGACAGAGGAGGGTGTGCAGAGAAATCAGTATTAAGTAACCTGTATGGTATGGGGTGTGAGGTTTGTAAGCCAATCGTTGACTCTGAGGGCGGGGTAAGCTCAGATGGTAATAGTGTTGTTAATTGAGAGGTAAGCCAGAGCGTATTGTGCAGTAGAGGCAACAGCTGTGTGCATAAACAAACTAGCGTCCACCCATTGTGATTCCTCGGCCAGAGCGGCGCCTGACATCAGCGCGTCCACAGGCGCGGTGACGTCACCCGTCGACGGAGGCCGCCGACACGGAAGAGAAGCAGTCTGATGTGGCATGAATGGAGGGATGCCAAGTGTGCACGCGTGAGGCAAAACGTCGGGCGCGTGCGCACCAGTGCTGCTGAAGGAATGCCTCTGTCCCCGGGGGAGGGATACAGAGGCCTTTCCGTGCCGGGGAGCACGAGCGAGCCATCCCAGTGAGGATCCCTGCCATGGCCACAGGAATCGATTTGGTTGTTATATCAATTAGTAAGCTTGGTTTCAAAAAAAGAAAAAAATCATCCACATCAGACTGCTTCTCTTCCGTGTCGGCGGCCTCCGTCGACGGGTGACGTCATCGCGCCTGTGGACGCGCTGATGTCAGGCGCCGCTCTGGCCGAGGAATCACAATGGGCGGACGCTAGTTTGTTTATGCACACAGCTGTTGCCTCTACTGCACAATACGCTCTGGCTTACCTCTCAATTAACAACACTATTACTATCTGAGCTTACCCCGCCCTCAGAGTCAACGATTGGCTTACAAACCTCACACCCCATACCATACAGGGTACTTAATACTGATTTCTCTGCACACCCTCCTCTGTCACACAGCTGAGAGGATCGTGCTTTCCATGCAGCCCACACTGATACTGTGTAACATCAGAGACCAGGTATGCAACTTTACCCTATTTACAAACATCTATGGATTATTTTTTTCATACATCTCCTCTTTCTATGGCACAGGCCTCGAAAGCAAAACTTTTTGTATAAATTCTACAAGTTTAATGTTTCCAACCATAGATGCATACTCCTCATTTTCTCCTATTGATTTTGTAGATGTGTGCACAGTCCGCCCAGTATTAGTGGCTCTTGTGGCTTGCCGCCTCTGTGGGGATCCTCACCATGGCCAAAATTTGTGAAGCACCTTAGACTTCCCCCTCTCTGTTCCATCCACCCAACTAGACTCAATGCCTGGATTTCTTGACTAACAAATCCAATCCTTGGGACTGAAGGAGATGGGAGCCTATCTCTCGTGACACATGTGTGTAATGTCCTTGTTGAAGAAACAAATGTTCTGTGAGTACACTTGTTTATGCTTGTTCAGATTGAGATTTTGCCCTGCCTATATGCTTTGCTTGGAATATAACAGTCTCCTATACTCAGAGATATAATTTTTTTTTCTATGTTGGTGCTAAATACAATTACTGCTACATACCCATATATATATATATGTCCTCTTTCTTTCCCTTAGAAATTTATCAAAAACTGCCCCTTGAAACTCCTGAAGAAGGAAATACACATGACAGAGGGAATTGAATTTCTCTGTATTCCGAAACATGTAGAGTATCACGTGTTGCCGTACCCTCAGCCCAGTAGGCCAAAGTTGGAATTTGCTGGGATGACGTATCACAGCACCTAGAAGTTTTGATTACATTGTTCATTGTATCTTCCACCTTTCTGATTTTATATCATAGATATTTTTTGTATATTTTGTAATCAATAAAAACTTTTGTATAAAATTTTAACTACGCTTGTGTACTTGACCTTTGCACCACTTCTTTATTTTCCGGTGATACACTGCCCATATTATCCCTTCGGAGCACATCTCTTTCTATGGTTCCTTTCCTTATATGGGATGTGGCAGTGATCTCCGGAAAAGCTCTAATATTGGTTCCTTTCCAAAAACTATTGTTTTCAAGTTGACCTGAAAAGGATCAAGCCACGTCTGCCGGAGTGTCCCACAAGGAGGGAGCCATGTGACGGGAGTCACTTTTGGGCACAGGGTGACTGAGAAAATATATCTTGAATTACTTAAAATGGGACAGTAATATTTATCCACAATATCTCCCAGGATATATATATATAAAGACTATTCTTGGTTTGTTTGATTCTGATCTCAACAGTTGAGAGAGCTGATCACATTGGCCTCTAGAACTGGGTAGGAGTCGGACAGTCTACTCCTACTATAGTTTGCCTACTAGGCTGAGGAGGGGGGGGGGATCACTGTTTGTATTGTTAATTGTAATTAGCTCCTGCTTATGTGAGAAGGTGTCCTGTGTTTATACGAATGTGTGAAGCTCTGTGACAAATCTGACCTGTAGTGAAATCCTGATTAATCATACAATGCCTAGGAGGGCGCGGAGTCACATTGGCTGCTTTAAGGGGTTAGTTAATTAGTTCATGTTAATTCTGTTTCTGGTTACAGTTGTATTGTTGGAGTAATATGATTAGGAGGGGGAACCTCCTCTTCTACTGTATTTAAGACTGTATTCTGGTTCTAATAAAAAAGAGAGTCTGATTCCTGTTTGACTCTCCATACATAGCCTCGTCTCGTACTTGGGGGGGGGGGGGGGGGGGGGGGGGGAATTATTCCTTTGGGTTTCTTGTTCGGCTGATTGGAGTGTTCGGTAGCTGCCTTTGTGTTTGGAAAGGGAATGTCCTAAACGGCTTTGACCCCTTTCATACTCGGGTGTCGTTACAAAAAGTGTCCCAGGTCTTTTACAATCTTATACCCGCCAAAAAAATGCTGCTGCTAAAGTGTTCGGGTTTGGCTTGAAGAAAAGGTGGCAACTCTAGCAAGGCCCCAGGAGCCCACGGTCAGTACGGACAGGTAAGTTTAGCCAGGCAGACCCCTATACTGCTGCAGTGGAGTAAGAGATGTGAATGAACTGCCAGAGGAGATTTGAAGGCTCACCAAGCTTTTTTTCAGCAGGGATGGCGATGGATTAGGATCAGGATGGTCAGGCTGTGGGTGTATGGAGCCCGCCGCGCCTGGATGAACACTGCCAAATTGAACGTCCGTTCCAAAAACATATTTGGCTGGGGCTGGAGCAGGGGATGTAAAGGAACTGCCAGAGGAGGTTTGGAAGCTCACCAGGTTTTTTTCAGCAAGGATGGGGATGGATTAGGATCAGGATTACTTCTCTTGAAAAGCCCGTGGTGTGTGAAACACACCCAAAAACTTCCACCCGGTGCCAAAAAAAGTGCACACACATAAAGAGTGAAAAACAAAATGTGCAACAGGTGTTCTCCACTAGGAAGGACCTTACCCTAAACCCCGGGGCGTTAGGCTCCTGACAGGGACTGGGGTACTCACTAGGTCCATCTGTCCGAAGCCAGACGAACCCCTTTCTCTGGAGGGTCTGCCGAAACAGACCCACCCAAGTACTCGGTGGGACTCCCTCGAAGAGAGACCCCATGAGAGAGGGCGAACCAAGCCAAAAGGCCTATGTCCCCCCCCCCAAGATTTTCAGGGTAGGCCCGAGGATCCACACCCTACTCATCACACAGTGACAAAACGTGTACACACCAAACAAAAAATTACAAAAAAGTGAAAACACGGGTTCAAAATAAATAGGAAAGTGGGGAAAAGGAAGTGGGAGAGGTGAAAGAAGTGACCATTGCGCAATACAATGGCCAGGCCCTTCGGCCAGGAATAAAAATTTGCCCTGGTCCTAGACAAAAGGCTTGGCCCTAGAGGCAGGTGTTAAAAACGTGTGTATGGTGAAGTGACCATGGTGCCATAAATCAAAGTGACCCTCACTCACAGTGATTGTACGGCACCCCTGAACTGCCACTTCAGTGGCACATTCACCACAGGCTTTTCATCAAAACCTTGACCAAAAACCCAGACCACAGCAGCCCCCACTCCAGGCAGGAAGGCATGAAGTTCTGAGAGCCCTTTACCATCAGGCTCCACCGTCACTCCCATCACTCCTTCCTAATTATATTTGGGGAATACTAATTGCTCCTCCCCCCCAGTAAGAGAGGAGCCGGTGTTCTCTCCTGAAAAACTGACCGGAGCTAGCTAGAGCTACCCCAATCTAGGCCAGAAGGCCAGGGACCCGATCCTCTGGTCAGACCCAAATGCAGCACCCATCCTCACCAGGAGCACCTTTCCAGATGGCTCAGACTCAACCATGAGCCAGCCCCCAGTATCTGTCGGGCAGCATGGCGTAGTCACTACCGAAAACCGCCCTGACATCATTGGATTTGCCTGCCCTCCCCTATGGGAGCAGCACAGCGCCTCCTCTGGCAATTGATAAGAATAGATACTACATGTGACAGACCTAGCTGGGACAGAGACTTTTGGAGGGGACTGAAGCCTCTTGCCTACTGATTATGGGCCCTGGCATTTGGGGGAACGGTTCTCTTTTGTGAGCTGTATGCCTGGGGACCCTTGAGGTGGCGTTACGTTAGATTCAGGTCCATGTCCCCCAAGACATACAGACTCTGGGGACCCTGTATTTGCCATATTACAAATAGTGACTGATTGATAGTGTTGGTACACATACTGTGAGGAGATGATGTCAATTCCAGCCACCTGTCTCTGTCTGTGCCTGCTATAATGTAAATTAGTCTAGTATGACTTGTCACAGCTTCTAAAGAGTCTTTTCATCCAGTGTGCTAATTAACTCTGCAATTGTATGAAGGAGTCCTGTTTTGAGATGTATGATAATGTGTATTGTATAGTCGGTGAGTTAGGAGACATGAAGTCTGCCCTAAAGGTCATGTCTCTGAGTCACCTAGGCTGTCTAAAGAATTAGATAATTAGCTCATGTTAATTAGGTTTCTGGGGAGAGGTTGTAGTTTCATCCTGCGGTATATATTTGTGATAGATCACAAAATAGATTCATTCCTGTTTGAACCTCAAGACAGAGCCTCGTCTTGTACTTGGGGGAGAATTATTAGTATGGGTTTCTTATTTGGTGGATTGGAGTGTTCGGTAGCTGGCTTTGTGTTCGAGTATGGAATGTCCTAAACGACTTTAACCCCTTTCATACTCAGGGTGTCGTTACACTACACTTGATCTTAGCCAAAAGACAGAGAAGCAATCAGGATTACTGGAGCTTCTCTCAGACACGTCTGCTGTGGCTCACATCCGGACACGCCCCTTCCAAGGCATCTTTAAAAGATACAGCGTCGTCTATCAGCAGCGTGACATGTCTGGCTAGTCTGACAGCCTCACCCGCTAATGGAGCTACCTCCAGAGGATGGACCCCCTCCTCTATAAACAGATACATCTTAGCAAACCTGTTGGATAATGGTTTCCTGTCCACCTTCTTCCACTCATCATAGATGAGATCTCTCACTTCCTCAATTAGGGGAAAAGAGACCACGACTTTTTTAGTTGTGGATAGTACTTTCTGGTCTTTGCTAGCTGCGTGATTTCCTCTTCCCACCCAAGAGTCTCTCTGATCGCTCTCACAAGGTGAAATAAAATCTGATCATTCCCTGAGACTGATGCCTGAGACTGTTCCACAGCGTTAAGCCTCGTCTGGTGTTTCTCTGTCTCTATTCAAAATCAATGGTTCTCTGTGGGAGCCCATTGATTTTAATAGAAGTCGCACCAGAAGTCAGGTCAAGATGATCCAACTTGTGGTACGACTTGTGTGCTGAGAATCTTGAAAGGGAACCCCGCCAAAATGTAAAAAAATTTTTGCGTGAGGTTCCCCCCCGCACAAGACGATACCAGACCCTTCGGTCTGGTATGGATCTTAAGGGGAACTGCCACTTCAAAAAAAATGGCACGGCGGTCCCCCCAAGATCCATACCAGACCCTTATCTGAGCATGCAACCCGGAAGGTCAGGAAAGGGGGGACGAGCAAACGCCCCCCCCCCTCCTGGACCACACCAGGGAACATGCCATCAACATGAGGGGTGGGTGTTTCGGGGCAGGTGCCTCTTCCCGACAACCCATGCCCGGTGGTTGTTGGAGTCTGCGGGCGGGAGCTTATTGGAATCTGGAAGACCCCTTTAACAAGGGAGCCCCCAGATCCTGGTCCCCACCCTAGGTGAATGAGTATGCAGTACATTGCACCCCTACCCATTCACTCCAAAAAAGTGTCAAGAAATAAAAACACTACACAGGTTTCTTTAAGTAATTTATTAAATCCGCTCTGGCTCTTCTCCCTCTTCTGGCGACTTCTTCTCCCTCTGCCGGTCCTTCTCCCCTCTCTGGTTCTTCTCCTCTCTGCGCTGTCTTTTCTCTCCACTATCTTCTTGCTCTTTTGCCGGGTCTTCTCTGCTTTCTTCTCACTCTTTTGCTCGGTCTTCTACCTCTGTTCTTCCGATGTTGACTCAACGCAATCTCCTGATGTAATGCCGGGTCCGCCGTGTGCAATGACTTATATTGGCATGGGGGGGGCACCCGATAACATAATTTGGAGACCACGCCCCTTGTGATGTCTCTCCACATCATGCCCCGGGCGTGGGGGGTTCCCCTTGTGAAGGTGAAGGTGCATGTTATACGCTGATAAATACTGTATAGCCAAATAACACGCCTGAGCTCATCTCTTCACCACACACAGCGACAAAGGCAAGAAAATTCTTGTTGGGCAGTGCTCAGACGAACACACTTGGACCAAATTTTAAAGAGGTTCAAAGAATGTCAGGCAAAATGGTTGGCCCTCACGCACGTTCACTTCATTAAACCTGGCCCTCTTTCAAAAAAGTTTGGACACCCCTGTCATAGGTTGAACTGGATGGTCTGGTGTCTTTTTTTTCAACCTCACCAACTATGTAACATTAAAAAGCTAAAATATAGTTCATTGTTTAATGTTTGTCTTCAGTGCTAAATACTGTAGAAGTAAATGTAAAATGTGCACATTTTTATAGCATTGGTAATTCAATTATTTTACTTAACCACTTTAATACTGGACACTTTCCCCCCTTCCTGCCCAAGCCAATTTTCAGCTTTCAGTGCTGTCGCTGTTTAAATGACAATTGCGCAGTCATGCTACGCTGTACCCAAACAACATTTTTTATCATTTTCTTCCCGGAAATAGAGCTTTCTTTTGGTGGTATTTGATCACCTCTGCTGTTTTTATTTTTTGCTAAACAAATAAAAAAAGACCAAAAATTGTGAAAAAAAAAGTGTTTTTTTGGTTTCTGTGTTTTGTAAATAAGTAAGTTTTCTCCTTCACTGATAGGCAGCACTGATAGACACTGATGAGTGACACTGATAGATGGCACTGATTTGCATCACTGATTAGGAGGCACTGTCAGGCATCATGTGTGGGCACTGATTGACATGTGTCAATCGCGATTTAGGAAAAGCCGATAAACAGCTCTTCCTGTTTACATTGTGGTCAGCTGTGATTGGACACAGCTGATCACGTGGTAAAGAGGCTCTGTCAGAGACTCTTTTTTTTATCCAGAAAATATTTTATTGAGAAAAACATGTAAAAACATACACATACCGACTTCACATTTACATTTTGAAATGCTTATATCTGTCAGACATTCTACATTTGTGTGTCTTACTGGCTGCATTATTAAACTGCCCTGTACCAAAACACCACTTTAACCACCGAATATCATTTTATTCATCACCTACATCTGCATAATATAAACCATTTGTTCATCCCTATTCTAAACAAAAGGAGTAATTGAACCACATACGATATTATGCCTTGATAAGATAGCCATAGTTATCTAATACTTAGGGTCTCATGTCCCAAATCCCAACAGTCTGCCCACGACCAAATCCACCGGGGCAAGCCCCGGAACATTCAGCCATGGTCCCCAGAGTTTCTCGAACTTCTGTGGGCATCCTCTGTGTTGGTATATCACCTTGTCTTTTCTTAACATTTCTCCCACAGCGTTAACCCATTCTTTAAGAGCAGGAGGCTCTTCAGAAATCCAGTGTTTCATAATTAGTTTCCTTGCCAGGAATACAGCTTTGGTAATTGCCACTTTAGTGCATTCCTCCCATCCCAATTCATCTATCACATTGAGCAAGCAGTGCTTGGGGTTCGTAGGCAAAGTGACCTGAAATACCCTATTGACAGTGTCCACCACCCCTTTCCAATAGGGGTGAAGCTTTGGGCACCTCCATAGTAGGTGGATCAGGTCCCCATGTTCTCTTTTGCATCTAGTGCATAGTGGGGTGGGTCTAAGGCCCATAGCATATAATCTATGAGGGGTATAATAAACTCTTAATATGATGTACAATTGTGTCAGTCTGTGTGCAACATTCAGGGAGCATGTGGGCACGGCCTGTAGCACCTCTTCCCACTGATCCCCATCCAACGGGCCGACATCTCTCTCCCACTTAGCAAGCATTCCCAAAGGATGTTTATTTAAAAGGCTTTTCAGTAACATACTATAACCCTGTGAAATAAACCCTTTGGTATTATTGGCTCCTGCAATCACATTAAACACAGGTGTATGTGAAGAAACTCAATCCGCAGATTTACTCTGTGCCTCTACTGCATGTTTTAATTGCAAGTAATAGAACCTCATAGACTGTGGTAGTGCAAATAACCTCTGTAAAGTCTCAAATGGGTGTAGTTTCCCATTTTGGAAAATCTGCCTAATATACAACACCCCATATCTTCTCCATATCGCCCCATTCTGCATTTTAGCTAATTCTGGGTATGTGTCATTAAACCATATTGGGCTGTAGTCTGTGAATCCTGTTACCCCCTGCATATATTTAGTTTTAGACCATATTTTTTGTATTAAGTCATAGGTCGGGTACTTCTTGTTGGATTTCCCAAAGTTCATGGCCTCCAAGGCCGTCGGGACCGAGTCTTTTTTAACTGTATGGAGCATTACCATTTCTGAGGAGCTACTTATAGGTCTCTCTTTTTCTGCACCAGTGTACATTGTACATATCAGATGCTGCAGCTGTGCAGCTATATAATAGAGCCAGGGATTAGGGAGGGCTAGCCCTCCCTCGTCCTTAGGGCGTTGGAGGTGCTCGAGTTTAATCCTTGGTGAGCGCCCTCTCCAGATTAGTAGTCTGAACAAGGAGTTAATAATCCGGAAAGTTTTAAGGTTTATTACCATGGGCGTATTATGAAGTACATAAAGCAATTGGGGCATAAGAATCATTTTAATCAAATTCACTCTGCCTGCAACCGACAGACAGAGTGAATTCCATGTTTTAATCCTTTCTCTGAATCTTTGCAGCAAAGGGGATATGTTCAATCTACCATACTCTCTTATCCTAGGCGTCACCTGAATACCTAGATATCTGAACGAGGTGGCCAGAGGTACTACACTATTGTTAGGGGGAGTGCTCCCCTCATCGATAAGCATCAAGGAGGATTTGGTCCAGTTAATCTGGAGTCCTGAGTATCGTCCAAATTCCAATATGGTTGACATGGCTGCATTGAGAGATTTGTCCACATCTCCAAGCAAAATCATGGTGTCATCGGCATATAGCATCAATTTTTCTTGCCTGTCGCCATATCGAAATCCGACAACCTCAGGATTGGCTCTTATTTTAATGGCTAGGGTTTCTATAGCTAGCGCGAACAGCAGGGGTGACAAGGGGCACCCCTGCCTCGTGCCTCTCCCCAAATTAAATGTGTGTGACATAGCCCCCGATGCCCTAATGGCAGCCTGTGGACTGTGATACAGCAGACGTACCCATGAGATGAAAACATCCCCAAAACCGAAGCGTCCAAGCACCCCCCACAAGTATTCCCACTCCACGCTATCGAAGGCCTTCATAGCGTCCAGTGAGAGTAAAGCCCTCTGTCCAAGATTATCCGCCGCAGATTGCATATTCAAATAAAGCCGTCTTAAGTTTACAGCCGTAGACTTATTAGGCATGAACCCCGCCTGATCAGGGTGTATGATGGCCGTAATGGCTCCATTCAGCCTCATCGCTATAAGAGCCCGGATCTGTCGGATCCTTTCCTGGCTTCAATATAAGAACTATGTTGGATGTGGTCATAGAGGGGGGGTAAACGTCTATTCTCCCTGGAAGCATTGAATACCATTAGTAGCTTTGGCAAAATGATGTCAGCGTATTGCTTATAAACCTCTATTGGAATCCCATCCGCCCCAGGGGCCTTGCAGTTAGGGAAAGCTGCTAATGCGTCCTGTAACTCATCCAGAGTGAGAGGAGCATCCAGATCCTCCTTCTGACT
Organism: Lithobates septentrionalis; assembly: GCA_037952835.1. Classification (NCBI taxonomy): domain Eukaryota; kingdom Metazoa; phylum Chordata; class Amphibia; order Anura; family Ranidae; genus Lithobates; species Lithobates septentrionalis. The sequence continues at coordinate 9,746,565 of JBBDGP010000432.1, forward strand.
CCTTGTGAGCTGTGGAAAGTCAATGTCACCCAAGTAGTCTGCCAGTTCCTCCGAGGTATATTGCCCCGTCGGAAGATACAGATTTTCGTAAAATTTGGCCAGTTCCATTAGTATAAGGTCAGGGGAGCTCACCAACCTTCCCTCCGGTGTTTTAATGGCTCCTATTGCAGGGGAGCATTGTTGAGAGTTAGCTATCCTAGCCAAGAGATGCCCCGTACTTTCTCCTTCTTCATAAAATGCCAGCCTGGAGAAGAACAGCTTTTTCTCCGCCGTGGAGGACAGCAATCGCTCATACGCAGATTGAGCTGACTGCCATGCCTCCCTAGCCGAGTCTGTCGGTGTGCGTATATAAGCCTCCTCCAGGGTCCCAACCTGTCTCTCAAGTTCCTCCTTATGCTCTGAGGAATTCTTTTTCACTCTCCCTATCTCTGAAATAAGTAAACCTCTCAAATAGGCTTTAAAGCCATCCCATTGTTCCATCGGTGACTGCAGAAACTCCCGATCATTAAGGAACTCTCCCATGCTCCGCTCCATCTCATTCTGGGATAAAAATAATTTTAGCCAGAAGGCATTAAATTTCCATGGAATTCTAGGTATCCCTGTTTTCGGGGATATAATCATGGTAGTCACTAAGTGTGAGTGATCTGAGACACTACGTGGCTTATATATCACTTCCGAGACGGATGGGAGCATGGCCAGGTTAGCCACAGCTAAATCAATTCTAGACAATGTCCCATAAGTTTTGGAGAAACAAGAAAATTGCTTCTCATCCGGGTGTCTGTGTCTCCATATGTCTATCCAACCAACCTCATTAAGCAGTCTAAGCAATGGGGAGTCCCTCAGCGTGACAGAAACCCCAGAACTAGGGTGTCTGCCCGTGGAAGGACTCAGCCAGCAATTAAAGTCCCCCACAATCGGCAACGGCAGATCTGGTCTACCTTCAAGATAAGTCAGCGGTAGCCTTAGTACCGCCACCGTAAACGGCGGGGGCACATACACACATGCCAGTATACAGTTTAGCATCCCAATCCTACAATGCAAAAAAACATATCTACCCTCAGTATCTATGCATGTATCAAATTCTTGGTAATCTATAGAACCATGTATCATTACACTCACAACCCTAGAGTATGAGGTGTGGGTGGAGTGATATGCTTTCCCCACCCAAGCATATTTAAGACAACTTTTAGTTTCAGCTGTTAAATGGGTCTCCTGCATACACAAAATCATAGGGTGATATTTTTTCAGACATGAAGAAATCATCATTCGTTTAAGAGGGGAACCTAAGCCCCTGACGTTCCATGAAATTATTGGCAGTTCAGCCATTTGGCAAATTTTTGTATGATCTTAAGGAGTAAGGCAGTTCGGGAATCATGGCAACCCAATTCCTGATCTCAGCTACTTCTGACGGGCAAAACGATATTAGGGGATCCTCTCTCCATGTATGGGTTGTGTTCCAGGGCCACGCTTTCCGTTTCTGGTCCGAAAGAACAGAACTTAATCGCATGTCCGTGGCATCAGTGACCAGTAATGGTAATATGCAGCACTTCCAGTATAGAAATCTTCGGTAGTGTATACTTTGGTATAAGCAAAAAACGTATAAAAAAGAGAAAAAAAAGAAAAAACAAAACCAGGCTGTCAACAGGACACGCCCATATAGTTGAAATTGAAACCATAGCCAACATGGCTTGCTCGCTTTATCTCTCACGTAGAAAGAACGCATTTTCTCTTGCCTACTTCACAAGATAGCTCACTGTTCGTGTAACTATATCAAAGTTCCCAGCAGCATAAAGCAAAAACATTCTCCAAGGTAGAAATGGGTATAATTATAATACCAAACTGCAGGATTCCACGGAGAATATTAGCCCTGAAGGGGAAATAAGTGAGCTATTGATAAAATCACTTTAAGGCTATATGTTGGGGTACCAGAAGACTTCCGCTGTTATGCTTGTCATGCAGGTCTGTCCTCATCTTCTCTGTCTCGTTGTCTTAAGGCCTGTTCATTGCGGTCAAGCCACATAGCTGCATCTTGGGCTGATTTAAAGAAGTGGGCGTGTCTGTCGGCGGTAACTCTCAGCTTAGCCGGGTACAGCATGGCGTATGGAAGCTGCAGAGCCCGTAGGCGTCTCTTCACATCTGAGAACTTGGCTCTACGTTTTTGTACCTCTGCAGAGAAGTCAGGGTAGAACGACACTCTGACCCCATTCACCTGGACATTAGCTTTTTCTCTTGCATTCCTCAGCACCGCTTCTTTGTCTCTGTAGTGCATAAGCCGGGCAAGAAGGGGTCTGGGGGGGGCTCCCGGTTGTAGCGGGCGACCTGGAGTTCGGTGCGCCCTTTCTACCGTGAAGAACGGGGAAAAGGCATCTCTGCGGAATATCTCGATCAGCCAGGCCTCTATGAATGTGGTGGCATCCTTACCCTCCGTTTTCTCCGGCAGGCCTACGATGCGTATATTATTGCGTCTTAAGCAATTTTCCATGTCGTCAGCTCTATTGTTGGTGTCTTTAGCAAGTTGATAGGCCGCATGTGCCTCACGAGCCACTGGCGGGAGTTTGTCTTCGATATCACTTACTCTGCTTTCCACAGCAGTCGTGCGTTCTCTGATTTTCTGTAAATCTTGTCTTAGCAAGGATACATCCTCTCTCAGCCCTCCAAATTGCTCTTTAAGAGTATTCACAGAAGCCGTGCAGACATGCACAGCTTTAAGTATGTCAGCTAGAGTTGGCTGCTCAGTCTCTTCACTGTCTGTGTCTGTGTATAGAGGAGGGGGCCGCTCTGCTGCATCATCCACCTCTCCCTGCATGTCAGCATAGACTGTGTCCTGCTCTCCCCTCTCATGTGCTTCTGCCTGGGACAATGATGCAGACCCCCCTGCTTCTTGCGCTCGGTGTCCCCCCATCTTTTGGGTATAGTACATCATATCTCTCTGGTATTCCTTACCCTGTAGCTTCTGCGCCTTCTTACTAGCCGCTTCTTTGTGTTTTTCATTTCCCCTCGGTGTGCGCTGTGCCAGGGCCGCGGCGGCGCCATCTTGGATTTCGGAGGTCATGTTTTCCTCCTTTTTCTTAGCTTTCCCTCTTGTGCACAGGGCCGGTGGATGGTCCGGGAGGGTGAGCGGGTCGGTAGCCAGCTGGAACGCTGGATCGCTGCTGGGAAAGGATCGATTCGGTGTGCTGAAGTGGAGCTGTGAGAAACACTTCCTCTCACATGCCGATCTTGGCCACACCCCCTCTGTCAGAGACTCTACCTAGATTGGATTTGCGGTGTGTCAAACTGACACGCCACAACAACGATCGCCACAATGCGCACCCCGGGGGGCGTGCATCGGCTTGTTATCCTGACCACATGATATGACGTCTGGTCAGGATTTCGCAACCACTTTTCCTTTCCTTTCACTTTTTAATTTTGCTATATGGCAGGCGGAAAGTGGTTAAAGTGATACTAAAGTCGTCGTTTGTTATTTTTATCGTAAAAAAAAAAAAAAAGTTATACTTACCTGCTCTGTGTAGTGGTTTTGCACAGAGCCGCCCGGATCCTCATCTTCTGGGGTCCCTCATAGGCACTCCTCCTGTTAAGTGCCCCCAGAGCAAGCAGCTTTCTATGAGGGCACCCGATCCAAACCGCAGCTCCACGTTTTCATTCAGACACGGAGCCGCGTGCCCCATCCCCTCTCTCTCCTTGATAAAACGCATTAAGGTAAAAAACCTTCTGCCTTTACAACCACTTTAACAAATAAGGAAATAAACATATTTGAAAAACTCCATGTTAATGTCTTCACCAAAGATTCAAACAACATTCACTGAAAAATATTTATTTACACCTTATGTAAAAACTGGGTCAATCTTGGTTAAAAGTTGTTTGATTCTTGAGTGAAAACATTGATTAATAAAACCCTTAGTCTATTTTATTTCAGAATCTGACCAGGGACAAAACATTAAGTGTAACATACAGTGACCCATCCAATTATCCAATAATTTTACCAAAGACAGACTAGTTCAATATACTATAGATTGTGTCTGCTATGGGTACTGTTATGGGGCGTACACACGGTCGGACTTTGTTCGGACATTCCGACAACAAAATCCTAGGATTTTTTCCGACGAATGTTGGCTCAAACTTGTTTTGTCTACACACGGTCGCACAAAGTTGTCGGAAAATCCGATCATTCTGAACGCGGTGACGTAAAACACGTATGTCGGGACTATAAACGGGGCAGTGGCCAATAGCTTTCATCTCTTTATTTATTCTGAGCATGCGTGGCACTTTGTCCGTCGGATTTGTGTACACACGATCGGAATTTCCGACAGCGGATTTTGTTGTCGGAAAATTTTATCTCCTGCTCTCCAACTTTGTGTGTCGGAAAATCCGATGGAAAATGTCTGATGGAGCCCACACACGGTCGGAATTTCCGACAACACGCTCCGATCGGACATTTTCCATCGGAAAATCCGACCGTGTGTACGGGGCATTACAGTGCCTTGCAAAAGTATTCACTCCCTTGGCATTTTTCGTGTTTTGTTGCCTCACAACCTGGAATTAACATGGATTGTTTGAGGATTTGCATCATTTACTTTACAGAACATGCCCACAACTTTAAAGATGTTTTTTTTTATATTTTTTATTGTGAAGCAAACAACAAATAGGCCAAAATAACATAAAAAGTCAATGTGTATAACTATTCACCCCCCTAAAGTCAATACTTTGTAGAGCCACCTTTTGCGGCTATCACAGCTCCAGGTCACTTTGGATAAGTCTCTATGAGCTTGCCACATCTTACCAGTGGGGTTTTTGCCCATTCCTCCTTGCAAAACTTCTCCAGCTCCTTCAAGTTGGATGGTTTGCACTTGTTGTTCTTTCTCAAGGAGCAGAAGGCTAAACCCTCTTATCTCAATAACTGTAGATACCATATTTCTTTGATCTCAGTTTTATTAGAACAAGCCAGATGAAACTACAAAATAACAGAAATATACCTCAATAAGTATAATATTGCATACAATACAGCATACATTGCATAAACAAAGATATACAGTACAAGATGAGATAATAAAAACATACTTTTTAAGTTCTCTAAGGAGTGATGGCGATAGATTGCGAAAGACATGACTTGCTTCCTGCAATGTGTTGAAAAGAATGGTGGATGGTTCACTTCCTGCCAAGATTCCACCCAAAATTCCCTGCTTGCTGACAACTTCCTCAATTACACATACAAATAAACAGAACTGCAGCAATACCAAAAAGGAACGCTAGATGGAGCCTGCACACCACATACGATTGTCTTAACCACTTCAGCCCCGGAGGATTTTACCCCCTTCCTGACCAGAGCACTTTTTACAATTCGGCACTGCGTCGCTTTAACTGCTAATTGCGTGGTCATGCAATGCTGTACCCAAACGAAATTTGCGTCCTTTTCTTCCCACAAATAGAGCTTTCTTTTGATGGTATTTGGTCACCTCTGCCGTTTTTATTTTTTGCGCTATAAACGGAAAAAGACCGAAAATTTTGAAAAAAAATGATATTTTCTACTTTTTGTTATAAAAAAAATCCAATAAACTAAATTTTAGTCATACATTTAGGCCAAAATGTATTCGGCCACATGTCTTTGGTAAAAAAAATGTCAATAAGCGTATATTTATTGGTTTGCGCAAAAGTTATAGCGTCTACAAACTAGGGTACATTTTCTGGAATTTACACAGCTTTTAATTTATGACTGCCTATGTCATTTCTTGAGGTGCTAAAATGGCAGGGCAGTACAAAACCCCCCCAAATGACCCCATTTTGGAAAGTAGACACCCCAAGGAAATTGCTGAGAGGCATGTTGAACCCATTGAATATTTATTTTTTTTGTCCCAAGTGATTGAATAATGACAAAAAAAAAAAAAAAAAAATTTTACAAAAAGTTGTCACTAAATGATATATTGCTCACACAGGCCATGGGCATATGTGGAATTGCACCCCAAAATACATTCAGCTGCTTCTCCTGAGTACGGGGATACCACATGTGTGGGACTTTTTGGGAGCCTAGTCACGTATGGGGCCCCGAAAACCAAGCACTGCCTTCAGGATTTCTAAGGGCATAAATTTTTGATTTCACTCCTCACTACCTATCACAGTTTTGAAGGCCATAAAATGTCAAGATGGCACAAAACCCCCCCAAATGACCCCATTTTGGAAAGTAGACACCCCAAGCTATTTGCTGAGAGGCATGGTGAGTATTTTGCAGCTCTCATTTGTTTTTGAAAATGAAGAAAGACCAGAAATTTTTTTTTTTCTTTTTTCAATTTTCAAAACTTTGTGACAAAAAGTGAGGTCTGCAAAATATTCACTATACCTCTCAGAAAATAGCTTGGGGTGTCTACTTTCCAAAATGGGGTCATTTGGGGGGGGGGGGTTGTGCCACCTGGGCATTCCATGGCCTCCGAAACTGTGATGGGCAGTAAAGAGTGAAATCAAAAATTTACGCCCTTAGAAAGCCTGAAGGCAGTGCTTGGTTTTCGGGGTCCCGTGCGTGGCTAGGCTCTCAAAAAGTCTCACACATGTGGTATCCCCGTACTCAGGAGAAGCAGCAGAATGTATTTTGGGGTGTAATTTCACATATCCCCATGGCATGTTTGAGCAATATATCATTTAGTGACAACTTTGTGCAAAAAAAAAAAAAAAATTTGTCTCTTTCCCGCAACTTGTGTCACAATATAAAATATTCCATGGACTCGACATGCCTCTCAGCAAATAGCTTGGGGTGTCTACTTTCCAAAATGGGGTCATTTGGGGGGGTTTTGAACTATCCTGGCATTTTATGCACAACATTTAGAAGCTTATGTCACACATCACCCACTCTTCTAACCACTTGAAGACAAAGCCCTTTCTGACACTTATTGTTTACATGAAAAAGTTATTTTTTTTTGCAAGAAAATTACTTTGAACCACCAAACATTATATATTTTTTTAAAGCAAATGCCCTACAGATTAAAATGGTGGGTGTTTCATTTTTTTTTTTCACACGGTATTTGCGCAGCGATTTTTCAAACGCATTTTTTGTGGAAAAAACACACTTTTTTAAATTTTAATGCACTAAAACACACTATATTGCCCAAATGTTTGATGGAATAAAAAAGATGATCTTAGGCCGAGTACATGGATACCAAACATGACATGCTTTAAAATTGCGCACAAACGTGCAGTGGCAACAAAATTAATACATTTTTAAAAGCCTTTAAAAGCCTTTACAGGTTACCACTTTAGATTTACAGAGGAGGTCTACTGCTAAAAATACTGCCCTCGATCTGACCTTCGCGGTGATACCTCACATGCATGGTGCAATTGCTGTTTACATTTGACGCCAGACCGACGCTTGCGTTCGACTTAGCGCGAGAGCAGGGGGGACAGGGGTGCTTTTTTTTTTTCTTTATTATTTTTTTGCTTTTTTATCTTATTTTTAAACTGTTCCTTTCATTTTTTTTTTAAATCATTTTTATTGTTATCTCAGGGAATGTAAATATCCCCTATGATAGCAATAGGTAGTGACAGGTACTCTTTTTTGAAAAAATTGGGGTCTATTAGACCCTAGATCTCTCCTCTGCCCTCAAAGCATCTGACCACACCAAGATCGGTGTGATAAAATGCTTCCCCAATTTCCCAATGGCGCTGTTTACATCCGGCGAAATCTAAGTCATAAAATGCTCGTAGCTTCCGGTTTCTTAGGCCATAGAGATGTTTGGAGCCACTCTGGTCTCTGATCAGCTCTATGGTCAGCTGGCTGAATCACCGGCTGCTTTTTCAGGTTCCCTGTTGAGACAGGAGAGCCAGAGAAAAACACGGAAGACGGTGGGGGGGGCATTCCCTCCCACTGCTTGTAAAAGCAGTCTAGAGGCTAATTAGCCGCTAGGATTGCTTTTACATGAAAGCCGACCGCTGGCTGAAAAGAATGATACCAAGATGATACCTAAACCTGCAGGCATCATTCTGGTATAACCACTCAAAATCGTGAATGGCGTACCTGAAGACAAAAAATGGTTAACAATAAAGCACAGTAAACAGTAAAGTATAAAAAATTGCATACCTGAAAAGCAAACATGATAAAACATAACAACAATAAAACATTGCAGAATAGAACACAGTAAAAAAGAGCAGAACAATAGAGAGAATAGAGAGAGAGAGAACAATAAAACGACAACTATTTTTTTTTTGTGTTTTTTTTGCAAACTTGTAACTTTTATAACTGTAACCGGTTCCAGGTTCGGGTCTCTCAAAATGCGATGGCATCTTGGGAGACCCTGTGAAAGTGTGCCTAGTCTGTGGAATGCTGTACCCTACGCTAATACTCAACTAGTGAATGGTAGCGTTCAAAACATTCACCAATGCAAAGACCAGGATTGTCAGGACAGGAGGGACAATAATAGCGGGTGTCACGCCTATATCCGCGCTTGCTGCAGACACGACATCTTTTTTGGGGGGGTTCGCTGGGTAGGGGTACTCGGGAGGACATAAAAATGCCTCTCATGCAGCCGACTGCATTTGGTTGGGGATGTGAATGGGGGAAGTACGGGCGCTGCAGAAGCGGTGGGTTCCCAATTAGGATTGGCGAATGCAGCAGGAAGGGCATTATGGGCACGATGGGCCTGTGTTTGTCTTTTTGGTGGCAGCGGGACACTATTTGTGCTTGCCACCTCACCAGCTTGAACTGCACTTATGGGACTCGCCACGTCACCATGTGTTACTGCAGTGCTGGTTTGACTACGACCGGGGTGTACTAGGCCGCTGGCGCTTGCCAGTTCACCAAAACGCTACCAAAAAAACTGTTAGCGATCGCAGGGATCAGGCCTGACTCTGCGAACGCTGCAGTTATGCGTTTAGTCTTTTGTAAGTGACAGTGATCGATCGATACTGCACTTGGGTGGGCTGGGCTGGGCCGGGCGGAGGGGAAAAACGCAGGTGCTAGCAGGTATCTGGGCTGATCCCGCTAACACTGCGTTTTTGGGAACCCTAAACTGCTGGGGACGCCAGTATAGATCTGATCGGATCAGATATTGATCCGTTCAGATACTATACCACTAAGGGAGGTGTACGGTGCGTGCGTGGGTGTTAGCGGTACTGGCGCTAACCTGACGCTGCCTGGGGCTGGTGCTTGCCAGTTCACCAAAACGCTACCAAAAAAACTGTTAGCGATCGCAGGGATCAGGCCTGACTCTGCGAACGCTGCAGTTATGCGTTTAGTGTTTTGTAAGTGTCAGTGATTGATCGATACTGCACTTGGGTGGGATGGGCTGGGCCGGGCGGAGGGGCAAAACGCAGGTGCTAGCAGGTATCTGGGCTGATCCCGCTAACACCGCGTTTTTGGGAACCCTAAACTGCTGGGGACGCTAGTATAGATCTGATCGGATCAGATATTGATCCGTTCAGATACTATACCACTAAGGGAGGCGTATGCTGCGTGCGTGGGTGTTAGCGGTACTGGCGCTAATCTGACGCTGCCTGGGGCGACGCATATCACCGCCGGGCGATCAGGGGGCTAAACCTTTATTCGGTAATAAACGGCGGGTGCCCTGACACTATAAAAAATAAACGAACTAACCAGCGTCACCCGTAACACTTATACGGTGATCAGTGGTGAAAGGGTTAACTAGGGGCAATCAAGGGGTTAAAACATTTATTAGGTAGTATATGGGGGTCCCTGTCGCTATAATACGCTGACGGCGAACCTAAATATTTACGTCCCTAACTAGCGTCACCAGCGACACTAATACAGCGATCAGAAAAATGATCGCTTAGTGACACTGGTGACGGGGGGTGATCAAGGGGTTAAAACTTTATTAGGGGGGGTTAGGGGGGTACCCTAGACCTACAGGGGGGTAATACTCACTGTCCTAACACTTCTAACTGTCACAAACTGACACTATGCAGTAATCAGGAAAAAAAAAAAAAAAACCTGCTTGGTGTCAGTTTGTGACAGGGGGGGGGGTGATTGGGGGGGATCGGGGGGCGATCGGGGGGGGGATCGGGGTGTTTAGTGTGCCTGGCATGTTCTACTGTGTTGTGTAGTGTTGGTGCACTCACTCACATGTCTTCTCTCCTCGGCCCGGAACGGAAACTCCCGAGCCGAGGAGAGATGACATCACATCCTCTGCCTCTGTGTACTATACAGAGGCAGGGGATGTTTCTCATTGGCTGGGAGCGATCGCGAGGGGGGGCCACGATCGGATGGCCTCCCCCTCATCTTTGATCGCTGCCAGACCAAAGCCGACCGCCGCTGGCACAGGGGGGGGTCCGACCGCGGGAAGGCATCACGTATCAGGTACGTGATTTTGCCTGCCCGTGCCATTCTGCTCACGTATATAGGCGTGAGGCGGTCGGCAAGTGGTTAAGTAAATTACACATTTTGCATGTAAATTTAACAAATCACTGGTACAAATAACCAGTATAAAACCATAGTTGCCAACATTGTAAAAAAGAAATGTGGGACACTTTTGTGGCTGTAGGCGGAGCTGTACAATAATTAGGTGGGCAGGGCATTTGTTTGTAGGCGTGGTTTATGAAAATATACAAGTGCGGCGCATGAAGCGCGCCACGGCTAAAAATGGGCATGGTTTACGTGCCACAGTGGGCGTGGCTTAAATGGGCGTGGCTCAAGAGGGTGTGGTTAGAGTCTGAGATGAATGAGAGGGGGAAAGGGGAGGGGGGAAAGGGGAGAGGGAAATGACAGGACAGCAGCCCCAGATCCTACACAATAAAAATATGTGTATTCTAGAAAGTTTAACAATCAGCAGATAAAGATACTCCAAGCACCTGGTGTTAGCACTTCAATCATCCCGGCACCATGGTTGTTATGGTGTCAGGATGATTGAAGTGCATTATTTCTATTATTACATTGTAATATAAAATGAAATCATTCAACTCACCATAATGCAGAATCAGTGGGATCCCTGAGCGCGCCACTAGCCACGTCGCCTGCCACCAGCCGTCCGTCCTTGCGTCAGATGTCCCAGCAGAGTCCGTCCTTGCATCAGGTGTCCCAGCAGAGTCCGTCCTTGCATCAGGTGTCCCAGCAGAGTCCGTCCTTGCATCAGGTGTCCCTGCAGAGTCCGTCCTTGCATCAGGTGCTCCCAGCGGAGCCCCCTTACATCAGATGTCCCCAGCGGAGCCCCCCTTCACACCAGGAGTCCCCAGCGGAGCCCCCCTTACACCAGGAGTCCCCGGAGGAGCCCTCCCTCACACCAGGAGTCCCCAGCGGAGCCCCCCTCACACCAGGAGTCCCCGGCGGAGCCCCCCCTCACACCAGAAGTCCCCGGCGCAGACCCCCTCACACCAGGAGTCCCCGGTGGAGCCCCCCTCACATCAGGTGTCCCCGGCGGAGCTCCCCCTCACATCAGGAGTCCCCAGCAGAGCCCCCCTCACACCAGGAGTCCCCGGCGGAGCCCCCCCTCACATCAGGTGTCCCCAGCGGAGCTCCCCCTCACATCAGGTGTCCCCGGCAGAGCCCCCCCTCACATCAGGTGTCCCCAGCGGAGCCCCCCCTCACATCAGGTGTCCCCGGTGGAGCCCCCCCTCACATCAGGTGTCCCCAGTGGAGCCCCCCTCACATCAGGAGTCCCCAGCAGAGCCCCCCTCACATCAGGTGTCCCCAACGGAGCTCCCCCTCACATCAGGTGTCCCCAGCAGAGCCCCCTCACATCAGGTGTCTCCAGTGGAGCCCCCCTCACATCAGGTGTCCCCAGTGGAGCCCCCCTCACATTAGGTGTCCCCAGTGGAGCCCCCCTCACAAGTGTCCCCAGTGGAGCCCCCCCTCACATCAGGCTTCCCCGGCGGAGCCCCCCCTCACATCAGGTGTCCCCAGTGGAGCCCCCCTTACATCAGGTGTCCCCAGTGGAGCCCCCCTTACATCAGAATCCCCCAGCGGTGCGCCCCCCCACCTCAGAGGTGTCCTAGTGTAGTAGTGTCCGCTGGCCGCATGGCTAGAACCCCCGCCCCTTTCCATAACAGACTGGCAGCGGGGCAGGGGGTAGGCAGGGCGAGGCAGAGCGGGGCAGAGGGTGGGCGGCGACGCAGGAGCTCCGTCTAGCCCCCCCAACCGTCTTCTTTAAAATGGCGGCCGGCGGAGACAATGTCTCCGCCAGCCGCGGACCTCTAGCGGTGGCGGCGAAAATCACGAAGAACCGGATTTCTCGGGACATTTACCGGGACACCACAAATTCGGGAATGGAGTCTAAGTCCCGGTAATGTCCCGGGAATGTCCCGGGAAAACATCTGGTGGACAGAACACTCCTCGCCTGACATCAAGTGATGTCACTAACAGAGTCCTCCGTAGAAAGCAACAGAATAAGTTTGGTCACTGGTCTCAAGAATACTTTAGCCTCATTCTGCTGAAAGATCTTAATCTCGAACTTACGGACACGATTATCCTTGCTTGGTAGTACTTTGGTGATCAGACCTAAAGGCCACATATTCCTTAGTGTCTGGCAATCTTTCATAAGCACAACATCACCAGGTTTAAGATTAGGCTTTTCAGTGTGCCACTTTCTCCTTACTTGTAGAGTAGATATATATTGTTCCCTCCACCGGTTTCAGAAGGTATTGGCAAGGGTTTGTACTTGTCTCCATTGACGTTTGTAAAGGTCCTTCTCACAAAACTCTCCAGCTGGAGCACTGGCAAGACTAGTCTTTTGCGTGAGTAACATGGCAGGTGTGAGGACCACTGGATCTTCAGAGTCACTTGAAATGGAAGTCAAAGGTCTGGTGTTAATGATAGCTGTAACCTCTGCCATAAATGTCACTAAACATTTGTGAGTAAGCCTTGCAGTTCCTACTTGTAGGAAGATAGAGTCAAGGATTCTGCGGGCTATGCCTATCATCCTCTCCCAAACACCTCCCCTGTGAGAATAGTGAGGTGAGTTGAAGATCGATGTGCAGTCTTGTTCACTCAAGTATCTTTCTACTCTGAGAATGTCCAAGTTAGAAGGAATTTGCAGTTCTTTTACTGCTCCTATAAAGTTAGACCCTCTGTCAGAGCGAATGAGTTTCACTGGGCCTCTAATCGCAATGAATTCAGCTAGTTCTGTGGCTAATACTGCAACACAAAGTTCCAGCCTGGGTATGGTGTGTTCGGGAAGTGGTGCAAGTTTTGCTTTCCCCATTACAAACCCTATGTGGCATTGTCCTTTAGGCTCGATTCACATCTATGCATGTTGCTTTTGAGTGTTTCTGGAGTTTTTTTTGTGATGCTTGCCACGTTTTTGAGCAGCGTTTTTACAGCGTTTTTGCTGCATTTTTGCCGCGTTTTGCGTTTTATTTTTTTTACATTTTTTTTAGACTGTATACAGTAAAAAAAAAAAACGCATCAAAAACGCTGCAAAAACGCTGTAAAAATGCTGCAAAAACGCTGCACTTGCGTTTTTGATGCTGGTCCATTGAATTCTATTACATGCAAAACGCTGCATTTTGCATGAAAAAAAGTCCCTGACCCTTTCCAAAAATGCAGAGGTACAAAAAGGCATTGATGTGAACATGTTCCATAGGAACCCATGTTAAAAAATTCCCATGCATTTCTGCAAAATGCAAAATGCATCAAAAAACGTGCTAGTGTGAATGGAGCCTAAGTGTCTATGGTTTTCAGGTAAGCTACAGCAGCAATTGCTTTAACAGAAGCATCCGAAAACACACAGTCTTTGCATCTGAATGTCAGCAGATGACAGAGGAGCATATGGTCGTGGAATTTTAAGGTTGGATAGAGCTGTTGGTGACTCCTTCCACTCTAGCCATAGGTTCTTCTTGTCAGTGGGGAGAGGGTGATCCCAATCTAGTGACTCACAGGTGAAGTCTCTAAGTAGTGCATTACCCTGGATGGTGACAGGTGCTGCAAAGCCTAATGCCGCGTACACACGGTCGTACTTTTCGTCTACAAAAGTCCAACGGACGCTGACGGACTAAAGCTGGCTGGTAATCCGATCGTGTGTGGGCTTCTCCGGACTTTCAACCGACTTTTTTAGCCTCAAATCCGACGTACTTTAGATTTGAAACATGCTTTAAAACTTTACTTCGTAACTACGACGGACCCCGAAATCCGCTCGTCTGTGTGCTAGTCCGACGGACAAAAAGCCACGCTAGGGCACCTATTGGCTACTGGCTATGAACTTCCTTATTTTAGTCCGGTGTACGTCATCACGTACGAATCCGACCGACTTTTGTGTGGTCGTGTGTAGGCAAGTCCGTTCGTTAGAAAGTAGGCCGCAAGTCCGCCGCAAGTCCACCGAAAGTCTGCCGGAAGTCTGTCGGACAGGCTGTCTGACTTTTGTAGACGAAAAGTACGACCGTGTGTACGCGGCATAAGGGTTCATATAGGCTGTTTATGGTTGACAGGACACCTCTACGGGTAAAGGGTTTTTCTTCTGTGTTTACTTGGAAAGTAAACGTGTCAGAACTCAAGTCCCAAAGCAAACCAAGGCTACATTGCATGGGAAGTGAGTCTGTGCCTAGATCTTAAGTCCTTTAACTCGTTAGAATGATCTTGGACAGGAAAGGCTTCTAAAACTTCTCTACTGTTGGAAGCAATCTTGTGGAGTCTTAAGTTGGAACACGCAAGCATTGCTTGAGTTCTTTTGAGAAGACTGATTGTGGCTTCATTTGTGTGTAGTGATTTCAAGCAATCGTCTACATAGAAATCCTTGTCCACAAACTGTCTGGCATCTGACCCATACTCTAACTCTCCCACTCTAGCAGAATGTCTGAGACCATATATAGTAACTGCAGAGGAAGGACTGTTGCCAAATATGTGCACCCTCATGCGGTATTCTGTGATGTCTCCAGAGGGGTTGTTGTCCCTGAACCAGAGAAACCTCAGAAGGAAGCAATAGAACATTTGTTGTATGTCTGCCATGAATGTGACTGAATCTTTGCGAAAGCAAAGAAGTACTCCTAATAGTCTGTTGTTAAGGTCAGAGCCAGAGAGGAGGACATCATTTAGAGAGACACCCTCATGCTTGGCGCTAGAATCGAACACCACTCTAATCTGCCCTGGCTTCTTAGGGTGATAGACCCCAAATATAGGTAAGTACCAGCATTCCTCTGAGTCTTTGAGGTCTGGGGCTATCTCAGCATGACCATTCTGGAATATTTTCTCCATGAAGGAAAGAAAATGTTCTTTCAACTCTGGTTTCCTTTGAAGATTGTGTCTTAGGGAAGTGAGACGTTTATATGCTAGTTCTCTGTTGTTAGGCAAACGTCGTCTTTGTGGTCTAAAGGGAAGAGGTGCAACCCAGCTATTAGTCCCGTCTTTCTCCACACTCTTTTCAATAACTTCTAAGAAGAGCCTATCTGCAGCTGGACAGGGCTCACAAAGCTCTAGGACCCCCTAGAAAGGACGGAACGCCGAGAGACATTAAAGCTAAACCCCACTTCTACGCTGTAAAAGAGGAGGTAATGAGACAGGCCCGGTCTGCTCCCAAGGTGCTGTGTCAAGGACACCCTGTCCAAATATATGCAGACCTCTCACCATCCACTATGCAACACAGGCGGTCTCTTAAACCCCTTCTCCTAGCCCTGTCAAGAAGGGATGTTAAATATAAGTGAGCCTTCCCTTTCGCCGTGAAGTTCTCAGATAACGGGAAAAATGACTCATTCTCCAACTTCCCTGAGGGCGAAAGACTGCTCCTACGACTACATTTCATCTCGCATGAAGCAGCTATGGACACTTCCCACAGCATCCCTGGATCGTCCAAGAGACCAACCCCCACCAGCCCCCAATCCCCCCTGTGGAATGGGACAAAGACCAAGAAGGACAAAGACCAAGAAGGCTAAAGACAACGGTCCCCCCTGATCTCCGACGGGACGACAAAAACTGTCCGGTTTGATCCACTTGAGTTTGAACCCAGAGCCTTTCTGGGCCAGGGGACTGAACTACTTCTCCTATATCTATTAAGTCTTTTACTCGGATGAGTCTTTAAAATTTTTAAACAAGCAAGGGTGGGGTTCTCCCCTGTGAAGGTGGGACCCTACACCATCCACTTATGGGCCCTCCCTCCTTGACTCCACTTAGGAGGGAAGACGGAGGGCCAAGAGTTCCGGAACCAGTCCCCGGCAATTACCACGCAACATAAGTTTATCGTTTCCGGTTGCAGCGGTTTACTAAATTTCCTCATTTATCAAGGGCGCCCTGGCTGGGGTGGGCCCCATGCGTCAACACCTCTCCCTCAGACTCCAGCTGGTTTCTGGGGGACGGGTTGCCTGCTCCCTTACGGAACAGGCCCTACCTGTCATACCTAGGTAGTGGTTCTTGGGGGGCTTCCCCCCCCAGGGAACAGTTCCTCTTTACTAGGAGACCTTTCCTCCCTCTTTCTTTACCCTCCTACCTATCTCCCAACCCTACCCAAACCACATGCATATCCTTTGGTTACTCTTTACAGATCACATCATCATTACAAAAGGGGAACCTGCTGGAAGCTGAAGAAACTTATAGGGATCCACTTCGATCTGATGGTCAGAAAACGTTGAAGGGTGAGTGACGGGAGACACAAGCATAGAGCCTATCCTCGGTCCCATGGCTGACCCCACACAGAGCTCCCTCAATATAGCCACACATAATGTACAAGGCCTTATACCCCCATTAAAAGAAAGAAAATATTTAACTATTACAAGTCCCTCAAACTCGACATCCTTATGCTCCAGGAACCCAATTTTCCTAAGCAATACAACCCAAAGTTCGTACACTCACAATACCCCCATATTCACCTCGCCAACACAGAAAACAAGACCAGAGGCGTTGCTATACTTCTTTCCAAAGCCTGCAACTTTGAATTCATCTCAGACCTTAAAGACCCGGATGGGAGCTTCCTCCTGGTCAAGGGAAAAATAGGAGGACACTTGTACTCCCTAGTCTCATACTACTGTCCCAATAAAGGGCAAGAAAATTTTTTCCGACTCATCTTAGACACCCTTACCCCCTTACTGGAGAGCACAATCATCTGGGGGGGAGACTCCAATGTGGCATTCTACCAGGGTTTAAACAAATCTAAACCCCCACCAGCCCAATCTACCAGACCCACCAGGGTAAGCCTTAAAATTGCTAAGCTTCTCCATGAGAGGGAACTGGCAGATGTTTGGCGAGAATCTAACCCCTCCAAAAAAGACTACACACACTTCTCCCACCCGCACAATACCTATGCAAGGATCGACCACATTCTACTCCCCCCAAACACTCTCCCAGCAGTACTCCAGTCACAAATCAGAGATACGGTTCTGTCTGACCACTCTCTGGTGCTCGCATATATCCGCTCCAGTCATTTCAAGGTGAATAGGGGACATTGGCGTCTCAAAGAGTCCATCTTCTCCAATCCTATTAACAAAACAATACTAAATAGAGAGCTTCGAGAATATTTCTTACTTAAAAATGTGGAGGGCACATCCGCTGAGACCCTTTGGGCAGCGCACAAAGCCTTCATCAGAGGCAGGATTATACAGATTACAACGCAAACTAAAAGAGAACACAAAGCGGACGTAGAGCGCCTGGAGAGGTCATATAAGACCATGAAGACACAACACAAAAAGACTCCATCCCCAGCTTTGCTTGCCCAAATAGAAAAGCTCCGCTTAGAGCTCAACCTTGCCCTCACAACAACAGCGGAAAAATCGCTCCGCTGGAATAGTAATAAACTTTACACTCAAAAGGATAAGATCAGCTCAATGCTGGTGGCCAAACTTTCCCCTAAACCACGGATTTCTACCTTCCCCAAGATACACATTGCGGGCCAAGACCCCACGGCTAATCCAGCCAAAATATTGGAGGCTTTTCGGAAATTTTATTCAGACCTATATGGCTCCCCCTCAAAGCCACCTGAGAACGTGGTATCCGACTTCTTAGATGGCATTAACATCCCATCCCTAGAAACCAAACATAGAGACATCCTAGAGGCTCCTTTTCAGGAGGAAGTAGTGGTTATCAAGGGCCTTCGCACGGGCTCTGCACTGGGGCCGGATGGCCTATCGGTCCCATATTATAAAACCTTTTTAGACACTCTCACCCCGCATATGACAAAGCTTTTCAACTCCAAAGTAGAGGGTGACCCCTTAGTGGCGCAGCTCAATACAGCATATATTACGGTCATACCAAAACCAGACAAAAACCCAGAAGAGGTTGGTAGCTACCGCCCCATTTCATTTATCAATAATGATCTCAAAATACTAACTAAAATCCTAGCAGATCGACTCTCCTCATTTATAAGCAAATATATTCACATGGACCAGGTGGGATTTATACCAGGCAGACAAGGCCCAGACCAGGTGAGAAGAGCAGTGGACATTATATCCATTCTGCAATCCAATTGGGAGGGGGGTCCTAAACAACAAGGCTTTATCCTAGCCCTTGACCTACAAAAGCCTTTGACTCCGTGTCATGGCCATATATATTTTCCCTCCTCGAGAGGTGGTCCACGCTTCATAGGGGTGATGCAAGCCCTATACAAGGCTGCCCGCTGTCCCCTATTATTTTTGCTATAGCAATAGAGACCCTAGCTACATCTATCCGACAGAATAAGACATTCAGGGGGTGACATGCGGGGACCAGACCCACAAATGCGGATTATTCGCAGACGATATCCTCCTGTTCTTGACCTCTCCCGTCACCTCACTACCAAACCTACATAAAACTCTAGCGGATTTCTCTAAAATTTCTGGGCTCTCGGTAAACTATTCTAAATCTCAGGCCCTAAACATATCCCTCCTGCTATCCACAGTTGCCCTCCTCCAACAATCCTTTAAATTTGAATGGAGCCACAACTCTATCAAATACCTAGGGGTCACCCTCACAGCTCGAGTGGAATCCCTTTACGCTAACAACTACCCTCCCCTATATAGAAAATTAGAAGCAGACCTGAAAACCTGGGCCAGAAGCGAACTCTCCTGGATGGGTAGAATAAATTCTATTAAAATGACACTTTTGCCTAGAATCCTGTACTTTTTTTAGATCTCTCCCCGTCTCAATCCGAAAGGACCACTTGCGATCGCTACAAAGTAAAATCCTGAGGTTTATCTGGGGCAACTCAGGATACAGAATTCCCCAACACACTCTTTATCTTCATAGAAGAAAAGGCCGGGTAGGTCTACCGCATCTCTATAAATATTTCCTAGCAGCCAGACTGGCCCAACTATCTACGGTATACACAAGACTTGAAAAACCTGACTGGGTCCAGATAGAAAGGCAGGCTACACCCCTACACACACTTGATTATCTTCTCTGGTGCCCTCAAAAACAAAGACCTCCAATTTTGTCTCCTTCCCTCTCCCAATCCTATAATCTATGGGATGGCATCCACAATCTTTCATCCCTGACGTCTAAAGGACAACCCCTAGCCCACATTTTCCATAACCCAAACTTCCCTCCTGGACTGGATATTAAAGCCTTTAAATGGTGGCTCGACAAAGGCCTATACCGCATAGGTCATTTCTTCACAGCCAAAGGCCCATTCACACTAAGTCATTGTATAAACACCCTTGATCTCCCAAATTCAGAGAAATTCCGATTCGGACAGATCTCACACTTTCTACGCAAAATCTGGGTGGAAAAAACACTCCCCCCTAAATTTACGGAATATCTGGTGTGGACAGGCTATGGGGCAGAGGGGTGGCATATCAATCATCTACTCGTCACTCACCCTCTCGACAGAGAATTCTACCTATATGACGGCATGGGAGGCTGACCTCCAACATGAGTGGGACCTGGGGACCTGGCAGACGGCGGGTTCTAGAGCCTTTCAAGGTATTATAAACACTTCACTCATGGAAGCGAATTTAAAAGTTCTCATGAGGTGGTACATGACCCCCACTAGACTCGCAGCTATTTACCCCACAGCTGACCCCATTTGATTCAGGGGCTGCCAACTCCTGGGATCGATGGTACACGTCTGGTGGGAATGCACCAGAATCATACCAATTTGGAAGAAACTCTTTAACCTAATTTACAAAGTCACTAAATGCGAAGTCCCCAGGTCCGCATCGGTAGCCCTTCTAAATGCCCATATCCCCCATATCTCTAAACCTAACCGTAAGTTGATCCACTTCATGCTCACTGGTGCGAAACTCACCATAGCCAGCGCTTGGAAACAACCAAAGGTATCCTTTCTAGCTATACAGCGCAAGATCTCATGGATAATGACCCAAGAAAAACTAGCCAGCATCATATCAGACACGACTCACATATTTGAATCTGTGTGGTCACCTTGGGCAGCATATTGTGGAATACCCTTAGAGGCTGGGGTTCCTCATAACACACCTGTAACTTCCAGCTAAAGTCAAGCATGTATTTCTGTCTCTTCCCCTCCCCCTCTCCCGTCCTATTCCTCTTTCTCCTTTCTCTCCCCTCTTCTTCCATAAAATTTTTTTTCGTTTTAGGTACAGTTGGACTAAAGGTCTTAACATTAGTTGATTGTTTATGAGCTAACTCGGCACAATAAAAACCTATCTGGACAAATGACACTCTACCTGTGTCAAACAGGGGTCATCCTGGTTAAGCTCTAGGGGGGGGCATAGTCAATGATGAGGTGGGCGGGGGGAGGGGTACCTGCTGGGGCACATGATGATCCCAATAGGGGTGCCCGGGTCAGGCGATCCCCCCTATCCGCAGGTACTACTTTTCAGACGGTTCACTACTGTCCCTGGCACAACACAAAGTCTGAATACACTTTGACCTGCTTCACTGTATGATTCCAGTTTCTCTTTTCCATGAGATGCTTCATGTTGCCGAATACAACTGAATTTTGCTCAAATCTATATGTAAAATTTGTTATCTGGGCCTTTGTTGGGCCATTTAAATGTTTGGTCTATATCTTGTGATACTTTAAAATAAAAACATATTGAAAGAGAAAAATTTCACTGTTCTGTCTCAAGGAGCAGATAGCTAAACCTTCTTATCCCAATAACTGTAGATACCATATTTCTTTGATCTCAGTTTTATTAGAACAAGCCAGATGAAACTACAAAATAACAAAAATAGACCTCAATAAGTATAATATTGCATACAATACAGCATACATTGCATAAACAACGATATACAGTACAAGATGAGATAATAAAAATTTACTTTTTAGGTTCTCTAAGGAGTGATGGCGATAGATTGCGAAAGACATGACTTACTTTCTGCAATGTGTTGAAAAGAATGGATGGTTCACTTCCTGCCAAGATTCCACCCAGAATTCCCGGCTTGCTGACAACTTCCTCAATTACACATACAAATAAACAGATAAACAGAACTGCAGCAATACCAAAAAGGAATGCTAGATGGAGCCTGCACACCAAATATGATTGTCTTAAGTAAATTACACATTTTGCATGTAAATTTAACAACACAGGTACAAATAACCAGTATAAAACATCTGGTGGACAGAACACTTGTGAACAGCAATCTTTAAGTCTGACCACAGATTTGCTATTGGATTGAGGTCTGGGCTTTGACTAGGCCATTCCAACACATTTACATGTTTCCCCTTAAACCACTCAAGTGTTGCTTTAGCAGTGTGTTTGGGGTCATTGTCCTGCTGGAAGGTGAACCTCCATCTTAACCTCAAATCACACACAGAGTGGTTCATGTTTTGCTCAAGAATATCCCTGTATTTAGCACCATCCATCTTTCCCTCAACTCCGACCATTTTCCCAGTCCCGACTGCTGAAAAACATCCTCCCATGCTGCCACCACCATGTTTCACTGTGGGGATGGTGTTCTTTGGGTGATATGATGTGTTGGGTTTGCGCCAAACAAGTTTAATTTTAGTCACATCAGACCAGAGCTTCTCGGCCTTTTGGCTAAGATCAAGTGTAGTATCTGTTCTTATCAGTTTCCAGAGGAGGCGCTGTGCCACTCTCGTCGGAGAGGGCCAGCAAATCCAATGGTGTCATAGTACCTGGAAAGGCGATACTCAGCAGGGACTACGCCGTGTTGCCCGACAGTATACTGGGGACCGGCCAATGGTTGAGTCTGAGCCGTCTGGAAGGGTGCTCCTGGTAGGGATGGGTGCTGCATTTTGGTCTGGCCGGAGGGTCGGGTCCCTGGCCTTCTGGCCTGGATTGTGGTAGCTCTAGCTACGGACAGTCATTCGGGAAAGAACGCTTACTCCCCTCTTGAGGGGGGGAGTGGCTAGTACTTCCATGAATGTAATTAGGAGGGAGTGAAGGGAGCGACGGTGAAGGGCTCTCACCAAGCTTCTTGATCTCCATTCCTTCCTGCCTGTGGTGGGGGCTGCTGTGGTCTGGGCTGTGGGCCAGGGTTGGTCTTGAAAGCCTATGGAGTAGTGCCCCTGGGTGGCAGCCAGGGGTGCCATAAGATCACTGTAAGTGGCAGTCACTTTGATTTTGGGCACCACGGTCACTGCACCATAACACGCTTTTTTTGCACCTGCCTCTTGGGCCGGGCCTTTTGGCTAGGACCAGAGGAATTTTTTATTCCTGGCCGGAGGGCCTGGTCATTGTTTTACACAATGGCCACTTCTTTCACTCTCCTCTTCACTATCCCTTCCCCCACTTTTTTATTTATTTGAAACCTATGTTTGTTTGTCACGTCTTGTTTTTTCACGTTTTGCACGATGAGTAAGGATGCGGGTCCTCGGGCCAGCCCTGAAAGTCTTGGGAAGGGGTGGACATGGCCTTTTGGCTTAGTTCGCCCTCTCTCATGGGGTCTCCCTTCGGGGGAGCCCCACCTAGTACTTGGGTGGGTCCTGTTTCGGCAGGCCCTCCAGAGAACGGGGTCTGTCTGGTTTCGGCCAGATAGACCATTGTAAAGTACCTTTGTCCCCGTCTGGAGCCTAACGCCCCGGGGGATAAGGGAATTGGCACGTCTGTGTACCCGTGGCACTTTTTTGTGAGCACTCTTTATGTGTGTGCACATTTTTTATGCACCGGGTGAAGTTTTTTGGGTGTGTTTTGCACGCCATAGGCTTTCAATAAAAAAAAAAAATCAGACCAGAGCACCTTCCTCCATACATTTTGGGAGTCTCCCACATGCCTTTTCGCAAAATAAAAACGTGCCATTTTGTTTTTTGCTGAAAGTAATGGCTTTTTTCTGGCCATTCTGCCATTAAGCCCAACTCTATGGAGCATACAGCTTATTGTCATCCTATGTACAGATACTCCAGTCTCTGCTGTGGAACTCTGCAGCTCCTCCAGGGGTACCTTAGGTCTCTGTGCTGCCTCTCTGATTAATGCCCTCCTTGCCCGGTCCGTGGGTTTTGGTGTGCGGGCGTCTCTTGGCAGGTTTGCTGTTGTGCCATGTTCTTTCCATTTGTTTATGATAGATTAGATGGTGCTCCTAGGGATCATTAAAGATTTGGATATTTTTTTTATAACCTAACCCTGACTTGTACTTCTCAACAACATTGTCCCTTACTTGTTTGGAGAGTTCCTTGGTCTTGATGGCAGTGTTTGGTTAGTGGTGCCTCTTGCTTAGGTGTTGCAGCCTCTGGGGCCTTTCAAAAAGGTGTGCATATGTAATGACAGATCATGTGACACTTAGATTGCACACAGGTGGACATCATTTCATTATGTGACTTCTGAAGGTGATTGGTTGCACCAGAGCTTTTTATGGGCTTCATAACAAAGGGGGTGAATACATACACACATGCCAATTATCAGTTTTTAATTTCTGAAAAATAGTTTTATGTATATATTTTTCTAACGTTACTTCTCCCACTTAGACTATTGTGTTCTGATCCATCACATATAATTCAGATTAAAAAAAACATTGAACTAAAGGCTGTAATGTAACAAAATATCTAAAAAGTCAAGAGGGGTGAATACTTTTTCAAGGCACTGTAGGTGCACACAATTCCATGTGAATAAAAATGTATGCATAAATTAGTTTAAAAAAAATGATTACCGAACGTTTGTGCTTTCTCCTTCATGTTTCTAGTGTATGCACCTCACTTACCAAATGTTGTTGACCTCTGTCATGTACCTAGGTGTATTTGAAAAGGGATGTTCCTGGTTCCACAGCTGCAGTCTTGCTTGTTGTGCCACAGAGGAGATCTGGAGTTATAGCTATGTTCTCTTAGTTTGATGCATTACCTTGGACTCACTAGCCCCACCTGCTGCCAGCTGTGGACAATCTACAATCAAAGCAGCCCATAAATAGAAGCACTTCCTATCTCTCAGTGCCCGTTTGTTTGGACTAGCTTCCTGGGTGTTTTGACTGCTTTGTGACTCTGAATACCGTATTTGAACTTCTGTCTTAATTCCTGACTACTCTCTAGCCTGCTGATTTTGTACTTCACTGCCAGCTCGTGTATGACCTTTGCCTGCCTGACCAATCTCTGGATTTCGATCGTGTACAGCTTTGCCTGATCTGTTGCCATCCTGATCTGCCTGAATTCTCAGCACACAAGCTCCACTTCAGACACTACCTATCACAGGTACCTTACATTACAAACGGGCCACAATGGCAGTGGACCCTGCTGAGATTGTTAAGGTGATTTCACGTCAGGGACAATTGATTGGAGCTCATGAACAGCATCTTTCTTCCCTGGACGCCAAGTTAGATGAATTTTGTACTATGCTTAAATCTTGCCTGCCTGGTCCTTCTGCAACGGTCCAGACTCCTGCTTCAATCTAACCCACCTCTTCTGTACCACTCAAACTTCCCCTGCCTGAAAAATTTGGTGGTGATACTGAGGACTGCAGAGGCTTTTTAAATGTTTGCCATTTGCATTTCTGTAACAACCCTGGGACTTTTAACACATAGTCTGCCAAAGTGACTTTTGTAAATTCCTTGTGAAAGGGGAAGGCCCCGGCCTGGGTCTTTCCTTACCTGGAACACAATGATCCTGTGCTGCTAGACGCTGACAAATTTCTGGCTTTTCTCCAAACTGTATTCGGCAAGCCAGATAGAGCTTCTGCAGCTGAGTACTCACTTTTGGACATACAACAAGGTACCAGGTCTGTGGCACAATATGCTATTGCATTCTGTACCCTGCCTTAGACTAATTGGGACTCTGGGGCATTACGTGCAGCCTTCCAAAAAGGTCTTACAGATAGCATCAAGGACGAATTAGTCTATAAGGATTCCCCAGAAGACCTTGAGAAATTCATAAAGCTGTGTGTTCGTCTGGATGTCCGGTATAATGAAAGGTGCCAAGTGAGACTTAGAACTCGCAAGTTTCCTAGGCCAGTTTACCATTTGGCCCCTAACTTCCAAGCTGCCAGAAACCATGAATCAAACCGAGACAGAAGTACAGTTAATGACACTTATTAATAATAATAAAAAGGTAAACAGAGTAAGCGTAGTCAACACATAGCCAGAGTTCAGCAACCAGATCGGGTAGTCAGCCAATGCCAATGTCAGACAGCCAGAGATCAATGTAGTAGTACAGCAAGCAGGATCAGGAGCCAGAAGGGACGTCAGCCGAGCAAGTCTTCAACAGGAACGCAGGATAAAGTCTATGAGATGTGACCAAAGGCGAAGGCAGAGATGAAGTGAGCTGGACAACTTTAAGTAGCCAGGACTGACGAGCAGATCGTCAACAGCTGAGTCACTGTGGAGAGAAAGGAGCTGGCAAGTAGCCGACAGCTGAGTGGCCAGCTCAGAGGCGGAAGGGCTGAGCCCAGCCCTGACAGTACCCCCTCCTCAACAACCCCTCCCCCTCAGAGGACCACCGGGCTTGAGGAGAAAACGTCTATGGAAATCACGGAGGAGGACAGGGGCATGTACGTCCGAGGATGAGACCCAAGATCGTTCCTCCGGACCGTACCCCTTCCAGTGCACCAGATACTGTATGCGCCCACGGAACCTACGGGAGTCAACAATGGATTGTACTTCTTACTCCTCATGGTTCTCAACCTGTATAGGGTGAGGATGTGGCACCGAGGTGGTAAAGTGGTTGCAAACCAAAGGTAAGGAGACATGAAACACATTAGAGATGTGCATACTAGGAGGAAGGTCCAACGCGTAAGGCACTGGTTTAATCCTGCGAAGGATACGGAAAGGCCCAATAAACTGAGGTGCGAACTTCAAAGAAGGAACACAAAGTCAGAGGTTGCGAGACAACAGCCAGACTCTGTCCCCAACCTGGTAGGAAGGCGAAGGCAGGCGTCTGCGGTCAGCATGGAGTCTGTACCTATCGTTAGCATGTCGCAAAGCCTCCTGGACTTGTGCCCAAGTGGAACGAAGGCCATGGAGATGCTCCTCCAACGCAGGAATACTCTGCGGAACAAACAAGGCAGGCAACACGGAAGGTTGGAAACCATAGTTTGCCATAAACGGGGACAAACTGGAAGCTGAATTCAAGGCACTATTGTGAGCAAATTCCGCCCACGGTAAGAGGTCTGACCAGTTGTTATGATGGTCAGAAATATAGCAACGTAGGAATTGCTCCAAGGACTAACTGGCTCATTCTGCGGCCCCATTAGACTGCGGGTGATACGCAGAGGAGAAAGCAAGCTGAATACCTAACTGTGCACAAAAGGCTCGTCAGAACCGGGACACAAACTGACTACCCCTGTCTGAGACAATCACCTTGGGTAGCCCATGTAAGCGGAAGATCTCCCGAGCAAAAATAGAAGCCGGTTCCTTAGAAGTAGGCAACTTCTTGAGTGGAATACAATGCAACGTTTTCGAGAACCGGTCAACCACCATAAGGATAACTGTGTTGCCCTGGGAGTTGGGTAACTCCACAATGAAATCCATAGACAGGTGGGTTCAGGGCCTCTCTCCATTGGGTATGGGTTGTAGGAGGCCCACTGGAAGGTGTCATGTTGTCTTACTCTGAGCACACACGGAACAGGTAGCTACGAAGGCGGTTACATCAGCACATAGACTAGGCCACCAGAATTGTTGGGAAATGGCCCAAAAGAGTTGATTCTTACCAGGTTGGCCAGCAGCCTTGGGAGAATGGTAAGTCTGGAGCACAGCAGTACGGAGACTCTCGGGAACAAAGCAGCGGTCACAAGGTTTCTCAGGAGGAGCCTCGACCTGAGCAGCAAGAATTTTGTCACCCAAAGGAGGAGTAAGACTGGTGCTAACCGTAGCCAGAATACAATAAGGAGGAATCACAGGAACCGGAACCAGCCATGTTGGGAGTGGAGGAAAATTGTCATGACAAGGCATCAGCCCTTACATTCTTTTTTTTTTTTTTTTTTTTTAATTTAATCATCTTTATTTATATTCATACAAAATACATCCCAATATACAGTATTCTTACAGTAACATATTACTAATAGAACAAAACACCACTCCTGGATGCACATAAGAACCCGTAACAAAAGTGCTCTATTATTTTTTATAACCTTATCCCTTTCCCTTACCCCTCCCCTCGGCCCCCCCTCTCCCCCCCCTACCCACCCCACCCCATTCACATCATTCTAACACATATTAACATTCATATTCGTAAGGGCATTATCTCTATATTTCACTACAGCGGGTATCCCACTTCCTCCAGCCAGGGTCTCCAAAGTTTTTTAAATGCTTTTAGGTTCCTCCTTTTTATATATACTGCCTTTTCCTTCCACATTGTTTCAGTCACCGTTTTAATCCACTCATCTTTCCGTGGGGGGGGGGTTCTTGCCTGCCATCTTTGAGCAATTAACTTTCTTGCCTGAAAGAGACATCTCTGAACTATTGTAGTTTTGAAGATTCCTATATCCATACTCTCCCCTACTCCCAAGATACATAATTTCGGGTTCATTTTAAGTTCTAGGGAGAAGACCTTATTGAGGGTTTCTACAATCTCTGACCAATACCGGAATAATTTCGGACACTTCCATAACATATGCAACAAGTCCCCCTCATCTTGACATCTAGGGCAGTTGGCATCCATTCTCCTCCCAAATTCAAATAACCTTTTAGGGGTGTAATACGTCCTATGGAGTACCATTAGATGTGAAATCTTTTGGGCAGGGGAAACCGACACCCGATGTCCCCCCACTAGTATCTCCCTCCACTGCCCGTCTGAAAACACGCCCAACTCTCTCTCCCATTTACCTGTACTTTTAAGTTTACCCGGGGCCTCTATGCTGTTTTTACAGATATGTGGGTATATTTCAGCTATAGACCCACAGTGGCTCTCCTGGTCACCCAGCTTCTGAAGCACGGTGGACTCATTCCAGGAGGGACCCTGGTCCCCAAACTGTGTCTTAAGGGCATGTTTAACTTGTATGTAGTTATATAATGAACTATCTGGTATATCGAATTCTTCTTTTAATGCGGAGAAGGGTTTTAGTGAAGACTGATTATATAGCTGAACTAATTTCTCTATTCCTCTTTTTTCCCATATTTTAATTGTTCCTATTTCTTGTAGTTCTTGTAAATTCTTATTATTCCACAGAGGAGTGTGTTTGATCCAACCATTCATTCCCAACAGCGCTTTGACGGATCTCCAAACTTTTTTTATTAATTTGACCGTAGGGGTTTTATGTATAAAGGAGTCCGCCTCCAAAGTCTCTATCACGGTCCTATGGGGGGCTCCCGTGATCGTCAATCTCTCATTGCTATTTTTCCCCAAGTGCTGCAGCTGGGCTGCCAAAAAATAACTACGTGGGTGCGGTACTGCCATCCCCCCTTCCCGCGAGGGGAGTTGTAGGGTCTGCAATCTTATCCTAGGAGATCCCCCTTTCCATATAAGGTCTCTAAATATTGTTTCTATTTTATCAAACCATTTCCTGCTTATCCATATTGGCGAGTTCTGCATTATATACAGTAATTGGGGGAGCCATAGCATTTTAATTAAATTACACCTCCCCGCTGTTGATAACGGGAGGCCCTTCCATATTTCGATCTTACCTTTGAATTTCTTTAACAGGGGGGTTAAATTATTCTCTAAGTAACTCTCTGGGTCCTTGGTTATCTTAATACCTAGATATTTTGTTAACGCTGTTATTTCTAACCTGTTATTATTTGAGGGGGTATCTACACTATCGGGGTCTAATGGCAATAAAACAGATTTTCCCCAATTTATGGACAATCCCGAGATTTTCCCAAACCTTGAGAATATATCCATTACTTGTCTCAGGGATCCCTCAGTGTCTCCCATGAATATGAGGACATCGTCCGCATATAATGCGATCCGCTCCTCACCATCCTCCCTCTGGAACCCCACTATTTTCCTATCTTGCCTTACTGTTGTAGCTAATGGCTCCATGGCTAGGGCAAAAATCATGGGAGACAAAGGGCATCCCTGCCTTGATCTCCTCTCTAATTTAAACCCAGTCGAATAGTCATTATTGACTTTTACTTTTGCATTTGGTTCCTTATACAATACTTTAACCCAGTTGATAAATGAGGGACCGAAACCATACTCCTTTAATACTCTCCAGATATATTCCCATTCTACACTGTCGAATGCTTTTACCACATCCAACAGAAGAATTGCCCTAGAGCCCCTGTTTTCCGTGGGGATCTGCAAGTTCAATAGAACTCTCCTAATATTCATACTGGTTGTTCGATGGGGTATAAATCCCGTCTGGTCCGGGTGGACTATTTTATGGATCACTTTCTTTACTCTGGTAGCTAAAATTTTTGCTAAGATCTTTACATCTGCACAGAGTAATGATATGGGTCTATATGACCCAGGATCCAGGGGGTCTTTCCCCTCCTTATGCAATACTATTATTGTGGCTTCTGTCATTGAAGTGGGTAACCTCCCTTGCTCTTTTGCCCAATTAAATACGTCCAAAAGTTCCTGGAATAGTACTTCCCCATACTGTTTATATATCTCGACTGGGAGACCATCGGGACCTGGTGATTTATGATTGGCCATTTCTGATACTGCCATTTTGATCTCTTCTATAGTAATTGGTCTTTCCAATTCATCAACATCCATCTCCTCCAATGTTGGTATGTCGATATTTTGAAAAAATTTGTCCATTTCCCCCTCATCCATGGTCCCACTAGATTTATATAACCTCTTATAGTATTCTTTAAACGTCTCAGTAATCATTTCTAATTGAGATGTTATCTCGCCTTCCGAGGTCTTAATGGCCGGGACCACGGATGGGGGGGAGCCAGACCTGACTATATGGGCTAGTATCTTTCCAACTTTTTCCCCTTCCCCGTACATGACTTGTTTCTGGAATGCCCTTTTATTTTCTACTTTCCTAATTATTATATCTTTATACCTTTGTTGTTTATTTTCCCACACTCTCTGTTTTTCAGGGGAAGGTTCGTTTGTGTACTCTCTTTCAGCAGCAATTAATTCCCTCTTGAACCGCTCCTCCCAATCCCGGGACGTTTTTTTAATTTTTGACACCTTCTGTATAAGTAAGCCCCTTAGATATGCCTTCAGTGCGTCCCACAGCACCCCCCTCGATGTGGTGCCCGAGTTAAACTTTATGAATTCTTTCAATTCTGCTATTACCCCTTCCTGATTCTCTATTACTTCCAACCAAGCTGGATTCAACTTCCATGTTCTATAGGTTTTCTTATGACCCGGGTTTATCGAGATTGTGAGCGGAGAATGGTCCAATACCCCTCTAGGTTAATAGTTTATGTTATTTATTGCTTGTGATGCTAGGCCATTACCTAAAACTAAGTCTATCCTTGACAGTGAAGCACAGGAACTCGAGTAGCACGAAAACTGCTGAGCCCTCGGGTTCCGTATTCTCCACATGTCAAGCAGCCCTGCTTCTTGAAGGAATTGTTTCAACCGGTTTTCCTGCTTTCGTTGACTCTGTTTCCCCCCAGGGAATCTATCTATTTTATTATCCAAAACCATGTTAAAATCCCCGACAACTATAACTGGTAATTCAGTCTTGTCAATTATAAATTCCATAAGGTTATACATAATATCCAGTTTAAACGGGGGAGGAATATATAAATTAGCCAGTACACATTCCAGATTCTCTATTACACAATGCAGGAACACATACCGCCCCTCTTCGTCTACCCTGCACTGTCTGCAAGTGAACGCTACCCCACAACCAATCAAAGTTGATACTCCTCTAGAGTAGGAGGTGTGTGTAGAGTGGAACTGGTGTTGATATCTCTTGTTCCACAAATTATTTTTAGTATCTTTTGTCAGGTGTGTCTCTTGCAGACAGGCAATTTCGACTTTAAGTGTATCTAAACCATCATACACTGCTGCTCGTTTAACAGGGGAACCCAACCCTCTAACATTCCATGACGCAATGTTCAGGACCATGATTTATTACTTATATTTATGAACAGGAGATCCTGAGTTAAGGGGAAAAAGCAGTAATAGAGGCGAGCAAAACACCAACAAAAAGAAAGGAAAAAGAGAAAAAGAAGAAAAAAAAAAAAAAAGAAAAAAAAAAAAAAAACACACCACCACTAAGTCCTCTCCCTAACGCCTTACGTTCCCGACTAACTAAAGTGCTTATCTCTACTGAAAAGAGGGGTTTTCCCCATCCCACAACCTTTTTATTTTAGTGACTTCAAGTCCTAAGGACCTATGCATAATACACGTGACGTACGTATTTACCACAACTATTTATAATTTACTAGTATATTCAGTACAACCTTGTGAAAAAATATAATTTTTTTGTGCAGTAAGAATTTCCTTACGATCCTAAAATGCAAACGTACCCTTTTCTGTATCTTCATATTATAATCATTACCCTCCCCTTCCCACCTCCCCCATCCCTCCCCTCCCCCCCCACACCATTCTAGGTCCCCCTTGTAGGCTTTTTTAATGACCGTCACCCACTCCTCTACCCCTACCCTTCTTACTCTCAATCCTCCCCCCCTCCCCCCACCCCCCCTCCCTTTCCTCCATCCCTCACCCATACGAAAACCTATCTTGTTCTATCACAACCCTGTGAATCCCCCCACCCCACACATACAAGTTATATCTTTTTGTACTCTTTCCTTCCTCATTTACAGCCCCCGTTTATTTTGGCAAAAGCTGATCTTTCTTTTCTTCCAACCATGCTCGCGCTCTCTCTGGGGATTCAAAGATCTGACTTCCCCCCATTACATTCTTAGTACTGGGTAAGAATGAGACAATGTAATTAAAACTCGACAAGAAAAGAGCCTATCGCGCCCTTCTGGGAGAGATGCGCTTAGCCTCAGACAAGAATGTGAGATTCTTATGGTCGGTAAGAACTAGAACCGGCACAGTGGTACCTTCAAGGAGATGTCTCCATTCTTTCAGGGCTAAAATGATCGCCAACAGCTCTCTGTCACCACTCTGTCTAGAGCACTGGGCTGACTTTTCATTGGGGTGCAACCTATATGCTAAAGACAGTTTGCACTTGAATAGAAGGGGGTCTGCTGTGCTGGGGGAGAGGTTTATGGGAAGGCTGGAGGAGTATTTAAACTAGAATTGAGGGGGGAGGGTGAACTAGAAGTACATTGGGCAGACGGGTGAGTTAGGGGTCAGACATTAATGGAGGGTGGAATGGGGATGGATGGGGGGAGGGTTATGGCAGGTTACAAGAAATTTCCCATGTTGCAAACAGCCATTGGAAACTATAGTGCCATTTGTACTACTAAAAATGATATGAAAAACACCAGAGCAAAATGTAATAATGCATTAAAATGTTTGTACACCAATGCCAGAAGTCTGCCAAGCAAAATAGGTGAGTTGGAAACTCTGGTGCATGAGGAGAGCTATGATGTAATCGGTATTGCTGAAACTTGGCTTCAATCTTTTTCCATGACTGGGTTATTAATATTCCTGGCTATGCACTCTTTCGGAGAGACAAGGTTAAAAAAGGAAAGGTGGCGGGGTCTGTCTCTATGTGAGAAGTGATCTCAAAGCAAGTGTGAAAGAGGACCTGGTTGATGGAGAGTGTGATGAGTCTGAAGCATTATGGGTGGAACTGCATATAGATGGGCTTAGTTCAAAGTTAATCATTGGAGTTTGTTATAGACCACACAATGTTAACGAGGAGGTGGAGACTCAACTCCTTGCACAGATGGAAAGGGCTGCAAGGGCTGGGATAAGTGATAATAATGGGGGATTTTAACTACCCAGAAATTGACTGGAGTAATGGCACTGCTGGGACAGTTAAAGGGCAAAAATGTATAAACCTATTACAGGACAATTTTATGGTCCAGTTTATTGAGGCCCCAACTAGGGATGAAGCTCTGTTGGACCTGGTAATCTCAAACCATGCAGAGCTTATTACTAATGTCCAGATAAAGGAACACCTGGGTAGCAGTGATCATAACATGATTTCATTTGATGTTAGCTGTAAACAAGAAATACATACGGGAAAGATAAAAACACTTAACTTCAAGAGAGCAAATTTTCCAAGAATGAGGGCTGTTCTCTAGGATTTAGACTGGGAGGGAATATTTGCATTGATAAACACAGAACAGAAATGGGAATTCTTCAAAAAGACTGTTTGGGACCTCACTGCAAAGTATATTCCCATGGGCAATAAGTTTAAAAGGCTAAAAACAAAACCTATGTGGCTCACGGCCAAAGTTAAAGAAGCTATAAACAATAAGAAAAGAGCTTTTAAAAAATATAAAAATGAAGAAACACTAGTGTCGTTTAAATGTTACAAATAGTTTAACAGAATATGTGAAAAGGAAATCAAGGATGCAAAAATTCCAAACGAACAACAGATTGCAAAAGATAGCAGGACAAACCCCAAAAAATTCTTCAAATATATTAATAGTAAAAAGGCCAGGTCTGAGCATGTAGGCCCCTTACAAAATAATCTAGAGTGGGTGACTGGGGACAAAGAGAAGGCAAATTTATTAAATACTTTCTTCAGCTCTGTGTATACAAAAGAGCATGGGGGAGCTCATGTCCATAATGGGGGTGGAAGTGACACAGCCCCGAGTGATCCACAATGGCTCAAAAGTGATATGGTCCAGAAATATTTAGACAGAATAAAGGTGGATAAAGCACCTGGACCTGATGGCATCCACCTACGGATCCTAAAAGAATTGAGGTCTGTAATTTCAAAGCCATTGTATCTTATTTTTAGGAACTCATTAATGATGGGAATAGTACCACTGGATTGGCGCAGGGCGAACGTGGTGCCTATATTTAAAACGGGATCAAAGTCTTCACCAAGTAACTATAGACCTGCTAGTTTAACTTCTATAGTCGGAGGATACTGGAGCATTTACTAAAAGACCACATAGACGAGTTCTTGCTGGAAAAAAAACATTTTAAGCAACAGGCAGCATGTATTCATGAAAGACAGAAGTTGTCAGACAAACCTGATTTCTTTTTAAGAAGAGGTAAGTAAAACCTTGGACAGAGGGGTGGCTGTGGACGTGGTATACTTGGATTTTGCAAAAGCGTTCGACACAGTTCCCCACACGCGGCTCATGTGTAAGGTAAAGTCTACAGGCTTGGAAATATCAGTTTGTAAATCAATAGAAAACTGGCTAAAAGACAGAATTCAGAGAGTAGTGGTTAATGATTCTTACTCTAAATGGTCTAAGGTTATCAGTGGTGTACCCCAAGGTTCAGTGCTGGGACCCTTACTTTTTAATATCTTTATAAATGATATTGGATCTGGGATCGAAAGTAACATTTCTGTCTTTGCAGATGACACCAAGCTATACAGTGGAATAACGTCCTTACAGGATGTCTCCAATTTACAAGCCGACCTCAATGCACTGTCTAATTGGGCGACTATGTGGCAGATGAGGTTTAATGCTAAGAAATGTATAGTTATGCACTTGAGGGCTAAGAATATGCATGCATCATACATGCTAGGGGGAGTACAACTGGGGGAATCCGTGGTGGAGAAGGATCTGGGGGTTTTGGTAGATCATAAGCTCAATAATAGCATGCAATGCTAAGCTGTGGTTTCCAAAGCGAGCAAAGTCCTTTCTTGTATTAAGAGAGGTATGGACTCCAGAGAGAGAGATATAATTTTGCCCCTGTTCAAATCATTAGTAAGACCTCATCTGGAATATGCAGTTCAGTTTTGGGCACCAGTTCTCAAAAAGAATATTGGGGAACTGGAGAAAGTGCGGAGAAGGGCAACCAAACTGATAAGAGGCATGGAGGAGCTCAGCTATGAGGAAAGATTAGAGAAACTGAATTTATTCACTCTTGAGAAGAGGAGAATAAGGGGGGATATGATCAACATGTTCAATTATATAAGGGGTCCATATAGTGAACTTGGTGTTGAGTTATTCTCTTTACGGTCAACCCAGAGGACAAGGGGCACTCTTTACGTCTAGAGGAAAAGAGATTTCTTCTCCAAATACGCAAAGGTTTCTTCACAGTAAGAGCTGTGAAAATGTGGAATAGACTCCCGCCAGAGGTGGTTCTGGCCAGCTCAGTAGATTGCTTTAAGAAAGGCCTGGATACTTTCCTAAATGTACATAATATAATTAGGTACTGACATTTTATAGGTAAAGTTGATCCAGGGAAAATCCGATTGCCTCTTGGGGGATCAGGAAGGAATTTTTTCCCTGCTGTAGCAAATTGGAGCATGCTCTGCTGTGTTTTTTTTTTTGCCTTCAACTGAGGGTATAAAATTGGGTATATTGGATTGTACGATATTCTTTATTTTATTTATTGTTTTTTAAGGCTGAACTGGATGGACTTGTGTCTTTTTTCAACCTGACTAACTATGTAACTATGCCACCAATCTCATAATTGCACTCTGCCGGTGACAATTTCTTGGAAAAGTAGCCACACGGATGCATAGCGCACTCAGAGCTAGGACGTTGAGACAGAGACAGAAAGGTGCCAACTCCAGTCTCAGAAGCATCATGTATGTGTATGTTGTATGTGTATGTGTTTGTAAGGGTGTCAGGACCCCATGGGGCAAAGGACCGTGCTATACTGCAGATGGACACCGGCAGCAAAAAAGCGCCCTGAGGCGATTCAGTTCACATAGGTAGCGCTATACAAGTCACTCATTCATTATACAAGTCACTCATTCATTCATTCATCAACTTCTAGAATAAAAGGCAACTTAGGATCAGGGTGTGCCAACACAGGAGCAGAAACAAAGGCAGCCTTGAGACTCTCAAAGGCCTTAATGGACTCCAGAGACCAATTCTGTGGGTTGCCGTCTTTCTTGGTCATATCAGCCAAGGGCTTGACCAGAGACGGGAAGTTACAAAAAAACTTCCGATAATAGTTGGCAAAGCCAAGAAAATGCTGCAGAGGATGTAAAGACATGGGTTGAGGCCGCTGTAAGACCACTGAAAGTTTCTCTGGGTCCATCGAAAAACCAGTGGAAATTA
Source organism: Lithobates septentrionalis (assembly GCA_037952835.1). Classification (NCBI taxonomy): domain Eukaryota; kingdom Metazoa; phylum Chordata; class Amphibia; order Anura; family Ranidae; genus Lithobates; species Lithobates septentrionalis. The sequence goes on from JBBDGP010000432.1 coordinate 9,782,653, forward strand.
CATAGCCCAGGAATTTAACCTGTTCACAATGGAATTCACACTTTTCCAATTTACAATAGAGATTGTTCTCTCCTAAGTCTCTGAAGCACACGACAGACATCTGTGTGGTGGCTCTCCAGGGACTTGGAAAATATGAGGATATATCGTCGAGATAAACCACCACACATAACTGCAACAAATCTCAGAGGACATAGTTACGGAAGTCCTGGAAAACTGCCGGAGCGTTACAAAGGCCAAAAGGCATTACGAGATGCTGATAATGACCTGATCTGGTATTTAACGCAGTTTTTCACTCGTCGCCCTCCTTAACCCTGACGAGATTGTATGCCCTCTCAAATCAAGCTTTGTGAAAAATGTTGCTCCCTTGAGGCGTTCAAATAACTCCGTAATCAATGGAATGAGATAGGCATTCTTAATCGTGAAACGTTTGAGACCCCTATAATCGATACAAGGTCTCAGCTCACCACTCTTCTTCTTCACAAAAAAGAAACCAGCACCTGCAGGAGACGATGATTTGTGGTTGAAACCTTGAGAAAGTGCGTCTGAAGCATACTCCTCCATGGCCTTATCCTCCAAGACCGACAAAGGGTAAACCCGGCCACGAGGGGGTATGGCACCAGGTTGAAGGTCAATTGCGCAATCAATCATACGACCGGTGTGGAGGCAAAGTACTGGCTTGACCTTTGTCAAAGACATTGCTAAAATCGCTGGACTCCTCCGGCAGGGAGTTGAGTGAAGAGGTGCACAGGACCTTGGCTACCTTCTGGAAGCATCTCTCACTGCACTGTGATGACCAGGACATAACCTCAGCACGGAGCCAATCAAAAGAAGGGTTGTGCCTCTGTAATCAAGGATAACCAATAACCAGCGGAAACTTAGGTGAGGAAATAACTTGGAATTGGATTATCTCATGGTGAAGGGCCCCTACAGCCATGGACAACGGAACAGTCTCATGATTCACATGGGCAGGCTGTAGAGGTCTCCCGTCAAGAGCCTCAATGGCAAGTGGAGTGTCACGCAGTTACAGCGGAATCGAGTGCTTCGATACAAAGGCAGCATCAATGAACGGGCCTGCAGCCCCAGAGTCGATTAGAGCCTGTATCTCGACGGATGAATCAGCCCAAGACAGGGTAACCGAAACCAGGGGCTTATCTTTTTGGGAAACTGGAGACGAAACAACGCCACCTAAGGTCTGTCCGTGACAGGACCTCAAAGTTCGGGCGTTGCCTGGATGGGTAGAACAAGACTTCAAAAAGTGACCAGCCTGGCCACAATAAAGGCACAATTTCTCCCTCCTCCTAAGGGCTCTTCATCCGCAGAGAGACACGTGAAGCCCAAGTGCATGGCTTCATCTTCACAGACCGACTCGGTAACAGGAGGCATGGGCTGGTTGAGAAACCCTCTGCATTGAACTGGATCACCCCCAAATCACTGGGGAAGCAGAGCAGAACCAGACATGCCTCTTATAGGGGTAATACTCAAGGCAGGTGCCTGCACAGAGACTGGAGCAGCAGCAGGGAGGGCCTGCAATACAGGTTGTACCGGAGCAGCCATAGTGGAAGATTCCAGGTGAGTTGTGCAACTCAGGAGCGTTTGTAATGCCAAGGCAAACTGATCCATGCAGTGATCCTGGTCATCCAATCTGGAAAAAATATTACCAACAAGTGGATTGATTGCATCTTCTGAATTCATGGCCTTCGCCTACTGTCAGAAACCATGAATCAGACTGAGACAGAAGTACAGTTAATCACACTTGTTTATTAATAATAAAAAGGTAAACAAAGTAAGTGTACTCAATACATACTGTGGGGGGCGCTAGGTCTATATGAACGGTGAACTGAATGACATCTAAATTGTTATATTCAAATGTATAAAAAACAGAACGGTGTACCATGCAAAAATGCTATATGAGTATATAGACTATATACCACAAGTGCATATGCCAAAAGGATGACAACCATATAATCCCTGCATATAAGGTAAAATAATATCTTAATGACAACCAAAATATATACCAAAAAAGTATAGGAAAAATTGTATGAATGAAAATAGTCCACATGCAATTGAAAAATAATAGACAAATCAATATAAATGAACCTTCCACTGTTGCAAGATATATGAATCAATAAAGGTGAATCTTCCTCTGTGTAGTTGCACAACCTCCACCAGCTGTAGTATACACCCAAAGTGCTCAGAAAGTGGATGTCCGCTTACCAGAGGATGTTGACCTTTTTAGTTAAAAAGAGGTCAATAATAGCCTTTGCAAGATTTGGCTTGCTGCCATGGTATGGATAAGCCTTGTAGGTAACCTGTTCTTCTCCCCCAGTGGGACGTCGGGTAATATAAAGAAGGATACAAGAAGGACTAGAATAGTGTAATCCTATTTAAAAACGATTAAAAACACACAAAGCCGAATAGCTGCTTACATTTGAGAGTGCCCTCGCCCGGCACTGAGGCTGAACCGCTCGTATGATCTATGAACTCCGCTCTGCGAGTGGTAGCTGGCGTGCGCTTCACCAACAGCTGCCGACAACCACAGGGACCAGATGGAGGGATAGGGATTGCGTAACCAAGCACGCCTCGATGTACTTTTCGATTCCCGTCTTCAGGAGGCGTAAAGAATTGTAAAATTTGAGACTACGGCCCTGTATACACGGTCGGATTTTCCGAGGGAAAAAGTGCGATCGGATTGTGTTGTCGGAAATTCCGATTGTGTGTGGGCTCCATCGGACTATTCCGTCGAAATTTGGGTTAAATTCCGATCATGTGTACACAAATCCGACACACAAAGTGCCATGCATGCTCAGAATAAATTAAGAGACGAAAGCTATTGGCTACTGCCCCGTTTATAGTCCTGACGTACGTGTTTTACGCGACTGCGTTCAAAACAATCAGATTTTCCGACAACTTTGTGCGACCGTGTGTATGCAAGACAAGTTTGAGCCAACATCTGTTGGAAAAAATCCATGGATTTTGTTGTCGGAATGTCCGATCAATGTCCGATCGTGTGTACAGGGCATACAACTATCACCCTTCAGGTAGGCGTACTCCACAAAGAGGAAGTTGTCTTGTCTCTTATTGATTCCCCACTACTGCCGTTATCCTTGGTTACCCATGGTTACAACAACATAACCCTTCTTTTGATTGGGAAAATAGAGAATTAACCTCTTGGGGGTTGTTCTGTCATCTAAACTGTTTGTCTCAACCCAAAAGACTTTCTGGTTGCCTGTTGGCTTCCGTGACCATCCCACCTACCTTGCCTCGTGAATACCATGAGTTTGCAGATGTATTTTGCAAGCAAAAGGCAGAGGTTTTACCTTCCCCTGCTTCAGCCTTCTTCTGGTGTACCAGCAGCAGATCTGCGGGTGAAAAATATTCTGCTACATTGGAAAAAGATTTGCTTATCTACGGAAGTCAGCATGCAAGTATGCGCTTTTCTCCAACAAACGAAGACGCCATATACCTCCATATGTGATGGGGACAGAGTTTGGCTATCAACCAAATACGTGAGACTGAAACAATCTTCTACCAAATTGGGCTCTCGATTCATCGATCCTTACAGAATTATTGCTTGAGTCGGGCCAGTCTCCTGACGGTTGAAATTGCCCTCCTCTCTCCGGATTCACCCCGTATTCCATGTTTCCCTACTCAAAAAGGCAATTTTCAATCGCTAGTCCAGAATGCAACAGCTACCTCCTCCTGTTCTTGAGTTTGAAATGAGTTTAAAGTCTTTAAGATTCTTGATTCTAGAAGACAGGGTCGTGGCCTACGGTATCTGGTTCATTGGAAGTTATATCCTGTCACAGACCGTTCCTGGGTCCCAGCCAAAGATGTGCATCCTCCTGCTCTTATTCGGGACTTCCATGCCTCCTTTCCCACTAAACCCCGCTAGGTCCCTGGAGGGGTCCACTGGGGAGGGGGCCCTGTCATGTACCTGGGTGTATTTGAACCGGGACCTGGTCCCATGGCTGCAGTCTTGCTTGTTGTGCCACAGAGGAGATCTGGAGTTATAGCTATGTTCTCTTAGTTTGATGCATTACCTTGGACTCGCTAGCCCCACCTGCTGCCAGCTGTGAATAATCTACAATCAAAGCAGCCCATAAATAGCAGGACTTCCTATCTCTCAGTGCCCATTTGTTTGGACTAGCTTCCTGGGTGTTTTGACTGCTTTTTGACTCTGAATACCGTGTTTGAACTTCTGCCTGAATTCCTGACTACTCTCTAGCCTGCTGATTTTGTACTTCACAGCCAGCTCGTGTATGACCTTCGCTTGCCTGACCAAACTCTGGACTTTGATTGTGTACTGCTTTGCCTGATCTGTTGCCGTCCTGATTTGCCTGACTAAGTTTTCACCTGAATCCTCAGCACACAAGCTCCACTTCGGACACTACCTATCACAGGTACCTTACAACTTCTTTAACCACTTCAGCGCCGGAATATTTTACCCTCTTCATGACCAGGCCATTTTTTGCTATTTGGCACTGCACTACTTTAGTGAATGGATAAACTAGAATTTGCGCACTGTGTGTGGGAATGGTAGTAAATAATACCACTTTGAGGTGATGAAATCATCAATGGTGTAAGTGAATAAAATAAAAGTTTAGGCGCTTATTTGTGTTTATGTGTGTGACAACAAATGAATGATCAATTAAACATTGCAAAGTAAATCACATGGGTAACATAAAAAACATAGAAATTCCTAAAAAGTAGATTTCTATATGGTTGAAAAAAGCAAGCTTAAAGTCCGTATGTGATAGTAATCCCAACACCAAAACAAAATAGCTCTGAATTCAAACTTCAAGTTCTTCCACCACGAGTGCTCAATTGGAAGATGGCAACTCACCAGAAGTGTTTGACCCCTTTTTACAGGATGGTCAAAATGCGCATTTGGAATACCAATTGATTCCACTGTCAGCACCACCCCACTACAATGGCCCCTCGATATTTTATTATTATTATTATTATTATTATACGAGATTTATATAGCGCCAACAGTTTACTCAGCGCTTTACAATGTATAAGGGGGACCACACAATTACAGTACAGTTCAATACAAAAGGTACAGGAGGGCCCTGCTCGTAGAGCTTACATTCTAAAGGGAGGGGGGGTGGTACAAAAGGTAATAGTGGCAAAGAATGATTTGATGGGGGTGGCTCAGGGACAGTTATGTGGGTGTGGGATAGGCTTCCCTGAATAAATGAGTTTTCAAGGATCTCCTAAAGGTGGACAGGGTAGGGGCTGATCGGACATACTGGGGCAGGGAATTCCAGAGGATGGGAGAGGCTCTGGAGAAGTCCTGAAGGCGAGCATGGGAGGAGGTAACAAGGGAGCTAGAGAGCAGGAGGTCCTGGGAGGAGCGGAGGGGGCGATTTGGGTGATATCTGCAGATGAGGTTGGTGATGTAGATGGGGGCGATGTTGTGAATGGCCTTGTATGTTATGGTTAGCATTTTGAATTTTACACGGTGGGGTAGGGGAAGCCAGTGAAGGGATTGGCAGAGAGGAGCAGCAGTCACAGATCGATTAGTGAGATGTATTAGTCTAGCAGCAGCATTCATAATAGACTGAAGGGGGGATAGCCTGCTTAAGGGTAGGCCATTAAGGAGAGAGTTGTAGTAGTCGAGGCGGGAAATAATCAAGGAGTGAATAAGTTGCTTTGTGGTGTCATTAGTCAGGAAGGGTCGAATTCTGGAGATGTTGCGGAGGTTAAGGCGGCAGGATTTAGCCAGTAATTGGATATGGGGGCTGAAGGAGAGGTCAGAGTCAAGGATTACACCCAGGACTCTGGCATGTGTGGAGGGACCAATGGTTGTATATATATTTGGCTATGGTAGGAAATATAACTCCACAAGAGACATGGAAAAAAGGTCTCGTAGTGTAGTATATTTATTTGAATGTTTTAAAAGCATTAACAAAATAGATTGCACTCACATATTAAAGTGCCTGGCCTAGGAAAAAGGATATGGCTTGGTTTCCGGCGGTGGGGTGCTGTTCACGTCTCGCTCTGCATGCTAAAGCCTGTGTGGGGTATCAAACGGGACCCAGAAGTGACGGACCCTCTCCTTCGATGTACATTTCGTCATGCTTAGCGTCTTCAGGAAGTGATGACATGCCGCTTCCTACTTGCTTTTATAGCGATAGGATGGTTTCTATTGGTGGGACTACCCAAAATGGAGGAGAGGACAAATGTTTATTGTGAATTCTGCCTCTAGGGATGGCAATCCGCACACTCTGTCAATACCACACAAAATTGACCAACCACAAACCATAGCTAGTTATATATACGTAAAAAAAATGTGTATACCATATTGATACATTATTACAAAAAGATACAATACTTGCAATAAAAACAATGCACATCACATCTAAAAATGGGTGAATTAATTTTAGTATACCAAATGGAAACATTTTCTAGTTGGCGCCATCTAATGGAGAATGACCAAATGACACCAAGTGACAAATCTATACCTAAAAATATACCTCTAAATTAATAAAGTAAATAATGGATAAGAGTAATCCAGTAATATGGATGATAATGAAAAACTGGAGTATTAAAAAGGAAAAGGAATAAAAAATATCCCCATTTAGATATACCAATTACAAAATGGGTGCTAAAATTGTCAATAATCAATAGTTAGTAATAAAACATTTGAGGTCAATATCTATATTTAATCCCATAGGTTGAAGTGATTGAAGTCTATATATCCACTTCATTTGGGATACCTTCTTTGTCATATCGGTGCCTCTCCAATGCTTGTGAACCTTATCAATGCCCCAAAACCTAAGGAGGGAGGGGTCTTTATTGTGCAACAACCTAAAATGATTGGATACACTATGGTGATTGAACCCCTTTTTTATGTTATCAATATGCTCCCCTATCCTTTTAGCCATAGTCCTGGTGGTTGTGCCGACATATTGGAAATTGTATGGGCACATTAAGGAAGATATCAAAGACATCCCCAAAATTAAAGAAACTAGACAAGCAATCCAAAAATTGGAGAAATAAAAATATAGTAATAAGATCGGCATAAAATGGGGGAGGTCTGGTAATCCTCAAGAAAGAGGACTACATTGCTGAAATGCAGAGAATAGTACAGGATTCGGACACCTATAAAAAAACTTGTGAGTGATCCAACTGCCAGATTAAAAGTCTACCTTTCCAAATTGATCAATAAGGGTTCCCAAACAGGGATACTTAACAAAAAGAAGCAAAATATCTACTACCTAAAGTTAAAAAAAAAAAACAGTTACATACCAAATTCCCAAGATCCATAAAAATAAGACCACTCCTGCAGGTAGACCCATAGTTATGCCCCGTACACACGGTCGGATTTTCCGATGGAAAATGTCTGATCGGAGCGTGTTGTCGGACATTCCGACCGTGTGTGGGCTCCATCTGACATTTTCCATCGGATTTTCCGACACACAAAGTTTGAGAGCAGGCTATAAAATTTTCCGACAACAAAATCCGATCACGTCAATTCCGACCGTGTGTGGCCTGTTCCGACGCACAAAGTGCCACGCATGCTCAGAAGAAATTCCGAGACGGAACAGCTCGGTCTGGTAAACTTAGCGTTCGCAATGGATACAACACTTTCGTCACGGTGCAATGTTAAAAATGATTTAATACAGCGCACTTTCTTCTTCTTTATAATGTGAGAAGAATGAAGTAGTTTTGCTGCTCATATTCACACAGACTTCTCACAAACTTCTTTCATTATTATTTATCGGGATTCCCTTAATATATTTTGATTTGTCACATCTGACAAAAATATTTTTTGTTTTTTTTTGTTTTTTAAAGGCAGATTTTTTTTTTATTTTAGGTATTTTTTCCAAGGCTGATCTTTGTTTTATTTTATTTTTAGTTTTACTCCAGAATATTTTTGTGTGTGTTTTGTGTGTCAAGTTACCACAACACCATTATTATCTTGTATTATTTAATCTCAAGGAGATTGTTTGGTGCTGGTGTCCCTTGTTAATTTCACTTTGTATTTTTGAAATGTACCTGAATCCTCACAAACAAACTGTCCTTTTTGAAGGAAAACACACATAGGCAGAGTATAATTGAAACCAAAAATCCTTTATTAAGGGCTCAGAACCAAACAAAGAGGGAGGCAACGCTGGATAAACAGCAGAAATTAGCGAAGCCTTAAACCTCCAGGGCAGACATCAATTCTTGAACATCAAAATTGGTGGCCTGAGGAGTCCATATGTAAGGGAGTGCAGTCTGGTCCAGAAGTCCCAGAGATCCGGAAAGCAGCAGATGACATCTGTGTCCCCAGGCTGTGGTACCACAAGAGGCTGCATCTTTTGCCAGACCAGACTGGATCCAGGGTCATCACTTTCTGGTCTTCCTTCCACGCTTCCTTCCTGGCTGTGGCTCTGCTGTTGGAGATGTGGCAGGAGGAGGAGTAGGACCTGGAGGAGGAGGAGGACTAGTAGGACCTGGAGGAGGAGGAGGACTAGTAGGACCTGGAGGAAGAGGAGGAGGAGGAGTAGTAGGACCTGGAGGAGGAGGAGGAGGAGGACCATGTGTGAGGTCACAAATGTGGGTATCAGATGTTATTTGGGCCCTCAACCCCTTATTGAGAGCTTCCAACATTAATGACTCACACATGAGTTGTTGGCCCTCCTCCATCCGCTGCATTTTACAGGCAATTATGGCAGCAAAGTCCTCCTCCACAGTGTGTGGTGCTCCCAGGGCCTCTGTAGCCTTCCAAAAAAGGCCTATGGCAGCCTCCTCTAGGGTACTCCTCTTCCTGCCACTTTCTCTTTGCAGGTGTAGGGGAGGGACCTGCATATCATGCAGCCTGCTCGGCCCGGCCACCTCCTGGCTGAGACTTCCCTGTGTATGAAAAAGGGACATGGTTGTAAGGTTTTGCATCATCAATCACAATCATAAATTAGTACTCCAAACTAACATCTAGTTAACATCATTGATTGGACAACCTGAAATATTTAGAGGAATGCTATACCTGGCTCAAGCTGGGCTCCTCCACATGTTGCTGCCTGGAAGGCCCAGGTTGGGCGTCAGAAGCCTCAGCTGGGGGGGAAGGAAGCGTGGAAGGAAGACTTGAGAGTGATGACCTGGGTTCAGTCTGACCTGCCAGAAAATGCAGCCTGTCATAGTACCACATCCTGGGGACATAGATGTCATCTGCTGCTCCGGATCTCTGCGAATCCTGGACTTTCTTGCGCTCCCTTACATATGTGCTCCTCAGGCCACCAATTAGGATCTTCAAATAGGTGATGTCTGCCGTGGGGATCACCTGCTTCACAATTTCCAACAATTGATCCAGCGCTGCCTTCCTCTTTGTTTGGTTCTTATAATGTGGGTGGTTGATCTCCCACAGACAAGGCAGCTCCCTGAACATGTCAATGAATATTGCCAAGAAGTCGGTATCGTTCAAGATATCCATTTTCACTGCAAGACACAACACAAGACAAACCCTAATGTCAGCCAAAACTCTCCTAATCTTGTTACAATATAGGCCTCAATCTAGAAGCAGTATAGGCCCAAGTTTGTCTCTTACCTTCGTTCTTACGATCGGTGCCTCCGATGCTCCTTCCTCCGCTCACAGATCGTACATAATACGCATGCGTGTTACGCTTTATACGCACTGCGCATGCGCGTAACTCCGCCCACCCCTGACGTTCTTTCTAGTCTGTTCCCCGCCCCTTTTCGTTCTGCGCAGTGGGGGAAGAGCACATGGCGGATACACAGCAGGTGCGTGCTAATTACAGGAACGAGGAGGAGGAGGAGGAAAGCCCGGATCCGGACACGTCCCGATCCAGAAGGAGATTTAAGGCCTCAAATATGTCCTTTGCGGAGATGTTGGAGATGGTCGACATCCTGAAGAAGGCCGACTATGATGGAAAGTATGGACCTTACCCCAACCCCAATGTCAGAAAGGCCAAGATCATGGCGAAAGTGGTCAGGAGTCTGCACCGGAATTTCAGGGTACGACGATCGAAAGATCAGCTCAGGAAATAGTGGTCGGACCTCAAATTACGAGAACATGAGCAGTACAGAAAGATCCGGAGAGTGCTGCAAAAAAGTAAGTAGTTGTGCTGTGTTCCTATTCTTTATGTTTATTACGTTCGTGCTGCTCCATGTGCTTTTCTTAAAAGTGTACATTTTAAAATGGCAACTTTCATGTTCATGGGCACATTATTTGTTCGTATCAAACATTTTTCTTTCGGCCTATAAAACACCATTGTTTTGGCCATATGCATTTGGCCACATTTTTTACGCCCTACTTGTATGAAACTAATTTGGTTGTGTAGATGTGTTTGTTACTAGAATGAAATGCAAACTAGATTCTGTGTAAGGAGAGGACACTGAGCAGCTGTTTTCACATCTGGACACTGGAGCATTAGTGTGGGACCCCAGAACACCATTTTTATTAGGGGGGCCACACAGGTGCTCCAGTGTATACTATAGGGGTGACTCCATCTGTGAAGCTTGTACCAAACAGGTAAAGTATTGCAGCTTGACAAAGGACACTGAAATTGCTACATTTTGGAACTCTGCCAAAATAGACAATTGTACCCCACTTCCAAGCAATGTTTCCTATTTATAGTTCTGCCATCAAATATCTGTGTGCTAAGTATACCATTTTTGCTTGACACAGGGGAGAAAAGACTCGGAGGACACCCCTCATCCGAGGAGACCACAGACCCCTCACCTCTGGAAGAAGGGGAAATACCCCCAACCCAAGAAGAGCAGGAGGAGGAAGAAGATGTGGTGGAAATTGTCACCACAACAGGTGAGTGTCTGCGACCACAGGCTCAGGTAAGAGATGGATGCCGGCATATTTTTGATACCTGTTTTTGTTCTCTCTTTTTAGGTGATCGTGATGTTGTGGATCCAGATCCTTTCACATCAGAAAGTGCCCAGATCCTGATCGGGGAGATCATGGGGTGTAATTTAGAATTGGAAAACCTCAATAAAAACATCAATGATATTCAAAAAAATTCAAAAAAATAAAAACATCATTGATGTTTTGGGGCGAGTTTAAAACCCCTCCAAATCACTTTCTTCTTTTGTGTGCTACAAAGTTCAAAATGTTTTAGCAATTTTTAGAAAAGCCAAATTTGGAGGATGCACACAGTGTGCCAACATGTGCTATCTGCCATCACGGGAGATCAATGGACGCATTTTGGGGGTGCAAACCCTTCCTCAATAATAAAGTAGCTGAGAGGAAGGGGTTTCTCCCCCAAAACACATCCCTTGATCCCCCGTGATGGCAGCTAGCACATGTTGACTATGGCAAATTTGTGTGCATCTTCCAAATTTGGCTTTTCCTGGGGTGACTTCACCCCATCTGAACGCAATATCAAACACAGTTCCTAAATAGGGATGAGCTTCGTGTTCGAGTCGAACCCATGTCGAACATCGGCTGTTCGGTCGTTCGCCAAATTGCGAACGATATGGGCCGTTCGCGCCAAATTCGCGTGGCGCGTCACGGCCCATAATTCACTGCGGCATCACAGTGCATTGCTTGGCCAATTATGGCTCAGGGGATTTAGTACACGCCCCACACTATATAAGGCCGCCTGCACGGCGGCCCTGTGCAGTGTTTTCTGGTGTGCTGAGAGATAGAGAGAGAGAGAGAGACAGTGTCATTTCATTTGAGTTAGCTAGATTAGGCAGGACAGTCAGTCCGTTAGCTGCACTTAAAGTGTATTGTGTATATATATGCATCCCAGGTGTTGCATATATATATATATATACACTGTATTCAGTTTAGCTAGATCTGTTCCTGTTATCTTCCTACTGACAGGCAGGCTTGTCTTGTTACAGTATTTACAGCTACCTGAAGAAAATTACTGGTGTTCTTTTGATCCTATTAGTACCACAGTCAGGCAGCTAGACTATTTACATTTAGTGCAGTGCGTCCTGCTCATAGTGTTCAGCTAGATCTGTTCCTGTTATCTTCTTACTGACAGGCAGGCTTGTCTTGTTACAGTATTTACAGCTACCTGAAGAAAATTACTGGTGTTCTTTTGATCCTATTAGTACCACAGTCAGGCAGCTAGACTATTTACAGTTAGTGCAGTGCGTCCTGCTCACAGTGTCCAGCTAGATCCGTTCCTGTTATCTTCCTACTGACAGGCAGGCTTGTCTTGTTACAGTATTTACAGCTACCTGAAGAAAATTACTGGTGTTCTTTTGATCCTATTAGTACCACAGTCAGGCAGCTAGACTATTTACAGTTAGTGCAGTGCGTCCTGCTCACAGTGTTCAGCTAGATCCGTTCCTGTTATCTTCTTACTGACAGGCAGGCTTGTCTTGTTACAGTATATAAAGCTACCTGAAGAAAATTACTGGTGTTCTTTTGATCCTATTAGTACCACAGTCAGGCAGCTAGACTATTTACAGTTAGTGCAGTGCATCCTGCTCACAGTGTTCAGCTAGATCCGTTTCCCTGTTATCTTCCTACTGACAGGCAGGCTTGTCTTGTTACAGTATTTACAGCTACCTGAAGAAAATTACTGGTGTTCTTTTGATCCTATTAGTACCACAGTCAGGCAGCTAGACTATTTACAGTTAGTGCAGTGCGTCCTGCTCACAGTGTTCAGCTAGATCCGTTCCTGTTATCTTCTTACTGACAGGCAGGCTTGTCTTGTTACAGTATATAAAGCTACCTGAAGAAAATTGCTGGTGTTCTTTTGATCCTATTAGTACCACAGTCAGGCAGCTAGACTATTTACATTTAGTGCAGTGCATCCTGCTCACAGTGTTCAGCTAGATCCGTTCCTGTTATCTTCTTACTGACAGGCAGGCTTGTCTTGTTACAGTATTTACAGCTACCTGAAGAAAATTACTGGTGTTCTTTTGATCCTATTAGTACCACAGTCAGGCAGCTAGACTATTTACAGTTAGTGCAGTGCGTCCTGCTCACAGTGTTCAGCTAGATCCGTTCCTGTTATCTTCCTACTGACAGGCAGGCTTGTCTTGTTACAGTATTTACAGCTACCTGAAGAAAATTACTGGTGTTCTTTTGATCCTATTAGTACCACAGTCAGGCAGCTAGACTATTTACAGTTAGTGCAGTGCGTCCTGCTCACAGTGTTCAGCTAGATCCGTTCCTGTTATCTTCTTACTGACAGGCAGGCTTGTCTTGTTACAGTATTTACAGCTACCTGAAGAAAATTACTGGTGTTCTTTTGATCCTATTAGTACCACAGTCAGGCAGCTAGACTATTTACATTTAGTGCAGTGCGTCCTGCTCACAGTGTTCAGCTAGATCCGTTCCTGTTATCTTCTTACTGACAGGCAGGCTTGTCTTGTTACAGTATTTACAGCTACCTGAAGAAAATTACTGGTGTTCTTTTGATCCTATTAGTACCACAGTCAGGCAGCTAGACTATTTACAGTTAGTGCAGTGCGTCCTGCTCACAGTGTTCAGCTAGATCCGTTCCTGTTATCTTCCTACTGACAGGCAGACTTGTCTTGTTACAGTATTTACAGCTACCTGAAGAAAATTACTGGTGTTCTTTTGATCCTATTAGTACCACAGTCAGGCAGCTAGACTATTTACAGTTAGTGCAGTGCGTCCTGCTCACAGTGTTCAGCTAGATCTGTTCCTGTTATCTTCTTACTGACAGGCAGGCTTGTCTTGTTACAGTATATAAAACTACCTGAAGAAAATTGCTGGTGTTCTTTTGATCCTATTAGTACCACAGTCAGGCAGCTAGACTATTTACATTTAGTGCAGTGCATCCTGCTCACAGTGTTCAGCTAGATCCGTTCCTGTTATCTTCTTACTGACAGGCAGGCTTGTCTTGTTACAGTATTTACAGCTACCTGAAGAAAATTACTGGTGTTCTTTTGATCCTATTAGTACCACAGTCAGGCAGCTAGACTATTTACATTTAGTGCAGTGCGTCCTGCTCACAGTGTTCAGCTAGATCCGTTCCTGTTATCTTCCTACTGACAGGCAGGCTTGTCTTGTTACAGTATTTACAGCTACTTGAAGAAAATTACTGGTGTTCTTTTGATCCTATTAGTACCACAGTCAGGCAGCTAGACTATTTACATTTAGTGCAGTGCGTCCTGCTCACAGTGTTCAGCTAGATCCGTTCCTGTTATCTTCTTACTGACAGGCAGGCTTGTCTTGTTACAGTATTTACAGCTACCTGAAGAAATTTACTGGTGTTCTTTTGATCCTATTAGTACCACAGTCAGGCAGCTAGACTATTTACATTTAGTGCAGTGCGTCCTGCTCACAGTGTTCAGCTAGATCCGTTCCTGTTATCTTCTTACTGACAGGCAGGCTTGTCTTGTTACAGTATTTACAGCTACCTGAAGAAACCTGCCATGTGTTGTATATGTTGTAATATGTTCACTGATTTATGTGGGACATTGTTGTGTGTATGTACATATGCAGTCAATGTTGACCAGGCCAGAATGACAATGACAGAATGGTTGATTTGTCCAACTGAATTTTACCAGCTGAAGACTCTTTGATGTGTTAATCTTACGCAAGTCTATTTGAACATCTCAAAGGGTATTCTAATTACACATATCTAAGGGACTTGTTGATGTTGATATGCGGGAGTGCAAATTGGGGTGGTTTATGACTACAGCTGTTCACGGCTGGGAGTTGTCTGTTTGAAAGACTAAAGCTAATCAAAGTCCTAAATTGAAACGGCCAATCAAATTGCTCAGCCATTCAATATTTAGTGAATATAACACGGCATTCAGTCTATAGTTTGGGGGAGTGAGGCTTGTCTGTGTATGGGGAGTGAGGCTTGTCTGTGTATGCACACTCGGACCTAAGACATGGGGTTCTGAATTATATCTCTTCTGTCGGATTTTTCTGTCATCTGTGGACTTGGGACTTTACCAGACAGGTTAGGGATAAAGTTGTGGAGAAGTTAAAGCAGGGTTAGGTTATAAAAAAAAATTCTCAAGCTTTGAACATCTCATGGAGCACTGTTCAATCCATAATGCGAAAATGGAAAGAGTTTGGCATAACTGCAAATCTACCAAGACATGGCCATCGACCTAAATTGCCAGGCAAGGAGAGCATTAATCAGAGAAGCAGCCAAGAGGCCCAATGGTAACTGAGCTGCAGAGATACACAGCTCAGGTGGGAGAATCTGCCCACAGGACAACTATTAGTCGTGCAGTCCACAAATCTAGCCTTAATGGAAGAGTGGAAAGAAGAAAGCCATTGTTGAAAGAAAGCCATAAGAAGTCCCGTTTGCAGTTTGTGAGAAGCCATGTGGGGGACACAGCAAATGTGGAAAAAGGTGCTCTGGTCAGATGAGACCAAAATTGAACTTTTTGACCTAAAAGCAAAACGCTATGTGTGGTGTAAAACTAACACTGCACATTACCCTGAACACACCATCCCCACTGTGAAACATGGTGGTGGCAGCATCATGCTGTGGGGATGCTTTTCTTCAGCAGGGACAGGGAAGTTGGTCAGAGTTGATGGGAAGATGGATGGAGCCAAATACAGGGCAATCTTAGAAGAAAACCTGTTAGAGTCTGCAAAAGACTTGAGACTGGGGCGGAGGTTCACCTTCCAGCAGGACAATGACCCTAAACATACAGTCAGAGCTACAATGGAATTGTTTAGATCAAATCATATTCATGTGTTAGAATGGCCCAGTAAAAGTCCAGCCCTAAATCCAACTGAGAATCTGTGGCAAGATTTGGAAATTGCTGTTCAGACACTCCATCAAATCCGACAGAGCTTGAGCTATTTTGCAAAGCAGAATAAGCAAACATGTCACTTTCTAGATGTTCTAAGCTGGTAGAGACATCCCCAAAAAGACTTGCAGCTGTAATTGCAGTGAAAGGTGGTTCTACAAAGTATTGTCTGGGGGGCTGAATACAAATGCAGGCCACACTTTTCACATATTTATTTGTAAAAAACTTGAAAAACCATTTATCATTTTCCTTCCACTTCACAATTATGTGCCACTTTGTGTTGGTCTATCACATAAAATCCCAATAAAATACATTTACGTTTTTGGTTGTAAGGGGTATGAATATTTGGAATAATTGTAGACTTCTCCAATATTAGTGTGAAGGGTTGCCATCATCCCTAAAAAGTGCAAAAAGGAACCTCATATGATTGGGATTTTAAGGGCAACAAAAAAGAGGAAGTTTTTTAAAAAATAAGTAAATTTTATTTATACAAAAAATTAAAAATGAATTATACACATAACAATATACAGTTAAAGAAGGTACAAGAGTGTGATACAATACAGAAGTGGCAAAAAAATATTCAACCAACGCGTTTCGAAATAATTAATTTTACAATCTTCTTTAGGGATAAGTTTTTGCCATTATCTGAAAGGCACAAATATACTATAAGTATACATACATATATATTTCAAACCATATATATAAAGTACAAATAAAGAATATATAAAAAGCTTACAGAAATCATGATTGACACAGCGGATTCTCAGCTAATCACTCCGAGAACTCTCATCTAATCAGTAGAGGTCTTTGATCGTGCAAAAAGAGCCCCCAGATATTAAAATCCAAGGAGAGACGCCAAATTACCCCAAGCAAAAAGAACCGCTTGGGGGGAGGGGGATGCGGAATCCGTGAAAAAGATACATCATCTGGGAGGGAGATACAACATCCGTGGCAAAAAAAAAAAAAAAAAGGGAAAAAGGGAGGACAAACCAACCTTGCATGGGTAATGCGAATTGATATGCCTTCAAAAGCGAAAAGTTCAATATACAGATAAGGGAAATTCCCCATCCTAGAAAAAACAAAAAATATATAAAAAATGGTTTTGTTTATGAAATAAAGTGTGAAAATGAAAAGATGGAATAAAAATATAGAGAAATAAAAAAATAAAATAAAAAATAAGAAGAGTAACAAATGTGTCCAGACATCAGGTTGTAATTGACCCAATACGGGACTGTGTCTGATATATTTCACACTGGAAAAATGTATAATGCTGATGAGAAAGGTAATGTATAACTACCAATGGATAAAGTCGCATAAAAGTGCTGAAGGCTGAAAATGCAATGAAGAAAGGGGATTCACCCCTAAGGGGAAAAATCTTCAAAGATTGAAAAAAAAATATATATATGTTTATATAAGGCTGTTGGCCATGTATTCATGACCAAATAACAGTCATGTGAAGATAAGCCAATAAATAAAAATCCCACTCCCCGGACAATGTCCACAAAGAGGGAAAAAGTCCGGAAAGGAATAGCAGTAAATAATGAAGTACATCAATCGATCAAAAACAAGGGTAATAATGATTGGGGCTTACCATAGTCTTAGTGTATATCTCCCACAGATGAGCACAAGTGCATCCAGAGTCCACAGGGTCCGGGAGGGACAAAAATCTCTCCGCTTCCAAATACAGGCACACTGCTATCTGATCCTCACAACAGATGATCGTAGAATGGCGCTGGCGGCTCAGGGGCTGCCGGCGTTCTCCTTATAAGTCCGTGCTAATCACTTGCTTAACAAGCGTCAGGGGATGGCGCCGCCTCAAGAGACTGAGGCGACGTCATTTCCTCCGCTCACATCACATGCCAACAGCGCGTCCGTACGTCAGGACATAGGGAGAGTCAGGCCGGCATACCGCCCCGCCCCTCCCCTCTCAACGTCCGTGGCCGGAAGGACGCGCAGAGACATCCACTGCTGACAGTACTAGAGGAACGTCCTGTGCTGGATCTTAGAGGAGGCAAGCACACTCCATCAGATCCGCACATGACAGGGAACACAACCAAGAATAGTTCCTACTCCCATGAATAGAGGGTTCAAAAATAGGTATATAACATTGTCTCTAGTAATAATAAGGGTTTGCAAATAACTCAAAAATCACCATAAGTAACTGGATAGGTGGGAAAAGAAAGCACCCCATATCCAGTATTAAAGCAGGGACTTTTTTTTGAGGATAAAATCCAAAAAGAGGTATAGATCCTCAAAAGGAGAACAAAAAACCCCCGACACAGGAAAATCCATCTTAGGCCAGATGATAGCGTCCGCAGACATTTCAAATGGCAATGGAAACAATGGGCCCCCAAGCTGTTGTTGGGGGCCCCCCCTGTGCCGGGTGCACGATATGACCACAGATCAGAACGAGGGCAATCAGAGGACCACCCGAGAAACAGCTACGTCATGAAAACTCAAGCAAAAAATGAACATAATAAATGAAAAGAAAAATAAGATAAAAGTATCGTGGACAGGAGAAAAGGTTGATTTCTTCTAACCTGCCCACGAACTGTCATTACACAAAACAAAAGAAATACATAAAGCCATAATAAATTAATTATACCCCAATAGACATTATCATTCCAAATGTTCATCCAACAGCTATATACAATATGAGGGAAATGAACGGGAGGGGAAGAAGGGAAAGGAAAAGAAAAAAGTTTGACCCCAAAAAAATGGAAAACGGGGGAGATTATATTCAGTCTGTTTTACCAGAACTAAAACCTTCAAGAAAAGGTCTAAAGCTTTCTGCCTCATTCAGGCCTGGTGGGGTAGTGGCATCCAGATGTTTTATCCAACGCATTTCGCGTTGTAGAAGGGTTTTGTTCCAGTCACCCCCTCGCAGGGGGACATGGATACGATCCACCACCGTGAAATTCACGGATGGCATCCTGTATCCATGTCCCCTGGCTACGTGTCTGCCGAGGGGAAGATACAAGTTACCAATCTGCATGCTCAGCATATGTTTGCTGACACGTTGTCCAAATTCTTGGCGGGTTTTGCCAATGTAAAAGGCCCCGCATTGGCATTGTACCAAGTATACTACCCCTCGGGTTTTACAGTTGGCGAAATGCTTTAATTGAAACCGTTCGCCATTGGGTAATAGAAATGAAGTTCTCTTCCCAATGACGTTGCAAAAGGAACAATTGCCACAAGGGAAAGTCCCCCATGTTTTACAGGGGTCCCGTCTTTGAATCCCCTTATATTCGCTTTGAGTTAGTAAATCAGCTAGGGAGCCTGCCTTCCTGAAGGTAATCTGAGGTTTTGGAGTCAACAAATTTCCCAGAACGGGATCATCGGTCAAGAATGACCAATGTTTTGTGAGAATTTTCCTTATAGTATTGTGCTCATTGGAGTAGCGTAAGATAATTCTTGTTGTATCATCTGGCTTGCGAGTTTTTGTCCCAAAAATCAAAGCATGTCTGTCTTGATTTTTTTTTTTTTTTAACAGAAAAGTTTTTATTTGCTCCATAAGGAGATTATATACACATACAAACAATAAAAAATAATTGAACAGTGTGCTGCTACATATTATACATATAGATTCAAGTCAAATGGTTACAATTCAGACTATTTTTTCAATTTATCATCCTAACATAAGGTTAAATATAAAAAATCTTAATAGAGGTGTATCAATATCTTCGCCCATACCAAATCTTGTGCTTATTGTGTTCTATAGTGTCTAATAGAGGGATGATTGTCTCTATGGTGGAAAAATAAGTACCAATGCTAGACACTCATATTTATTTTCTTTTACCCTTGGGGGGGTGGAGGGGAAGGGGAGAGGGGGGGAAAGGGGGAAGGTACGGAAGGAGTGAGAGAGACAACGATAGGGAAGGAGGGGGCAAAAAAGGGGGGGGAGCGGAGACCAGGAAACGACTTGTCCAAAGTAGGATGTTTCCGCTTCAGTAGCCTACATCCATCTTATTGGTGAGACCATGCTCCCCAAATTTTGGAGAACTTTTTTGGGCATTTGCGGTTGATATAGGTAAGCTTATATAATGGCAATGTGGAGTTGACCAAGGCCTTCCACTGGGCCACCGTAGGAGGGTCTGGTTGCTTCCATTTAAGCAGTATAGTTTTCCTAGCATAGAACGAGGCATAAAACACAAACAATCTTTTATGAGTATTGGGTATAAGGTTATCACATACTCCCAAGAGAAAGACAATCGGGTTTAATTGTAGATGTAAGTCACCCACCAAATTAATCACGTTTACTACCTCCAGCCAAAACTGTTGTATAAGAGGACAGGACCAGACCACATGCATAAAGGTACCAAGTTCTCCCCCACACTTTGGGCATCTATCTGACACTGTCGGGTAAATTCTAAACAATCTCTGCGGCGTGTAATACGCCCTATGGAGAAACTTGAGCTGAATATAGCGATCTTTCGCAGATACCATGAGAGGAATGTATTGTTGTATACCCTCCTCCCAGTCATCCGCCGCCAGGGTGGGTATGTCCCCCTTCCATTTGTCAAAAAGTGTGTTCTTCTTAGATGGCTCTTCACCTATTATTCGCATATATAGGGAGGATAGAATTCGGTCCACGTGTCTGGAAATCAAAAAGGAATCAACCCCATGTGAGTGCAAGGTGATTCCCGACGGGAATTGGGCTCGTAGCGCATGACGCAGTTGCAAATAGCGAAATAACATTTGCGAGGGGAGTTGGAAATCGTTTTTTAATATATCATAAGGAAGGACCCCTACTCTCTCCATTACCTGTTTTAGTATTTTAACACCATAATTTGCCCACAAGGCCGGGTCTGGAACTGATTGGAGGTGTTTCAATTTGGGATTGCCCCATAGTGGTGTATAGGGAGACATAGAACCTGGTTCAGTAAGTTTCCCCGACATCTGCCCCCGACATCTGCCCCCAAACTCTGACTGTCGTATACATTGAGGACGTCATATCTGGATGTGTTTTTGGGTCCCTAAAGACCAAGTTGCTCAATGCTGAATAAGATCCCAGTATAGCGGCCTCCAAGTTAACCGCTGGATTGGACTTCGACTGGGAGAACCACCAACGAACTGTCACCACTACTGCTGCCCAGTAATACTTTTTAAAGCAGGGGAGTGCCAGACCTCCCAATGACAAAGGAAGCTGCAAGGTGGCCCGAGCAACTCTAGGGGTTCGACTTCCCCACACAAAGATGTTAACTAATTGATCTAGCTTAGTAAAGAAGGAGCCAGGGATGGGGACCGGGGTGTTACGAAAGACATAAAGAAATTTAGGCAGAAACGTCATCTTAAGCAAATTGATTCTTCCTACTGGTGTAAGGGGAAGAGACTTCCAAGCCTGGCATCTGGTGGTTAGTTGCTGTAGAATTGGGTAGACATTATCCACTAAATATTGAGATGGGTCCCGCTGTATCTCGATGCCCAAGTACCTGAACCTAGACACCATAACCAGCGGTATCTGCGGGTCCACGGGAACCGGGGCGCGGGACAGCGAGAATAGGGTCGACTTAGTCCAGTTGATCCGTATGCCAGAGAAAGCCCCATAGCCATTAATAAGTTCCAGTGCCGCCTCCAATGAGGCAGACGCATCCGGTAGATACAATAGCGTATCATCAGCGTATAACGAGAGCCTCTCAGTCAACGGACCAACCGCTATGCCCTTAACCCTGTGAGACGTTCTAAGTAGGATAGCGAGGGGCTCAATGGCCAGGGCAAACAGCCCTGGAGACAGAGGGCATCCCTGCCTGGTCCCCCTCCCCAGAGAGAAAGGAGGTGAGAGCACACCGTTTGTGCGTATTCTTGCAGTGGGGCCATTATAGAGGAGCTTTACCCAGGATATGAACTTGGGGCCAAAATTAAACCTTTCCAGGACTTGCCAAAGGAACTCCCACTCAACCGAGTCGAAGGCCTTCTCGGCATCTAAAGAGGCCACCACACCCGGGGATTCCTTTTTCTCCGCAAAAGATATGTTTGTGTAAAGTCGACGTAGGTTAATGTCAGTTCCCTTACCAGGCATAAACCCTGTTTGATCACCATGAATTATAGAAAGGATAACCGAATTGAGCCTAGTGGAGAGTATTTTAGTAGTTATCTTGGCATCTACATTTAACAGTGAGATGGGACGGTACGAGGCACAAGACGCAGGATCCTTATTAGGTTTGGCTATAACTACTATAACTGCCTCCGACATAGATGGAGGTAAGCAACCCTCCCCCAGCATCTTTAAGAGTAGGTCATGAAATTTGGGGATCAGAAGCTCCCTATGTTCCTTATAAAACTCCGCTGGTAGGCCGTCCGGCCCCGGAGTTTTTGCTGACTAAAGTGCCCCCACCGCCATTTGGACCTCCTTAAGAGTAATCGGGGCATCTAATGCACTACGAGCCGTATCCGAAAGTTGTGGAAATTCTATTTGATTGAGGAAACTGTGAAGGTCTTCACTAGTGGAGGTGTTAGTAGAGGTATATAGTTGTTTGTAATACTTAGCAAATTGTTCATTTATATCAGCAGGGTCAGAGCAGAGCTTTCCCCTACCGTCCTTTATGTGGGCAATGTGTGACTGGGAGGAGCGTTCTTTAGCTAACCATGCTAATAGTCTACCCGTTCTTTCTCCTTGCTCAAAAATTCTCTGGGATTGAGCAAGTATCTGTTTCTTGGTGGTCTCAACCCTCATCAGGGAGATTTCCCTGTGAAGGGATTGCAAAGCGTCATAAGTCAGTATGTCTTTAGTATGCACATATCTATCCTCTAGCAGGAGAGCCTTCTTTTCCACCTCCTCTAGCGCTAGTCTGGTGTCCTTCCTAACTCTCCCAATCGCAGTTTGATATTGGCCCCTAGTATACGCCTTGAAGGCATCCCACAGTGTCGGGGGGGGGACCGTGCCCTCGTTAATTGCCCAGTAGACTCCCAACTCTCCCTCCACCAGGGGGGACACCCTCTCGTCCGTAATCCACAGACCCGAAAGTCGCCAGAGTGCAGCACCCACCGGTGAATCCGTTTTAAGTCTAAGCAGGAGAGGTGCATGGTCTGAAATGCCACGCGGCAGGATCTCAACCTCCTGTATCCGGGAGAGCAGGGAGTCCGTGGCAAACATCAGGTCAATTCTGGAGAAAGAGGCATGTGTAGCTGAATGACACGTATATCGTTTCATGTTAGGGTGTCTCAGTCTCCATATATCAGTAAACCCGAAATTTTCCGCCCATTGAGAAAGGGGAGAGATGGAAGAGGGCCCCCCGCTAAATCTATCCAGAGTTGCATCTGGGACCATGTTAAAGTCTCCAGTCAATATAACTCCAGCTGACGGATATAATGCTATTATTGGGGCTAATTTCCCCAGTATGTTCACCGTGGCAGGGGGGGGATATAGATGCCCACGATCAGCAATTCCATTCTGTCGCACATCGCATGCAGGGCCACATATCTCCCCTCTGGATCCAGGTGGAGATCCAGTAGGGTAAACCCAAGGGATTTATGTATGAGGACACTAACACCCCTGGAATAGGAAGAATAGGTAGAGTGGTAATACGCACCAACCCATGGTTTCCTGAGTGCCAGCGTCTTACTCCCGACCAAATGTGTCTCCTGGAGTACACATATGTGCGGGTTGTACTTTTTCAAAAAATTAAAAACCAATGATCTTTTTATCTTAGAATTCAGACCTTTAACATTCCAAGACAAAATAGTCAGGGGAGTCATTTAAATCTTACATAGAATGTGTAAAGGCGACTATGCAGCATAATCCATATCCATCTATATATGTAAATACACAAAAGTAGCATAATCTTATTCGTCATTGTAAAAACTCTATAAGGGAGAACATCTCTGCCATCTAGTGGATGAGTATTAGAATAGCACTGGCCCTTAATATAGGAGACATTTACATATAATTGAGTACCCATGTAGCAGCAAAAAAATAAAAATCCCAACTGGGAGCAAAAACCTGTGCTCCAACTCCAGCTCCCATCCCCCCACCCCGCACCACCCCCCGAACTTCGGTGTGCCTTCATCCCAGAAACTGTCATGGCAACTGCCAACGGGGGAAATGAACAGAAGGACACCTGAGTGTCACAGTACGTGCAAGTAGTCTTCCAGCAAAAATTTCCCAGGATTAACGGTCCCTGCAGATTTGTATCTTGGATCACCCGGGGAGAAAAATGTATAGATAAAAGAACAAAATTATATAAAAAAACAGACATAACTCCTCCGGGGGGCACAATTCTTGAACTGTTGCAAACTCCGCCATAAAATGCAAAAATTCGGGGCAGCCCTCCCCCACCCCCCAATGTCCCTGTGTCATGAGCAGGATTAATATAGAATCCACATGTGGTCAGGTGGGTGAGACATGAAGAACTGCGACCAGTTCCTAGGAAGTCCTTCAGGTCGTGTTCAAACGTCCCCCTCTGGAGGGAAGAGGGGAGGGAATTATCAATTAACCCTCAGGGTCAGTCGGAGGAAGGGACCCCCAGAACACATTAGATAGTTGAAAGTAAACATACCCTGCGACCTGCAGCAGTCACCCCTGCCTAGGCAGAGTCTCCAGCCATTGCCATGCATCCTCAGGGGAAGTAAAAAAGCGCACCATCTCACCATCCTGGACTCGGAGCCTAGCTGGAAACAGCATGCTGTATTTTATTTTCCTATTACGAAGGTTGAGCTTCACCTGGTCGAATGAACGACGCAGCTTCTGTGTGTCCACCGAAAAATCTGGAAATATCATCAGCTTCGCTCCTTCATACCGCAGTTGTTCAGTTTTCCTTGACTCACGCAGGACCACATCTCGATCCCTAAAATTGAGCAACCTCAGAATAAACGTGCGTGGAGGAGCTCCCGGGGGCCCCCAGGCAGCAGGCATCCTATGCGCCCTCTCCACCACAAAGAAGTCTGAGAATGGCGCCTGTGGTAGAAGCGTGCGCAGGAGACGCTCCGTGAAGGCAGTGGGGTCAGCTCCCTCAGCCCCTTCAGGTAGTCCCACCACTCGGAGGTTATTCCTCCTATTTCTATTTTCTGCATCTTCCGCGCGGGTTTCCAGGGACTTGATTTTTGTTTGCAGCGTGCGGAGTGAGACTGTGTGGGACTGCAGCGTGTCTTTTGCATCCCCCACGCGGCGCTCAGCCTCTGCAAGACGAGAGCGGAAAGTGTCCATATCTCTCCTAATGAGGCTAATATCCAGCTGTATCAGCTCTATCTTGCCTGTTAGCGTCGTCTGGCATGTAGTGATCGCCTGCATGAGGGCCTCAAAGTTGGATTGCTCCTTCTCAGCGGGCTCCACGTCACTTTCTCCTGCTTGCGACGCCATGTTGGGACATGTGGCGGGACGGGAGTTCCGCATAGCGGTAGTTTGGGCGACTTTCTGGGACTTTCGGGCGGACAGGGACCCCTTCCCCTTTGTCATACCGTCCTCCGCCGGCAGCTGGGCTGTCTCAGGGCTTTCAAGATCTTCGCTCTGCAGGGTAACAGCGATGATAGCCAGAGACTGAGCGGAGCTCTCTCAAAGCACGTCTGCTCCGTGCATCTTGGACACGCCCCCCTGTCTGTCTTGATTTTTAACTCGATTAAAAGCTTTTTTCAAGCAAGATTTGGTATATCCCCTTGTAAGCAATCTTTTACTCAATTTGTCCGCCTCACATTGGAAAGTTTCCATGGTGGTGCAATTGCGTTTTAATCTTAGGAATTGGCTGAAGGGTATAGATTTTTTCTGAGGTTCCGGATGGAAACTGTCGGCATGCAAAAGGGTGTTGCCGGCAGTCTCTTTCCTGTACAATCTGCTGCCAACTTGGCCATTCTTGTCCTTGTAGATGGTGACGTCTAGAAAGTTGATCTGTTGATGGTCATAGGACATAGTGAAAAAAAAAAAGATTCATGGCATTATGGTTCATCGCTTTTAGGCAATTTTTTAAGATATCTTCTGGGCCATTCCATATCAAGAAAATGTCATCTATGTATCTTTGCCATAGAATGACATGTTCAGTGTACATGGTTAATCCCTCATCGGTCAGAAATCCCTTTTCCCACTCCCCCAGGTACAGGTTTGCGTAAGAGGGGGCGAAACACGTCCCCATAGCAACACCCTGTACCTGGAGGTAGTGGGAGCCCCTGAACAAAAACACATTATGTCGGAGGATAAAGTCAAGCATTTCAAGGATAAATTTATTGAATTTCCATTCAGTCGTCGCCTTTTGATGTAAAACGCGACCAACCGCAGCTACCCCCAAGTCGTGTGGTATACTATTATATAATGACTCGACATCTATAGTCACTAGAATGGATGACTCTGGAATCACCAGGTCCTCCAATACCTGTAATAGATGGATAGTATCCTTGGTATAGGATGCCAATTCTAGAACATGAGGTATAAGGTGTTGGTCAATAATTTGACTAATGCCTTCTGATATACTGCCATTGCCGGATATGATAGGGCGGCCCGGGGGATTGTGTAAATCTTTATGCACCTTGGGGAGTGCGTACATTGTAGGAATACGAGGATGTTTGGTACGTATGAACTCCAATAGCTCACCTGTAATAGCTCCCATTACAAAGGCTTCATCAACTAGTCGGTAGAATTCCTGATTGAATCTATAGACCAAAGATGCTAAAATTTTTCGGTAACACTTTCGATTATTGAGGATCTTTAAACACATCTCCTCATATTTGGAGTTATCCATTAGCACAATATTGCCGCCCTTGTCAGATCCCTTGATGGTTATATCTAGATTGTTCTTGAGGGAGTATAGAGCATTTTGTTGTTCAGGGGTCAAGTTTTTGATTTATTTGTCTTTGTTCAAGGATTCAATTTCCTTGGCAGCTTGTTTGACAAACAATGCCAAGGCTGGATTCTGACTTAATGCCGGAAATCTATGTGATTTCCTCTTGAATTGTTTGTGTTGTTTTAAATCATCTATTTTTTTCCGCCTCTTTTTGCTTGGGGTAATTTGGCGTCTCTCCTTGGATTTTAATATCTGGGGGCTCTTTTGCACGATCAAAGACCTCTACTGATTAGATGAGAGTTCTCGGAGTGATTAGCTGAGAATCCGCTGTGTCAATCATGATTTCTGTAAGCTTTTTATATATTCTTTATTTGTACTTTATATATATGGTTTGAAATATATATGTATGTATACTTATAGTATATTTGTGCCTTTCAGATAATGGCAAAAACTTATCCCTGAAGAAGATTGTAAAATTAATTATTTCAAAACGCTTTGGATTGAATATTTTTTTGCCACTTCTGTATTGTATCACACTCTTGTACCTTCTTTAACTGTATATTGTTATGTGTATAATTAATTTTTAATTTTTTGTATAAATAAAATTTACTTATTTTTTAAAAAACTTCCTCTTTTTTGTTGCCCTTAAAATCCCAATCATATGAGGTTCCTATTTGGGGTATGAATATTTTTTCAAGGCACTGTACTTTTATTACAGAAAGCGCAGGCCAAAAATGAAAATAGGAACGCGGTTTTGTGTACCAACAAGCAAAAGTAATATTACCGGAAGCCCTGCCCCGTGTTTCACCATCTACATGTGATATCATCAGGAGCCAGTACACAGAGTGGGCTGAGCATGTGCTGGGAAGCTGTCATGTATGTGACAGTATCCCGCACGGGGCTACGTCAACTGCTTCATTTAGCTGTTGGCTGGGAGATTCCCCAGCCGAAAGCTATATGAAAATAAAAGGGGTAGGAATACAGCTCATGTATTTTCTCAAGTATGGGCAATGACTTGTCACTGAGTGGGTGGGGCCTGATGGGGAACTATTTCTTCATCACGTCCATTTCACTATTGATTGAGAGAGCACACTAGTGGATGGGCACAAAAGCCACAAAACCATATTGTTAATGCACCTAAGTACCCTAGTACTTACTCTAATGCCGCGTACACACGGCCGGACTTCCCGACAGAAAAAGTGTGATGGGAGCTTTCGGTCGGACATTTCGATCGTGTGTATGCCCCATCGGACTTTTTCTGCTAGCATTTCCGACGGACTCAGATATAGAACATGTTCTAAATCTCTCCGTCGGAAATGCCGTTCGCAAGTCCGGCCGTGTGTACGCGGCATAAGGCAAAAAATATGAAGCAATTGCAATTGTTGCATATTAGCCAATGCTACAAAGCTGATTTCCCACCAAGTGCTGCAAAACATTTGCCATTAATACAAAGATTGTATATTTCCTTACAGTGCGTACAGAACAGTAACGTTTAAAGTGCGTGTAATCATAAAAGATATACAAGGTCTGCAAAT
The DNA here is from genome assembly GCA_037952835.1 of Lithobates septentrionalis. NCBI lineage: Eukaryota > Metazoa > Chordata > Amphibia > Anura > Ranidae > Lithobates > Lithobates septentrionalis. Next base: position 9,810,560 of record JBBDGP010000432.1, read on the forward strand.
ATTGTCACAGCAATAGAAAACAAAAACTAACAGAACAATGCTGTCTTAGAATGAAACAGTCTTAAATGGCGAGGGAATGGGGGCACAAGCCCACCAAAACACATGATACATAAATCGATGTAACTGGAGATATAATGCCAAAGGGTTGGCCAGTAATGTGAGATTTGAAAAAGTCACAGGGGAAAACCCCTAACAGCATACTTGAAGGAGTAGCAAGAAAGAAGAGAAGAAACAGGGAGGGAGCAGAAGGAGAAGAAAGCAAAGAAGTAGAAAAAGGCCAGCCACTCAAATCGGGTCACAGTCACAAGCAACAGCCTCAATGTATCCCCAAGCATCGAGAAGAGGGGAATCGAAGCCAGGTGGTAAGAAGTGATCTACCCAGGGCTGCCAAACTTTGACGTGTTTAGGGATCGCATCTAGAATGGTAGCTTCTAACTTACTAGGAATCATAGCTCGGGTCATCCTATTTTTGGTCTCAAGTGTACAAAAAGTCACGGTCCCTAGCCTTCACTATGGTTTGTTTGGATGCTGTCATAAGTTGATGTAAAAGTTTTGTCTGAGCTCTAGTGAAATTGAGAGCACAACGGTTCAATAGAGTGCTTCCTAGGTGAAGTTCCAAGTTTTGGTTAAGTAAAGTTGAGGTCATCCTAAAGATCCAAACACAGAACTGTTGCACGATTGGGCATGTCCACCAGATATGTACATGCGTACCCAACTCTCCACAGCCACAAACGCACATAGAGGTTTAGCCAGGTGAAAATTCTGAGATTCTTACCGGAACCAAGTACCAACGTAATAATAAGATTTTATAGTTGGTCACTACTGCTAACATATTTTGGGAAGAGGATTTACTTGCTGCCCAGATACTATCCCAATCCTTACAAATACCCTCAAAAAGAATCAAGCTCCCACATATGTGGCAAGAAAGTGAGAAATCTGGAGGTATCGGTAATATTCCAATGAGGGGAGATAAGCTTGTTCCTGAAGGGCAGACAAGGACTTTAAGCTGGAATCAGTGGTCGGGTCCAATGAAAGCTTTAGGCCCAGGGAGCACCACAGCCAGATCAGTATCGAAGATTGTAATTTTAACACAATAGTTTAACATAAAAAAGATACCCAATGCCTTAAAAAGGCAGTTTAAAAACTTGTTAATACTTGTTTTGTATTTGATCAGGTTACAAGAAAATACCAAAAAGAACAAGATTGTCAGTGCAAGGAGCACATACTTGGAGAAGAGCAAAATGGTTTTGGCAAATTCTCAATGTGGCTTATTGAGCTGCTTGGGCTGACATTTAATCTTTTACTTTTATTCACGACCTGTTTTTTTAATTTCTGTGAAAACCCTAAATAATGAGGCTAATAATGTGATTTTTTTTGGTATAACAGGTCCAGAATAAGTGAATGGTGCTTCTGAAAACCCAATATCCATTTAAAGCCCATTTTGCCTTTAAAAAAAGCTCCAAATTTAGCCTAGGGCAAGACTAACCATATACAACCACCCTGGAATAAATAATTTCAACAAAAACTATATTCTGCACTCCAATTAATAAATCATCATTTTGATGTCTTTTGACATAGCACTTCTCTCCTGTAAGCGGAAGATCCGTGTACCCCCATTAGCCCTCCTCATTCTCCCAACCATATTATGTGGGAGTGTGACGAAGGCACTTATTCCCCTGAGAGAGATATTTATTCTCTTTCACGGGTAAATTGTGATTACTTGCAAAAAATAATTTATACAATGTATCATCTAATCTCATATGTTTTTTGTTTACTCTTTACTCCAGAATTCACTGGTTTCTTTTCTATCTTTTCATCTCTTCAGTCCACACAGGTTGATCTGCGCAGTCAGCTCTGCATAACAAAAAGTAAGTCAAAACTATTTGATCTGTTGCCATGGCATCACTGAATATACTTTCCCTGAATGTTCAGGGAATAAATGTCCCTCAAAAAAGGACCAAAGCCTTCCGTACTTTCCATAACAAGAAGGCTCACATAGTATGCCTCCAAGAAACACACTTCACCAAAGATTCTACTCCAAAATATATTTCTCCTTTTTATCAACAAATTTACACGGCTTCTGCCTGTACCAAACAAAGGGGTACTCTAATTTTATTTCACCGATCCACACCATTCACCTTATCATCAGAAATTAAAGACCCAGAAGGTAGATACCTGATACTCATGGGTTATATAATGGATACAGCAATCACGGTGATTTCCTACTACGCTCCTAACAAACAACCTACACCATTCCTCTCACATATATTACAAGTGATTAATACACACAAAATAGGAACAGTGATAATGTGCGGGGATTCGAACCAGGTCCTCCTCCCATTTCTAGATAAATCACCTTTTACACCATCCAAAATAACCTCTAGATTACCTTTTTCTCAACTTCTTTCCAAATACAATCTGGTAGATTCGTGGAGAGAAAGTAACCCAATGAAAAAGAAATTCACTTATTTCTCGCACCCTCATCAAACCTTCACCAGAATAGATCATATTTTTCTAACAATAGGAATGATACCAGAAATTATTGCATCAGATATAATTCCGATTCCGTGGTCTGACCATAATGCAGTATACACTACTATAGCCTCAGCCATACTAAAAGCGCATGACCCAACGTGGTACTTACCGGACATAATGCTCAAACACCCACTACATCAGATGGCCATTGAACAAGCTTTAAAGGAATACATATCAATTAATAATACAACAGACATTTCCCCAATAACACTGTGGGAAGCTCATAAGCCTGTCTTGCGTGGTACAATACAAAGACAAATGGCACTATTTAAACGGGAACGCAAAAATCTAGCAAAAAAACTAGAACTCAATTTTAATGCAGCCAACATATCATTCCAAGATAATCCATCTCAGAGTACAAAATCTCATCTGGAAAAATCTAGATTGGAATACGATCTATTTCTCACTGAGTCAGTTGATAATTCCCTTAAAACGCTCCAAACACAATTTCTACATGAATACAAACAAACCAGGTACATATTTGGCTTGGGCATTAAATTCAACTAACAAATCTTTCAAACCAATACGTTTGAAATTATCAAAAAATGTTTATACTTGTAATCCAGTTAAAATAGTCCATAAATTTCACTCACATCTCGCATCTCAAGACAAACAATGAATTTAATCCTACAGAGGCTGAATCCTTCTTCTCAAAAATAACCTTACCTGAGTTGTCTCAGAATCAAAAAAGCAGTTTGGATGAGCCTATAACTATAGATGAAGTTGCTAACGCCATAAAATACCTAAAAGACCAGGCCCAGACGGCTACTCTGCTTTATACTATAAAACATTCTCAGAAATACTCTCTCCCATTCTCACTGAAACTTTTAACAAACTTCTAGAAGGACATTCTTTTCGGCAAGAAACACTAATGGCAATTGTTTGTATGATCCCAAAACCCCTTTCTGATGATACTTCCTGTGTGAATTATCGGCCTATCTCTCTGTTAAACCTTGATATTAAATTATTAGCAAAAATAATAGCAAAACGCCTCAATAGCATTATAGGAAAATTAATACATAGAGATCAAGTAGGCTTCATGCCAAATAGACAGGCAGGCGATAATATACGCAGGGCAGTGTTATTGGCACATGTTGCTAAAAAAACGGAAAATCCCTTTATGTTTTCTATCTCTCGATATTAAGAGAGCATTTGACACAGTATCCTGGCAATATATGCAATATTCATTACAAAAATGGGGTTTTGGACCCCACTTTTTAACATGGATCAAAGCATTATATAATAAACCCAAAGCCTATATAAAATATGCTGGATACAAATCTGATGCCTTTAATATCGAAAGAGGTACCCGACAGGGTTGCCCATTATCTCCCTTATTATTTGCCCTTATACTCGAACCCATGGCCCAATACATCAGAACAAACCAAACTATAACTGGCATTGAAGTAGGAGGTATTACACACAAATTATGTATATTTGCAGACGATATATTACTTTTTCTATCATCACCACAGGTCTCTGGTCCTAACTTAATACCAGCTCTTGATGGATTTGCAGCCCTATCCGGCCTTATGATTAATCCTAAGAAATGCCTAGTGCTTAATATTTCGCTCACAAACATGGAATTGATCCCGGCTAGGGCTGCACTCCCATTCACATGGGCAGAAAAATCAATCCCATATCTTGGAATTCATTTAACAGCATCTCATTCTGACTTATTCTCAACCAATTATCCTCCTGTATTAAGACAGATCACAAATCTAATAAAACAATGGTCGCAACTTCCTTTATCCTGGATAGGGAAGATTAATGCAATCAAAATGACTATTCTACCCAAATTGCTTTATCTATTCAGAGTCCTCCCTATTCCAATTCCTTCCTATTTTTTGAGAATAGTACAAAAAAGAGCAACTTCGTTTATATGGGGCTCTTCTAAACCACGTATACCTATACACACACTACATCTTCCCAAAAATAAAGGAGGCCCGGGATACCCTAATTTTACTAACTACTACAGAGCAGCACATTTGGCCAGTCTGTCCAAATACCATGCAAAACAGGAAATCCCATTATGGGTATTTATAGAGGCTTCAGAAAATGACCCTCTATTAATATCAAACTTGTTATGGCTTGATCCTAAAGACCGCTTTAAAATTCATAATCCCATAACTAAACACTTCTTATCTCTCTGGGATAAACTAAAAACCAAATATCAGTTACAATCTCCACACAATCCTCTCCTTTCTTTTATCAGAAATCCGGCCTTTTATCCGGCATGGATCTACCCAAATTCTTTTAAAGCTTGGACAACATCAGGCATTCAGACACTAAATGACTTCATAGCATCTAAATCATTCCTTTCATTCCCATCGCTTAGAGAAAAATATGATCTACCAAACTCTGAGATATTTAGATATCTCCAAATCAAAAATTTCTATACACCATTCCTAAAGGGGGATACACCATTATCCCAATTATCCATTTTTGAATCAATCTGTACAAAAGATCCATTTGCTAAAGGTACAATTTCATCACTTTATAATCAATTATATGGAGTAGTAAATCTTAATAGACCCTCTTACGTTCAGAGGTGGGAGGAGGACCTGGGACGAACTTTAGAAGACACGGACTGGTCTAACATATGGCTCACATCTAAGTCATCTTCACCCAACATCTTAGCACTTAGCACAGAGTCAGTATAGCGGTGATGAGTTTTTGAGGGTGGTAGTCTTGTAAATGTACAATGAGGGGACTAGAACATTTCATCTAAACATTCACTACTTTGGAATCCATTCTTGGTGCCTGGTTTGAATAGCCAATCAGTATCAATTAATATTTATCATGGCATATAATAACCTATATTGGAACACATAATGTGTTACACTCTTGGTTGTATAGCGTTTAGGAGATGGTGTCAACACAGGGTGATAATTGTGCCTTCTTCCATAAATGGTTATGTAGCGTGTGAGGTGAGCAGGTAAAAAACACTTTTGAGCAATTTCCCATATTATAATTGTAGTATTTATGAAATGGGTAAACGAGTAATGGTTGTGTGAGGATAAAAGTAGGTGTTTTCCTATTCAGAAGTGTTTTACAAGCATCCATGGAGTAAAGCATAGAGACTCTGCTGAAGCTCTTAAATCAATAAGCCACGTTATGGATAATCTTTTGAGATTTGAGATTTCATCACATGTAGCCCTAGGGGGGTGGTGTACCTCCTTAGGTGCTCATGTGGCTTTCAATATGTTGGGAGGACTATTTGCACCTTGAGCATTCAAGTGGGCGAACATCTGGCCAACATCAGGAAAGGCTTTCGAGGCCACTCAGTGAGGTAGAGAAAGGGCGCGCAGTGCAGCCTGACAGGGAAAGAAGGAGGACGGGTATCTCTATTGTAGGCGGCCGGCTCCGCTTTTAGCGCGAATACTCTGCAATTTAACTGTAAATGCAATACTTTTTTATAAATAAACCTAAAAAAGCGAGATTACGCTATGGCTGCTTTTCTTTTATATCCCGATTACCCTGATTATTGCTGAGTTCTATGGGTTATCTACGCTGTGGAGGAAATGGAGCACAGGTCCAAGCCAGTGACTGCCCCTGTCTGGACGCCTCTGCCGGTGTAATAAAAGGCCTTGGCTGGGTTTTAGCCATCCGCTCATTCTTGCTTACTATCTGGTAAGCAAGTTTTTTATTAGGTGGTGGCACTGTTAAGGATTAGCTCACCTGGGTGTCATACGTCTGAACTGCACTTTAGTGTTCTGGATACACAACGTATTGCCTACCTGCATTATACAGCGCAGCTTTTCTCTTCCATCTCCCTGTTAAGATGTCGGTAGGGATACTCCACCAGGAGTTGATATCCTTCAAATATCCTACCTAAGGCCTTAACCCCATTGTATTGGGCCTTCCTTGGCTACAGCTCCACTTTCCATACATGGACTGGACTTCTGGGCAGATCCTGGCTTGGGGTCCCTCCTGTTTCTCATCCTGCCTACTCAAGGTTGCCCGAAAGGAGAGACTTCCGGTTGCAACCACATCTGTATCTTCTACTCTTCCCGCTGCATATAGCGATTTCTGGGATGTGTTCTGCAAAAAAATCAGCTGAGGTGCTTCCTCCGCACAGGCCCTTTGACTGTGCTATTGACCTTATTCCTGGAGCAACTCTGCCTACCTACCCTCTGTCCATCCCAGAGACCCAGGCCATGTCAGAGTATGTCACTTAGAATCTAGAGAGAGGGTTCATCTGGAAATCCTCACAGGGTTCTTTTTGGTTGCCAAAAAAGATGGTACTTTAAGACCCTGCATTAACTATCGAGGCTTGTAATGACACCCCGAGTATGAAAGGGGTTAAAGATGTTTAAGATATTCCATTCCTGAACACAAAGGCATCTAACGGACACTTTAATCAGCTGAGCAAGGAACCCATACAAATAATTCTCCCCCAAGTACGAGACAAGGCTCTGTCTTGAGGTTCAAGCAGGAAAGAATCTTTATTCAAGCACATGTTACACAGATCTCAATTCAAAACACTTCCCCTCACCCTTGGAAAACAGAGTGGGTTAAACTGTCCAATGACAATGGACACACAGGTCAGGTGTGTTTAACTTCTCATCAGTAAACAGTCTTAACAGGGGGGCTGCTGGAGGAATCCCCCCTCCCTCTTTCCTCACAGCAAGACGCTTAGACATCCCATAATGGTTGAGGCAGACAGCAACAATAGACAATAGAATACAGTCATACCCCAACCATCACAGCAAATAGAACACAACATAATGAGACAGCACACATTATATATACATATATACAACATTGAGTCTGACTAGCACAGATCATATTGGGGTTCTCATTTATCCTGTGCCCCTATTAGTGACTCCTGTCACAATAGCATATCCAGGGTCCCCAGAGTCTGTGTGTGTCAGGTCACCTGGGACCAGGTGACAGATGCACTCTGTAGGAGTCGGAAGTGCACCGCTAAGGTAGTGGACCCTAGGACTGACTGCTGCGGATTGAACCCTGGAAGGATCAGGAAGCAGGTCTAGAGGATAATTAACATGGATCCCAGTGGGAGCTAGAGCATAGATTCCCCAGGGCGTGGAGTCTAAGAGCCAGCGGGTGTTCACCAGAGCCTCTAGTGGTGAGGATGGACTGCGCTGCAGTCTGGCTCCAGGTCGCGGCCCCCAGGGTCTCACAGCTCACGCTCACCGTAGACTACAGGAGAAGAGGAAGGAGGCAGCAGGCTGGAACGACAGGGAAGTAAGGGGTAAGTCAAAGGTCAGGGCGACTAGCAGACAAGGATAAACAAGACACGCCAAAGGTCAGGGTAACAAGCAGACAGGGAGAGTCGAGAACAGGCCAAAGTCGGTAACAGGAATCAGTCATAGGAAACACAGCAAGTACACACGGAGGCTAACACACAATGGTTGATCAGCACTGCTGGCTTGCAGTGCACAGGTTAATATAGGGTTCCCTAATAGGGCCTGGGGTGGGGCCATGCTTAGAGGAGAGGTTATAAAACCAGTCAGGTGAGAGGCAGCTGGTCTCTAGAGATGAACACATGGAGACAGGTAAGCTGACAGAGAAAACTATTGCATAACCGTGACAGTGTGTCTTGGGGGACATGGACCTGAATCTAAAGTAACACCACCTCCAGGGCCCCCTGGCATACAGCTCACAATGTGCACCGATCCCCCAAATGCCAGGGCCCATAATCGGTAGGCAAGAGGCTGGCATTCAGTCCCCTCCAAAAGCCTCTGTCCTGGCTAGTTCTGTCACAAGGCTTAAACGCGATGACAATCAAAAATCGTTATGTTCTTGGCATGTGCTTGCTATGTGTCCCTAGAACACCTGACGTTGTTCCTTGCATGTTGGGCCTCTGTATATGGCCAAGCTGTGTAAAAGTCTCACATCGCCATACTCAGGAGGAGTAGCAGAATGTATTTTGGGGTGTCATTTTTTGCTATGTATATGCTATGTGTTAGAAATATTTTATAGATGGACAACTTTGTGTAAAAAAAAAAAGTTCAATTTTTTTTTCCACATTTTCCAAAAACTTCGGGAAAAAAATGAAATGTTCAAAAGACTCATTATGCCTCATAGATTATACATTGGGGTGTTAGCTTTCCAAAATGGGGTCCTTTTGTGGACGTTTCCATTGTCCTGCTGCTCCAGGGCCTTCAAAAGTGTAATAGGTAGTCAACAAGTTAGATGTGTAATTTATGCTCCTAGAACACCTGATGGCGCTCCCTGCATGTTGGGCTTCTCTATGTGGCTAGGCTGTGAAAAAGTCCCACACATACTCAGGAGTAGAAGCATGCATTTTGGGGTGTCATTGTGTTATGTGCATGCCATGTGAGAGAAATAACCTATTACAATGACAATTTTGTGAAACAAAAATAAAAATCTTATTTTTGACAACTTCAAAAACCTCACCATGCCTCCTAATAAATACCTTGGAATGTCTACTTTTCAAAACGGGGTCATTTGGGGGGCATTTGTACTTTCCTGGCTTGTTAAGGTCTCAAGAAATGAGATAGGCCGCCAGCACATGTGATCATTTTTTTATGATTTGCACCATAGCTTGCAGACTCTATAACTTTCACACAGACCAAATAATATCCACTAAGTTGGGTATTTTTTACCAAAGATATGTAGCAGTATAAATTGTGGCTAAAATTTATGAAGAAAAACTAATAATTTGTAAAAATGTATCACTGAAACCAAGAAAAATGCAGGGTTTTTTTTCAAAATTTACAGTCTTTTTTCATTTATAGCAAAAAAAAAAAAAACCCAGAGGTGATCAAATACCACCAAAAGACAGTTATATTGTATGAAAAAATGGCCAAATATTAATTTGGGTACAGTGATTGTCATTCAATGTGTGAGAACAGTGAAAACTGGTCTGGGCAGGAGGGGAGTTTAAAGCCTCATACACATGATCAGATTTTCCGCAGACAAAACCTTGTACTTTTGTCCAAAGGGCCTGGCCCCAAACTTGTCTTACATACAAACGGCACACAATTGTCAGCCAACAAACACGAATGTGACACGCTATGTGGTTTTTCAGCTCTTTAGCACCACCCTTTGGCCTCCTTCTGCTAATTTCATGTTAGTAGAAGTGTGTTGAGTGTTCATTTGCGCTTTTCATTTTGCGCTTTTCAGTTTGTTTCTGAATGGCTGTTCGTCAACCAGCCATGTTGCGGAATCAGAGGAGATAACGTGTTATTTATTATTGACCTTGGAGTTATTGCTTTGACCCAAGTCCAGTCCAGGAACAGGAGTAGGATTTGTTGGACCAAAAATTGATTGCCTTATTAATCGTGACCAATTATGTCATATGCCTTTACTGCAGGAGCTCTAGGAGAATAATCCAGATGATTTTCGGAATTATCTGCGGATGACGGACCCCTGCTTTCACCTTCTCTTGGCATTGTTGACCCCCTATTTTAAGAAGCTGGACACATGCATGGGGCTTTTATTTTATTTTTTGGTTGAATAATGATTTGATTTGGTATATTTTCTATATTTATGGATGCATAGAATGCACTTTTTGGTTACGTTCTATTGGCAGATAACATGTCTAATTTTATTTGTTTTCTTTTTTTAATGCACGATAAAAATCTTGTGGAGAATAATACTTGGCTATGTGTTTTACTTCAAATGACAGTTTGGGAGTAGGCAGTTACATTTTAAAAAATACAATGTAAAATTAACAAGGGACACCAACATAGTTGTATCTTTGATCTTAAAAACTACGGGATAATGGTGTTGTGGTAACTTGCACCAAAAAAATAAAAAATAACACGCATAATATTATTCTTGATATGACTAGAAAAAAAAAGCCTTTGAAAATTCGTTTGCAATAACTCCATCAGTATCACCAGCAAAGCAGCTTCATTATTATCCCATTAAAGAAGAAGAGAATGTGCGCTGCATTTCGAGATTTCATAATTCTCCATTATGAATGCTAGTTTACGAGACAGGCCGCTTCTGGCTTATTCTTGCTTCTGAGGATGCGTGTTTGTACTTTGGACTTTTGTCCGACGGACTTGTGTACCCGCGCTCAAAAAGTAAGCCCAGTAAGCAAGTGGTTAAAAGGCACATTTCCTATTGAAACACAGTGAATATTTTACCTCAAAACCTTTTGTCCCTGGGGGCCAAATTTCAATTGGGTCATTGATACTTTCAATAATAATAGCTAAAATGTTTATATATATATATTTTGGTTAATAAACAATACATTTTTTTACTATTGTAATAATGCTTTTTGGTTCATCAATTAAATTTTTTTTATTTTTCAAATTCTATGGACAGATATGGCTTTGGAGAGTCTAATGCCCTGTACACACGGTCGGACATTGATCGGACATTCCGACAACAAAATCCATGGATTTTTTCAGACGGATGTTGGCTCAAACTTGTCATGCATACACACGGTCACACAAAGTTGTCGGAAAATCCGATCGTTCTGAATGCGGTGACGTAAAACACGTACGCCGGGACTATAAACGGGGCAGTAGCCAATAGCTTTCGTCTCTTAATTTATTCTGAGCATGCGTGGCACTTTGTGCGTCGGATTTGTGTACACACGATCAGAATTTCTGACAACTGATTTTGTTATCGGAAAATTTTATAGCAAGCTCTCAAACTTTGTGTGTCGGAAATTCCTATGGAAAATGTAAGATGGAGCCTACACACGGTCAGAATTTCCGACAACTAGGTCCTATCACACATTTTCCATCCAAAAATCCTATCCTGTGTACAGGGCATAATAGGGAACTCCATTTGTTTATTACTTTGTATTTTTTATTTATCTTTTATTTTTAGCACATACAGTATGTTTTGTATTGATTATGTTTTATTCTATTTGTGCTGGAGGTGAATGTCATTCTCTCATGGAACCACTGGAGGGAGCCGAGGGCTCCTCTGAACAAATAATTTTTTATATAGATGCGGTGTTGGTTCCAGTTTTATTATGCAATTTTTCTATATTTCTTTATATTTTAAAATTTTGTTTCATTTGCAATATTTACAATTTGGTGACCCCAATAAGCAGATAACGCTGCAAATATTCAGGACGAGATTGCTGAGATCTGCAGGTGTCTCATGGTGTCAGGTACAGGTGTGAGCAGAAACGTGAGAACTGCCACAGAGAATACCAGACACAACTAAAGTGTAAAATAATATAATTTATTTAAAAATAAGTAAATAACATAAATGTAAACGCACCTCCAAATATATATACCAAAACTAGAGGCGGCCCATCCATTAGGGGCGCACAGGCGCCGCCCCCCATACCCATGCGTCTGGCCCCCTAATTTGCATGCGGGGGTCCAGACGCATGGATTCCAATGTTTTTTTTTTTTTTTTAACTAATAGGCTTCAAAAAGGGGTGGGCTCGGGGCGCAGAGCACTGCGCTCTGAGCCCACCAAGTTGTGTGACAATAGCGAATGAATATTCGCTATTGTCACACTGATTTTTCTCCGGGCCAATCAGGAAGTGGACCTCGAGACCTGTCACCCGATTGGCTGAAAGGACAGGCGATCCTATTGGCCACCTAGGAGGAGGAGGGAGGAGACACATGGCCGCCATGAGGAGATGCACAAGAAGTCACCACCCGTCTCCCAGAGGGAAGAGCCGCGCGCTAGATGGGGTAAGTCCAGGGCTGACCGACCCATGGGTAGGGGGGGAAGTAGGTGTGATTGGACCAACCGACCCTCTGGTTTGTGTGAATCAAACCCGAGAACCAAACGAATAGTGACACACATTGAACAACTGCCCAAACCAAGTATATACAGAAAACAGGAAATGCAAAGCGTAGTCATAACAGAGCCAGGGTCATACACGGGAAATCAAGCAGAGGGAGCTGGGTACAAGACAGGACAAGGAGAGGGTTACAGGAGACAAAGCGAGAAGGTAGGAAGGGATCAGGCTGTGGGGTCAGGGTCCAGGATCAGGATGCAAGATACAGTAACGCAGGTCAGGGGCACATGGAGACAGAACACCAAGTCAAGGAGGAAGAGCATAGGCAGGGCTTAAATACACTTCCTACAACAAGCATCAGGTGATGCCTGATTTCCATAAACTTCTGTCTGCTGAGGGACACCTGCTGGTGGACAGCGGAACTGCTGCCTATAGATCTGGGAGCCCCAGTGCCACCAGAAGGTGTCTTTCCTGACAGTACCCCCCCCCCCCTCTAAGGAGCGGCCTCTGAACGCACCAACCAGCCAAGGCTGGTCCATAAAAGATACCCGGTTGCTGCATAAGTCCAGAGGGAAAGTGTCTCATAGGAAAAAGAAGTACCAGGTTTTAAATAAGATTCTCTGCTGCCGGGATCCAATATTAAGCTAGGTGCCCCACCGCCTGGGCCTGGTGACTGACTAGGTACCCCACCGCTGGAGTTAGGCAACTGGCTGGGTATCCTGTTGACCTGATTCTCAGAGAAATTTGACATTTGATCCCTCACGACAGTAGGCACCCCAATGCTGGGGTACCATGGGTAATCCACAAACTTACCCCTGGGGTCATGTGACAACACCCAAACTCTGACACCGGAATGTTTTGTTACAACCGCGTAGCTTGTCTGGTTTCCAGGACATGTTCTACACATCTACACAACAACGGTAGGGATGAGCCAAACACCCCCCGGTTCGGTTTGCACCAGAACCTGCGAACGGACCGAAAATTTGCACGAACGTTAGAACCCCATTGACGTCTATGGGACTCGAACATTCGAAATCAAAAGTGCTAATTTTAAAGGCTAATTTGCATGGTATTGTCCTAAAAAGGGTTTGGGGACCCAGGGGACGTGTATCAATGCAAAAAAAAGTTTTAAAAAAAAGGACGTTTTTTCGGGAGCAGTGATTTTAATAATGCTTACAGAAAAAAAAGGTGAAATATTCCTTTAAATATTGTATCTGGGGGGTGTCTATAGTATGCCTGTAAAGTGGCGTGTGTTTCCCGTGCTTAGAACAGTCCCTGCACAAAATGACATTTTTAAAGGAATAAAAGTAATTTAAAACTGCTTGCGGCTTTAATGTAATGTCGGGTCCTGGCAATATGGATGAAAATCAGTGAGACAAACGGCATGGGTACCCCCCAGCCCATTACCAGGCCCTTTGGGTCTTGTATGGATATTAAGGGGAACCCCGCACCCAAATTAAAAAAAGGAAAGGCGTGGGGCCACCAGGCCCTATATACTCTGAACAGCAGTATACAGGCGGTGCAAACAAGACAGGGACTGAATATTTGTTGGTAAGTAGAATCTGTTTGGAATTTTGAACTGGTACATTTTTAACGTATTTAGCTCCAGCCAAAAAATCTATTTGAAGCTTTTTGTAAAACATAGGGAAGGGTTATCACCCCTGTGACATTTGTTTTGCTGTCTGTGCTCCTCTTCAGAAGATTTCACCTCACTTTCTGTCCCAATGTCAAATGTTTTTAGAAAATTTGGGGTTTTTAGTAAAACAAGGATTGGTGATATAGCATCAGTGGAAAGGAGAAATGTTTTTCCCATATTAACTCCTACAGGAGAGAATTTCCCTTCCTAGGGGTAGATTTCATCTCACTTCCTGTTGTCTCCTTCCGTTTGCAAGTTGGAGTCGTTTGTAAGTTGTAAGTTTGTAAGTTGGATGTTTGAAAGTAGGGGCCTGCCCTATATACTCTGCAGAAATTTGGGCCTTGGGTGTTGTTGTTGCCACAACACTGTAAGCCCTCACAGGGCCCTGCTGTGAAATATTAGATCAAGAATTGTAATTACGTGCCCCTGTTGAACAGGGGCTGAAAAATTGGGCCTTTGGTGATGGTGGTGATGCTGGTGCCACAACACTGTAGGTCCTCACAGTTACTCTTGGTGGGCGCTGGAATGGGCCCTGCTGTGAAATATTAGATCAAGAATTGTAATTACATGCACCTGTTAAACAGGGGCAGAAAAATTGGGCCTTTGGTGGTGATGGTGGTGGTGCTGGTGCCACAACACTGTAAATCCTCACAGTTACTCTTGGTGGGCGCTGGAACGGGCCCTGCTGTGAAATATTAGATCAAGAATTGTAATTACACGCCCCTGTTAAACAGGGGCAGAAAAATTAGCCCTTAGGCACTGGTGCTGGTGCCACAACACTGCAACCCCTCAAAGATACTCTAGTTGGAGCGCAGGAACGAGCTCTGCTGCAAAGTATTGCATCAAAAATTGTAATTACACGCCCCTGTTAAACAGGGGCTGAAAAATTGGGCCTTAGCCACTGGTGGCGGCGCCCAGAACCAAAAATGTTCTTACAAGCTATCAGCATGATCATTGAGGAGGAAGAGGATAATCACTCAGCATAACAGGATAGTCACTTAGCATCAGCATAGACAGTCTTCTTTCAAATTGTTTTATTGGTTTTTTGCAGGTAAATACAGAGTACAATTGAGAGATTGTACGTCGTGTAACGACGTAGATTATAACTTGACATAAAAACAAAGAATATGCAAACTGCGATTATATGTAATATTCAATATTCAGCAGCTCGTCACTGGCTAGAGCGCGTTCAGATAAGCATAGGTATAACACTTCACTGATCTATGGTCGTTGTGTTTTGCACTTGGGGTCCCTTCCCCCCTCGGCAGCACCCCTATTGGGATCTCTTTGCGCTGCAAAGGGAGAGTGGCCCCACTTGAAGTTTGTGAAGCGCAGGTATATTCAATTGTGGTGATGTGCTAAAAGTCTGTAGGGTTCGAGAATAGTGTCTCGCGGGTAAGACATGGCAAACATGTTGCTCGGTCAAGAAGGTCTAGGGTTGAGTTAGGGAATCTGGGTCTTGGTTGCAGCATTGGTCCAGTTAGTCCAGGGCGACCATTGTTTACTGGCATGTGTGGCGCGACCATTACTGGTGGCCACCGTCATTTCATAGCTAAAGTGGAGTGAAACCAGGTCAATGGTTTGTTTTATGTTTGGGGGTATGTCGGACTTCCAGTTCCTTGTTATATTAAGTCTGGAAGCTAAGAGGATATGGGTTGTTGTGTGTCTGAGAGGTCCAGGTATGTCTCCTATGGTTAAATTCAGGAGCGCCAGTTCCGGTGAGGGTGGGATCTGAGATTTTGTGATGTTGGCTATCAATTCAAACGTGTCTATCCAGTATTTTCTGATGAGGGGGCATGTCCAAAAAATATGGAACAAGTCCCCTCTAGATGTTTTGCATCTCCAGCATGTCGCGGGAGTGTGGGGGTGGAAGGCAGCTAACTTTACTGGGGTTAGGTACCAGCGGAGCGAGATTTTTTGAGTGAGTTCCCAAAGAGATGAGCATTGGGTTGCTGAGTAGGTGGACTTGAGAGCTAGTTGCCATTGTGCGTCAGAGAAGGTATTGTTAAGATCTTTTTCCCATTGACAATGGGGGACCAACTTATTAAAGGATCTTTTCCCTTGAAGCAGGGTGTAGAAATAGGATATACCTTTGGACTTTGGATTGGGGTTTGTGAGGAAGTGCCAGGTTTTTTGAGGTATATTGTAAAGGGGGCGAGGAAGTTTACTTAGGCAGTGGTGTATACGAAGGAATGTAAATCTTTCTCCGTCAGGCAGATCGTATTCTTTTTGTAGTTGGGGAAAGGATTTAATTTGATTTCCTTGTAAAAGGAGGTGTATTGAGTGTATTCCATTGTTGGACCATTGGGTGAGTCTGAGATCAGGTGACAGATAGTGTAGTGACTCCAAGGGTATGTGGAGGTGAGTGTTGGGGGGGGTGGATTCTGAGAGGGCGAGCATTTTCCCCCAAGCGTAGACTGAGGCCTTCATGGTCGGGGAGATAGAGGGTGAGATATAAGATCCCAAGGGGGTGCTCATTAACCAGTTTTTTAAGTTTGGGCGTGCCAGTGAGAGATTTTCCATCTGGGCCCATATGGATTGGGTGGTGGGTTGGAACCACTCTGGAAGTTGTGCGAGTATGGTCGCTAGGTAGTAGTCCCTAAAATCTATGGATCCCGTGCCCCCCGCCAATCTGTGTTTAATTAATTTGGTGTGTGCACATCTGGGTTTTTTCCCGTTCCAGAGAAAATTGGAGAAAGTTGCTTGGAGAGATTTGAAGAACGAGACGGGAATTGGGATTGGTAGTGTTCGGAAGTAGTACAGTATTTGAGGTAGGCATGTCATCTTAAAGGCTGCTAACCTCCCCGACCATGAGAGCTCGTGTTTCATGATTTGTTGTGAGTCAGTTTTGATTTTGTGAAGGAGTGGGAGGAAGTTAGATGAGTATAAATTCTTTGTCGTTTTCGGGAGTTGGATTCCCAGGTATGTGATTTCCTTGTCTGCCCATGTGAAGGAGTATTGTGCCTGAAGTAGATTTTTAGTGGTGGCATCTAGATTTATGTCGAGGATGGAAGATTTGGATGTGTTTAATTTGTAGTACGATACTCTACTGAACCAATTTAATGTGGTTTGTACTTCTGCCAGGGAGGTTGTGGGATTAGTGAGTATTAAGATCACGTCGTCTGCAAAGAGACTGATTTTGTGGATGACGGGGCCAATTTGTATCCCGGATATCGTAGTGTTGGATCTTATATGTTGTGCTAGCGGTTCCATTAATAAGTTGAAGATGAGCGGGGACAGGGGGCAGCCTTGGCGTGTTCCATTTGTGATTGGGAATGGTTTTGAGAGCATACCTTCTGTGAATACTTGGGCCGAGGGGGTTGTATACATAGCTAAAATAGCTCTAAGGATGTGGTCTCTGAAGCCAAATTTCTGAAGGACCAATTCTAGGTAGTTCCAGTGAACCCTGTCGAACGCCTTCTCTGCATCCAAGGACAGGAGCAGAGAAGGCGTTCCGGTGGATTCTGCGTGGTGTATCAAGTTGATCATTCTTCTGGTTGCATCTGGTGCCTGTCTTCCTTTGGTGAATCCTGTCTGGTCCCTATGTATGAGGGTGGGTATAATATCTAAAAGGCGTGTGGCGATTGTCTTAGCGTAGATTTTTAGGTCAAGGTTGAGAAGGGATATTGGTCTAAAGTTTTTGGGGGAGTCCGGGTCTTTCCCTGGTTTGGGAATCGTAACAATCAGTGCGTTCAGAAAATCATTCGGCATATTAGAAGAGGAGGCAGCTTGTTAAATAGTTCAGTAATATGTGGGACTATCTGTGGGGCATATTGTTTGTAGTATTCGGCTGTTAGGCCGTCCGGACCTGGGGCTTTCCCATTAGGTAGGGAATCAATTGATGTCTGAATTTCCTGTTCAGAAAAGGGTCTATTTAAGTTATCTAGTTGGGTGCTTGTTAGGGTGGGTAATTGAATAGATTGGAGAAAATGATTGATCTCGGCTGGTGTTGGTTGCGGCGTGTTAGCGTCGCGTTTTAAGTTGTAAAGGTCACTATAGTAGTCGCTAAAAGCGTTAGCTATGTCCTGAGGATTGGACTGGGGGATGTTCGTGTGGGGGTGGATAACCTGAGATATTTTAGATTTGAGTCTTCTGCCTTTGAGTTTCAGTGCTAGCTTTTTACCTGCCTTGTTGGAGGTGGCGTAGGAGGTGGCCTTTAATTTTCGCTGGAGGTACTCGAAGGAGTGGAGGAGCAAGGTTTTCAGTTCTTGCCGTAGACTCAATAATTGGATGGTTTGTGGGGGTTGGGGGTTGGCTTTATGTTGTTGTTCTAGGGCAGTGATTTGGGATGTTAGTTCATCTAAACGCTGCGTCCTCTTTTTTTTGTGAAGGGAGCTCATTTTAATCAACATACCTCTAATATAGGCCTTATGGGCATTCCACACTACACCATGGTCAGACACTGTGCCTTTGTTTATAGAAAAAAATTCAGTGAGAAGATTGGATATTTCTGTGGTGTATTTTTCATTTTGTAGTATGAAATTGTTTGCACGCCACAGGAATGTGTTGCGTTGTGGAGTGGAGTCTGAGATAGTAATTGATATTGGGGCGTGGTCCGACCATGTTGCGGCGTGGATTTCAGATTTACATATTTTCTGGAGAAGCCATTTATCAGTGACAAATAAATCAATTCGTGAATACGAATTATGTACGTGGGAGAAGAAGGTGTAGTCCTTTTCCGAGCCGTGGTGGCATCGCCATACATCAAAGAGTTCCTGTGAGGACAAGAGGTTTTTCAGTGGCGATAGACGTCTCTTCGCCGGGGACGTAGTGTCCATAATGACATCTGGGGCAATGTTAAAATCCCCGCATATGATCAGGTGACCTTCTTTTATTTGATTGGTTAGGCGTAGGACCTTGTGAAGGAATTTCTTTTGATGGGAGTTCGGTGCATAAATGTTGGAGAGGGTATAAGAAATTTTGTTGATGGAGCATACTAGAATTAAGTAGCGACCTTCGGGGTCAATTAGTATTTTGGATAGTTGGAAGTCCACTGTGTCTTTTATGGCTATCATGACGCCCTTGGATTTGGTGGAGTGGCAGGCATGGAAGATGTGTGGAAACTGACGGTTGACACATAATGGAGAGTCCGAGTTTATCAGATGTGTCTCCTGGATGCACAAGATGTCGCTCTGTAGAGCGTTGGCAGATTTCCAAAGAGAGTGGCGTTTGGCTGGATGGTTCAAGCCTTTAGCATTGAGCGATAGTATCTTTAGTGGCATGGTGTTAGGAGATGTAGTTAGGTTGGTGTGGGAAGTCACTTACAGTTAGATGACCTGGTTTACTTGCCAAAGGGTCTCGGAGGCGGTAGCAGTAGGTGGGTGGTGTTCGGTCTCTGGAGCCAGGAGTGGGAAGGTGATAAAGCTGCAAATAGAGCAAAATGTTAACCACAGTTGGCTATACAGTGCCAATGAGCAAACCGCTGAAAAGGTAACTTTGCACAAACAAAAAAAAAAAAAAAAAAAAAATATAAACAGGGAGATGTAGAGGAGGTGTTTCACACCGCTTCAACCTCTAAATGGGGGTATAAACAGTTATTGTCAAGAGGAGCTGAGCAATCAGTGGAACAATTCGTCTAACTCCAGGGGATGTGCGGTGTCGTAATTAGGCCTATTGCGGTTTTAGATGTAGAGCCACCTCAGCTGGGGTGGTGATCCATGCGACTGCGGGCCTGGGATGTGCCGTTGCGCGTTGGTGGGTTCTTGGGGGGTTCCAGAATGATTCCCCAGTTATGCAGGAGGTGCAGGCCATTGTGGAGGTCATGTATGGCATGGGATTGCCCGTTTCTAGTGACTAGGATAGTTGCTGGATAACGCCATTTGTACGGTATTTTGTGGTTTTGAAGCCCTTTGGTGATCGGGTTCAGGTTTCTTCTTTGTTGAAGAGTATATTTAGATAGGTCCGGGAAAAATTGTATTCCCGTGTACGGAGCAGGCAGTGGAGATTTGTTTTTTACCCCCAGCAGGAGCTTCTCTTTGACGTGGAAGAAGTGGACCCTCATCAAAACATCTCTGGGGATGGAGGCAGCTAGGTGGGATGGCTTGGCTATTCTATGAATTCTGTCGATGATTATGTCCCTGGGGGATGCTTCTGGGACTATGACATGCATCATTTCTTTCGCATAGCGAGGCAGGTCTGCAGGCAGTATGGATTCAGGGACTCCGCGCAGTTTGATATTGTTCCTGCGAGATCTGTCCTCTAAATCGGCCAGCTTGGCGCGGATCCATGTCTGTTCCTCTCTCATGTCAGCACATACATCCATGACCTCATTTACTTTGGTAGTGCAGTCACTCATATCATTTTCAATGCATGTCACTCTGTCATCCATTATGTGTATTTCTGAGGAGATTTTTGCAAAAAGTGAGGAGAGATCTGTCATAAGGGAGGTCTGCAGTGATAGGAGCATGTCCTTTAATGTGGTGTCCATAACAGGTTGCCCTGAGGTGGGGAAGGCTGCCATGGATGAATGCAGGGCCTGGTTGCTGAGAAGGGAGTTGAACGCCTGGGCCTCAATTTGTGGGATGGGCGGCCGCTGCGGCGGCGCATCGATCCTCATTTTAGCTTTAGCTGGGCTATTCAGGAGGTTGTCTCCCTCCGGGGGGTGTGGGGGTAAGGCTGGGGGGTCTGGTGTGACAGGATCTGCCGGTAATTCGTCCTGCAGATCCGTGTATGTGTCCCGCGGCGCGGCCTGGCCGGCGCCATCTTGGAGATCACTGACCTGCTCCGCCGGCTTGTATGAGAATTCAGTGAGTTTCTTTGGCTTATATTCCGGGTTTCTCTTCCTAGATGTGCTGGCCATGGTCTCCGGTGTGTTGGAGGCTAGGATGGCTCTGGATGGACTTCGTTATGCGGCCTGAGTAGCTGGATTATCTCCCCTGTGAGACGAGCTGAGGAATCAAGCGTCCATCTACAGCTCCGGTCGGCCACGCCCCCAGCATAGACAGTCTTGAAGGGATCTGACATTTCAAAAAAAAAATATTCGGTTACATCAGCATCAGGTGCTTGGCAGCTGGTGATGATCCAAGACTGATTCATTTTTATGAAGGTAAGTCGATCGACCAAGTCGGTGGACAGACGCACCCTGTGATCGGTTACAAAGCCTCCAGCAGCACTGAATGTGCGTTCCGAAAGAACGCTGGATGCAGGACAGGCCAGTAGCTCAATTGCATACTGTGCAAGCTCTGGCCAGTGATCGATCCTCAAGACCCAGTAACCCAGAGGATTTTCGGTAGGAAAGGTGTCCAAGTCAGATCTTGCCCCTATGTATTCCTGCACCATGTAAAACAGACGCTGGCGATAGTTGCTGGAACTGATCATACCTTGGGGCTGAGGATTAAAAAATTGTCTGAACGCATCGGTCAGGCGGTCACCTTCTCCACCGCTCCTTCTTTGACTAACCGAAGCCTCAGCAACACGTTGTCCAGGAACAGGAGTTTGTAACCTCCTAGTCTCTGGGAACGCGTTGCACAGACCTTTCTGCAAGGCCTCCCGAAGATGTTTCATCCTCTGCTCCCTCTGCAACGGCAAGATAAGGTCCGCAACCTTACCCTTGTAACGTGGATCAAGGAGGGTTGCCAGCCAGTATTGATCCCTCTCCTTGATACCACGAATCTGAGGATCCTTCCGCAGGCTTTGCAGGATCAGGGAGGCCATGCAGCGCAAGTTTGCTGAGGCATTTGGTCCGGAGTCCTCTGGGTCACTAAGGACGACATGATCCACAGCCACCTCCTCCCAGTTATGTACAAGTCAATGGGTTTCTTGGGACTGTAAATGATCCCTTAAAGACTGCTGCTGATGCCAAGTGCCAGGCTCCACCTCCATGCTAACACAATCCTCCTCCTCGTCCTCTTCCTGTGTGATCGGCGGGCACGCAGGAACACTGTCTGGATAAAGGGGGCCTTGAGAGCTAAGGAAGTCCTCCTCTTCCTGCCTCTATTCTGCCTTAAGTGCCCTGTCCATTATTCCACGCAGCGTGTGCTCCAACAGGTGGACAAGGGGGACAGTGTCACTGATGCATGCACTGTCACTGCTCACCATCCTCGTAGCCTCCTCAAATGGTGACAGGACAGTGCATGCATCCCTGATCATGGCCCACTGGTGTGGGTAAAAAAAACAAGCTCCCCTGACCCTGTCCTGGTGCTATAGTCACACAGGTACTCACTGATGGCCCTCTGATGCGTGTGCAGCCGCTGCAGCATGGCAAACGTTGAGTTCCACCTGGTGGGCATGTCACAGATTAGGCGGTTCTTGGGCAAGTTAAATTCCTTTTGGAGGTCTGCCAACCGAGCACTGGCATTATATGACCGGCGGAAATGCACACAAACTTTCCTGGCCTGCCTCAGGACATCCTGTAAGCCTGGGTACCTGCCAAAGAACCACTGCACCACCAAGTTAAGGACGTGAGCCAAACAGGGCACATGGGTCAGTTGTCCCTGTCGGAGGGCGGAGAGGAGGTTGGTGCCATTGTCGCAAACCACCATTCCTGCCTTAAGTTGGCATGGCGTCAACAACCTCTGAACCTGCCCCTGCAGAGCTGACAGAATCTCTGCCCCAGTGTGGCTCCTGTCCGCCCTGCACATGCGGAGCTCTGCGGTGTGATGCAGTCAGTGTGCTGCCCTTAGGCTAGCCCCTGGAGGGAATCCTGCCTCTTTGGTGATGTGCCTCCTCCTCCTCCTCCTCTTCCTCCTTCTCCTCTCTCCTATCAGGCACCCACGTGGAGTCAGTGACCTCATCATCCCCTCCCTCCTCATCACTGGAGCAAACCTGGCAGTATGCTGCAACAGGGGGAACATGACTGCCAGATTGCTGTCTTTCTTGGGCACCCCCTCTGTCTGGGCTCACGTTACTGCCTTCCTTTAGCTGAGTACCGTCATCGAAGCCTGCAAAATGCTGGGCATCCTCCTGGAGCGTTGTACCTCCCAACACTGTGGTCAAACAGTTGGAGGGACTCCCGAGGAGGACATGGTGGTCCTAGGGAAGGAGTCACTGATGCCATTGAGCCGAGGGAAGAGGCCGCGTTGGCAGCTGCTTTGCCAGACAAAGTACCCTAAGTGTGGGTGAGAGAGGATGAGGATAATGAGGACGGCTTGGTCATCCACTCGACCAAGTCTTCCGCATGTTGCGGCTCAACACGGCCAGCTGCCGAAAAAAAGGCCAAGCGTGTCCCACGGCCACGTGCTGATGAGGATGCACCGTGTCCACGATCAGCACTGTTGCCTCTAGACACAGAGCCTGCTTGCCCTCTTTTATTGGCTTGTGACTGTCTGCCTCTCCTTGTTGGCCTTCCAGACATACTATTGGCCTGCAGTGAGCTGCACAAAACTGGGATGTATATATATATATATATATACCGATTATACTGCAGCTAGCAGAATCAACTGCCTGCCTGTAGTATTATTAGTAGGATAACACCTGCGCTTGTCTTCAGGTAGCTATACTGCAACTGTGCAGGATACGCAGTACAGTAACTGGAAATACTTCAAGAACCTACACAAGCACCTGGCTGCAGGTAGCTATACTGTAGGTGCAACTGTGCGGGGTACACAGTACAGTAACTGGAAATACTTCAAGAGCCTACACAAGCACCTGGCTGCAGGTAGCTATACTGTAGGTACAACTGTGCGAGGTACACAGTACAGTAACAGGAAATACTTCAAAGAGCCTACACAAGCACCTGGCTGCAGGTAGCTACACTGTAGGTGCAACTGTGTGGGGTACACAGTACAGTAACTGGAAATACTTCAAAGAGCCTACACAAGCACCTGGCTGCAGGTAGCTATACTGTAGGTGCAACAGTGCGGGGTCCACAGTACAGTAACTGAAAATAATTCAAAGAGCCTACACAAGCACCTGGCTGCAGGTAGCTATACTGTAGGTGCGGAAATAGTTTCTGGTAGCTTTCTCTTTCTCTGTTATTTTCTCTCCTCCAAGTTTTAAATCTAATTCCGTCCAACTTTTGAGAAAACAAAGTCCGCTGGAGCCCACACACATCGAATTGTCCGACGAAATCCAGTCCGCCGGGCAAAGTCCGCCGTAATGTCCGCTCGTGTGTACGCGGCATAACACCCATACACATGGCGGAGTATAAACTGAATAATATTATCCTGGCGTGCTGTGTTCTACACAATTTTTTACGGCAACATTCTGCCAACTATGCTGGCTCAGTTGGGCCTGAAGCCGGAATTCAAAATGAACCAACCCTGACGGCGCTTGAAAGTGGCCGTCCTGGCTTGCCCTCCCTGAGTGCCCATGATGTCCGGCTAAGATACCTTGAATTCTTTGCGGGTAGGGGGGCTATCAATACGCCAGACAATGTGTGAAACCTTTATCAAATAAAAAAAAAATTAAGCCAATCTTTGGTGACATTTACTGCTTGTGTTTTTTTTAGCTGACCCTGACAGAAATGTGGTGAGTCCTGAAAATGGCATGATTGTGTAACCTAATACAAAGCACTGTTGGGTGTTATTTACTAAAGGCAAAGACACTTTGCACTACAAGTGCACTTGAAACTGCACTTGTAATGCAAAGTGGATTTGCCCTTATGAAATAACACCCATTGTCACAGAAAGCAGCAATTAGAGCACCACAAAAGTGTTGTAGCGTTGAGACAATTATCCACACATTCTTGATTAACAATCTTTTTAATACCTGCACAATCACATGTGCATTTTGACAAGGTTTTTAAAACAAACCAAAATGTTTGTTGTATAACAATTTTTGGGGTGGCATTAGAAAAAGTAGAAATGTCCATTTAAGATAAAACAGCCATGTTTAAAACCAACAAGAAAGACACAAATCTTGAACTTACAAAGTTCACTTTTGGTAGAACTTGAAGGCAATATCAGACATGAGTATTTACAAACTGTGTTTGATATTGCGTTCAGATGGGGTGAAGTCACCCCAGGAAAAGCCAAATTTTGAAGATGCACACCAATTTACGAATGTCAACATGTGCTAGCTGCCATCACGGGGATCAAGGGACGTGTTTTGGGGGAGCAACCCCTTCCTCTCAGCTACTTTATTATTGAGGAAGGGGTTGCACCCCCAAAACACGTCCATTGATCTCCCGTGATGGCAGATAGCACATGTTGACACACTGTGTGCATCTTCAAAATTTGGCTTTTCTGCAATTCGACAAAAATTTTTAAAATTGTAGCACACCATAAAACAAAGGGATTTGAAGGGGTTTTAAACTCTCCCCAAAACATCAATGATTTTCTTATTTTTTTGAATAACATCATTGATGTTTTTCTTGATGTTTTCCAATGCAACATTACACCCCATGATCTCCCCAATCAGGATCTGTGCACTTTCCGAGGTGAAATGCCCTGGATCCACAACTTCACGATCACCTAAAAATCTAAAAGAAACCTAAAAAAAAATGTATTATAAATATGCCGGCATCCATCTCTTACCTGAGCCTGTGGTCGCAGACACTCACCTGTTGTGGTGACTAGTTCCACCACGTCTTCCTCCTCCTGCTCTTCTTGTCTTTGGGGGATTTCCCCTTCTTCCAGAGGTGGGGGGTCTCTGGTCTCCTCGGATGAGGGGTGTCCTCCGAGTCTTTTCTCCCCTATGTAAAAAAAAAATGGTATACTTAGCACACAGATATTTTATGGCAGAACTATAAATATGAAACATTGCTTGGAAATGGGGTACAATTTTTTTGTGGGCAGAGTTCCAAGATGTAGAATTTTCAGTGTCCTTTGTCAAGCTTCAATACTTTACCTGTCTTGTACAAGCTTTACAGATGGAGACACCCCTAGAGTATACACTGGAGCACCTGTGTGGGACCCCCTAATAAAAAGGGTGTTCTTGTGTCCCACACTAGTGCTACAGCGTCCAGATGTGTAAACAGCTGCTGAGTGTCCTCTCCTTACACAGAATCGAGTTTGCATTTAATTCTAGTAACAAACCCATCTACACAACCAAATTATTTTAAGACAAGTAGGCCCTAAAAAATGTGGGCAAATGCATATGCCCAAAACAATGGTGTTTTATAGGCCGAAAGAAAAAATATTTGATACGAACGAATAATGTGCCAATGAACATGAAAGTTGCCATTTTAAACTGTACAACAGTTAAGAAAAGCACATGGAGCAGCACAAACGTAATAAACACAAAAAGAATAGGAACACAGCACAACTACTTACTTTTTTGCAGCACTCTCCGGATCTTTCTGTACTGCTCATGTTCTCTTAATTTGAGGTCCGACCACCGCTTCCTGAGCTGATCTTTCGATCGGCGTGCCCCGAAATTCCGGTGCAGACTCTTGACCACTTTCGCCATTATCTTGGCCTTTCTGACATTGGGGTTGGGGTAAGGCCCATACTTTCCATCATAGTCGGCCCTCTTCAGGATGTCCACCATCTCCAACATCTCCCCAAAGGACATATTTGAGGCCTTAAACCGTCTCCTTCTGGATCCTGACGTTTCCGGCTCTGGGCTTTCCTCCCCCTCCTCCTCGTTGCTATAATTAGCACGCACTTGCTGTGTCTCCGCCATGTGCTCTTCCCCCACTGAGCTGAACTAAAAGGGGCGAGACTAGAAAGAACGTCAGGGGCGGGTGGAGTTACACGCATGCGCAGTGTGTATAAAGCGTAACACGCGTGCGTAGTACGTACGATCTGTGAGCGGAGGAAGGAGTATAGGAGGCACCGATCGTGATAACGAAGGTAAGATCTAAACTTGGCCCTATACTGCTTCTAGATTGAGGCCTATATTGTAACAAGATTAGGAGAGTTTCACCTGACATTAGGTTTTGTCTTGTGTATTGCAGATACAATGGATGGCTTCAATGACCACAACTTCCTCCCCCTGTTAATAGACAAGTACAGGGAGCTGCCCTGTCTGTGGCAGGTGAAACATCCACATTACAATAATAAACAAAAGAGGCAGG
The DNA here is from genome assembly GCA_037952835.1 of Lithobates septentrionalis. Lineage (NCBI taxonomy): Eukaryota > Metazoa > Chordata > Amphibia > Anura > Ranidae > Lithobates > Lithobates septentrionalis. The sequence goes on from JBBDGP010000432.1 coordinate 9,837,287, forward strand.
CAGCGCTGGAGAAACTGCTAGAGTTGGTGAAGCCGGTGATCCCCACGGCAACCATCCCCTATTTAAAAACCAAAATTGGTGGCCTGAGGAGCACTTATCTTAGGGAGCGCAAGAAGGTCACGGATTCCCAGAGATCCGGAGCTGCAACAGATGACGTTTATGTCCCCAGGCTGTGGTACTATGAGAGACTGGGATTTCTGTCATACCACACTGAAGTCAGGGAATCCCTCTCCACTCTTCCTTCCTCTTCCTTCCACCCCAGCTGAGGCTGCCTATGTCCAACCTGGGACTTCCAGCCAGGAAGAAGTGGAGGAGCCCAGATGGAGTCAGGTATAGCATTCTTCTACAGATTTCTGGTCAATAAATAAATGATTATTACTAGATGTCATTATTGATCACTAATTGCTGATTTAATAAAGTGTTTTACATATCAATAGACAGTAGTGGGCACCCAAAATTGGGACAAGAATGAAAAATGTTGGGCTCAGAATGATCATCAGTTATATTTGTTAAAATTCAATTTGCAACAATCATGAGCTGAAAATTGTGTGTGATTGATGAATAAAAAACTAAAACTATGACCCTTTTTCATACACAGGAAGACCTCAGCCAGGATGAGGCTGTGGAATGTGCCACACAGGAGGAGGCTGTGGAATGTGGCAGCCAGGAGGAGGCGGGGCTAAGTTGCAGCCAGGAGGAGGCGGGGCTAAGTGGCAGCCAGGAGAAGCCTGACTGAATCGCAGGTTCCTCCCCTCTGCCTTCCATACAAAAGAGCGAGGAAGGCGACTCACATGCAGGATTCAGCGCTCAGGCTCATTCAGGAGGCTTCTGCGTCCCTCAGAGCCTTACCCACTCCTGAAGAGGCCTTTGCCTGCATGGCTGCCACCAAACTGAAGTGCATGCAGGAGGGTCAACGCCTCATGTGTGAGAAACTGATTTATAAAGTCCTAACTAAGGGGGTGAGTGGCGAAATCACACCCAATACCGACGTGATTGAGTTGGACCATCCTCCTCCTGCTGCCACAACTCCACCACCAGAGCCACAGCGTGGAAGGAAGCGTGGAAGGAAGACCAGAGAGTGATGACCCTGGGTTCAGTCTTGTATGACCACAGCCTGGGGACACAGATGTCATCTGCTGCTTTCATGAACTCTGGGACTTCTGGACCAGACTGCACTCCCTTATATATGGACTCCTCAGGCCACCAATTTTGCAGTAAAATAATTGATGTGTGCCCTGGGGGTCAAAGGCTTCACCATTTTCTGCTGTTTCTCCAGTGTTGCCTCCCTCTGTGTTTGTTTGGTTCTGAGCCCTTAATAAAGGCATTTTTGTTTCAAATATACTCGCCTATGTGTGTTTTCCTTCAAAAAGGACAATTTGTTTGTGAGGAGGCAGGTACATTTCAAAAATACAGTGTGAAATTAACAAGGGACACCAACACCAAGCAACCTCCTTGAGATTAAATAATACAAGATATCAATGGTATTGTGGTAACTTGACACACAAAACACACACAAAAAAATTCTTTATGAAAAAGCAAACAAAATTTTTACCAAAAAACAGCCTTGAAAAAAAATTTGTTACATTTAAAAAAAAAAAAAACTAAATTTGGTCAGATGTGACAAATCTAAATATATTGAGGGAATCACAATAAATAATAAAGAAATAAGTTTGTGAGAAGTCTGTGTGAATATGAGCAGCAAAACTACTTCATTCTTCTCACATTATAAAGAAGAAGAGAGTGCGCTGTATTAAACCATTTTTTACATTGCAGCGTGACGAAAGTGCTGTATCCATTCCGAGCGCTAATTTTACCAGACCGAGCTGTTCCGTCTCTGAATTTCTTCTGAGCACGCGTGGCACTTTGTGAGTCGGAACTGGCCACACACGGTCGGAATTGACGCGATCGGATTTTGTTGTCGGAAAATTTTATAGCCTGCTCTCAAACTTTGTGTGTCGGAAAATCCGATGGAAAATGTCAGATGGAGCCCACACTCGGTCGGAATGTCCGACAACACACTCCGATCGGACATTTTCCATCGGAAAATCCGACCGTGTGTACGGGGCATAACTGGAAATACTTCAAAGAGCCTACACAAGCACCTGGCTGCAGGTAGCTACACTGTAGGTGCAACTGTGCGGGGTACACAGTACAGTAACTGGAAATAATTCAAAGAGCCTACACAAGCACCTGGCTGCAGGTAGCTATACTATAGGTGTAATTGGGCAGGGTACACAGTACAGTAACTGGAAATAATTCAAAGAGCCTACACAAGCACCTGGCTGCAGGTAGCTATACTGTAGGTGCAACTGTGCGGGGTACACAGTACAGTAACTGGAAATATTTCAAAGAGCCTACACAAGCACCTGGCTGCAGGTAGCTATACTGTAGGTGCAACTGTGCGGGGTACACAGTACAGTAACTGGAAATACTGTAAAAACACCTGCCTGCCTGTCAGTATATTAGGAAGAGAAGAACAGGATCTAGCTAAACTGAATACAGTGTGTGTGTGTGTGTATATATATATATATGTATATATATATATATGTGTGTGTGTATATATATATATATATATATATATATATATATATATATATATATATATATATATATATATACACACACAACACCTGGGATGCATATATATATACACAATACACTGTAAGTGCAGCTAACTGACTCGACCTGCCTACTCTATCTAACTTAAATCAAATGACACTGTCTCTCTCTCTGTCTATCTCTCTCTCAAGCTGGAACACACTACACAGGGCCAGCGTGCAGGTGGCCTTATATAGTGTGGGGCGTGTACTAAACCCCCTGAGCCATAAGTGGCCAAAGCCTCCTTGGCTTTGGCCAATTATGGCTCTCTGCACACACAGCGCTGTGATTGGCCAAGCATTCCGGTCATAGTGCATGCTTGGCCAATCATCAGCCAGCAATGCACTGTGATGCCACAGTGCATTATGGGCCGTGATGCGCCACTCGAATTTTGCGCAAACAGCCCATTTCATTCGTAATTCAGTGAACGACTGAACACACGATGTTCGAGTCGAACATGGGTTTGACTCGAACACGAAGCTCATCCCTAATCAACGGCCATCTAGGTTTCCCCAAGGCACTGGTTACCCGTCCCGGGTCCCCTAGTGCACCTGGGGTTATGGCAATCGCATATGACAAGGCAAGGCACAAATGGTACTCTGCCAGTCCCCTGGAGCTCACCACTACCAAGGTTGTGAAGGCAAATGTAGCTACCAGTTACAAAGGGTATGTCCAGACCACTGGGGTTTGGCACCATCAGAGCAACATACTGCAGGAAAGACCCAACCAAGGTGACTGTAAAAAGAATCTCAGGCCAAACAGGTAACCCATACAAGGTACACGAAGACTCTGTGGTGTCAGACCAAACAGCAACAGAATCCTACCCTTAGTATGACAATCCAGCAAACATAGAGTCAATAAAAACAAACTGGGCAGTGGGCACAGAGTCAGAACCCGGCTGGTTGGTAGGTAGAGGATAATAAAGATCAGGCTGGTCACTGGTCAGAGGATCATCAGAGGCGGGCTGGACATCGAGCACGTGACCATCAGGCTGGACATCTGGCACCAGATCATCAGAGGCAGGGGAAGGCAAGTCATCAGATAGCAGACTATCAAAAGTAGACTTGTCATCGGGCAGCAGAACATCAGAGGCAGACAGGTTGTTGGGCACAGGGCATCCAGTGGCAGGCTGGCACCGGACCCATCGGCTGGGCATCGGGCACTGGCCCCTTCAGCTGGGCATCTGGCCCAAGATCAGGCTAGGTAGTAGGTAGAGGACCACCAGGCTGGGCAGCAGGCAGAAGACCATCAGGCTGGGCAGCAGGCACAGGACCAGCAGGCTGGACAGCAGGCAGAGGACCACCAGGCTGGGCAGCAGGAAGAGGACCACCAGGCTGAGCAGCAGGCAGATGACCATCAGGCTGGGCAGCAGGCAGAGGGCCATCAGGCTGGGCAGCAGGCAGAGGGCCATCAGGCTGGGCAGCAGGCAGAGGACCATCAGGCTGGGCAGCAGGCAGAGGGCCATCAGGCTGGGCAGCAGGCAAAGGACCATCAGGCTGGGCAGCAGGCAGAGGGCCATCAGGCTGGGCAGCAGGCAGAGGACCATCAGGCTGGGCAGCAGGCAGAGGGCCATCAGGCTTAGCAGCAGGCAGAGGACCACCAGGCTGGGCAGCAGGCAGAAGGGCAGCAGGCAGAAGATGATCAGGCTGGGTGGTAGGTAGAGGACCACCAGACTGGGCAGCAGGCAGAGGACCACCAGGCTGGGCAGCAGGCAGAAGACCACCGGGCTGGGCAGCAGGCAGAGGACCACCGGGCTGGGTAGCAGGCAGAGGACCACCGGGCTGGGCAGCAGGCAGAGGGCCATCAGGCTGGGCAGCAGGCAGAGGACCACCAGGCTGGGCAGCAGGTAGCGGACCATCAGGCTGGGCAGCAGGCAGAAGGGCAGCAGGCAGAAGATGATCAGGCTGGGCGGTAGGTAGAGGACCACCAGACTGGGCAGCAGGCAGAGGACCACCAGGCTGGGCAGCAGGCAGAGGACCACCGGGCTGGGCAGCAAGCAGAGGACCACCGTGCTGGGCAGCAGGCAGAGGGCCATCAGGCTGGGCAGCAGGCAGAGGACCACCATGCTGGGCAGCAGGTAGAGGACCATCAGGCTGGGCAGCAGGCAGAAGGGCAGCAGGCAGAAGATGATCAGGCTGGGCGGTAGGTAGAGGATCACCAGCCTGGGCAGCAGGCAGAGGACCACCAGCCTGGGCAGCAGGCAGAGGACCACCAGGCTGGGCAGCAGGCAGAGGACCACCAGGCTGGGCAGCAGGCAGAGGACCACCAGGCTGGGCAGCAGGCAAAGGACCATCAGGCTGGGCAGCAGGCAAAGGACTATCAGGCTTGGCAGCAGGCATAGGATCAGCAAGCTCAGGTGGGTCATCAGGTTCAGGACCATCAGAGGCAGGCCTAACCCCAATCATAGAGGCAGGCTTGAGCAGATTGGCTGGCGTGGAAGCAGGCTTGAGCAGATTGGCTGGCGTGGAAGCAGACTGGAGCAGATTGGCTGGCGTGGAAGCAGACTGGAGCAGATTGGCTGGCGTGGAAGCAGACTGGAGCAGATTGGCTGGCGTGGAAGCAGACTGGAGCAGATTGGCTGGCATGGAAGCAGACTGGAGCAGATTGGCTGGCATGGAAGCAGACTGGAGCAGATTGGCTGGCATGGAGGCAGACTGGAGCAGGTCGGCTGGCGTAGAGGCAGACTGGAGTAGATCGGCTGGCTTGGAGGCAGGAATGGATAGTATCAGGATTGTGCGAGTTGGAAAAGACTTCTGTTTCTTTTTGGGTTTAGCCACTAAAGAGAAGAAGTGAGGGATGGTGAAAAAGAGGAAGCAGTTGCTAAGAATGATCTCTGAGGGATTGCCGTAGGCAGCAAAGAAGAGGTAATCTTCAAGGGGTTAAAGGCAGGATAGGTGCAGTGAGTGGAAACAGGGTACTGACATATAGATGGTAGCAGGGTATACTGGGCTGCAACTGTGATTGCTGTGGGTGATGGAGAAAGAGATACTTGAGAAGGCTGGGGTCTAGCAGCAGGAATGGGTAGTGGCAAGCTGACTGAGGCAAGAGAGTGCAATATATCTGACTATGCTTGTAGTAATGGTTGTAGTAAAATTCAGGTTACACTCTGCTTGTCTGACAGGAGACTGCACTACGGTAATACACTACACTAGCATCTTTACAAAAATTAGGAGGTTTTTGGACACAGACAGGAATTAATTCAGAAGAATCTCCCAATCCCTAATTGTAACCAAATAGAACGAAAATTGTGATTCTTTCAAAGAAAATGGGATTTTTATAGGGAGATAATACGTCTATATTCCAGTAGGCATAAATGAGTGAAATAGTTAAAAGATATTTTTTTTTTATTTAAATTGTAATAAAAATATGTACAAAACAAATATATAGATATACAAAGGTATGACCATCCAGTATTGTGTTCAAAATTCATTCGTTTTTGTCAGCCAACATGTTTCGCAAAGAACTAATTGCTTCATCAGGGCATAAATCAACATCACTGGTTCTTTTGAACTATATAAACAACAGATAAATGGACTACGGTTATATGATGGTCATACATACTTATATAACCACATAAAGTACAAGAATATTTAATCAAAACTTTCAGTCTAGTAATCTCACCTACTGGTATAAGTCTAAAATCAAAGCACACACCACCATTGCCAGGCGTCATCCACTGTACCAACTGGTGCAAAAAATCCAAGGGTGCCAGATCCCAACCGGATAATACCAACAGAGGAACTGGACCACACAATAGCAGGGCAAAAGTCTAATAGAGTATAAAAGAAAAAGAAAAATAGAACCAATAAGTTCCTAGTCCCAAGGAAAATTGTAATTAATCTGTACAATATGACACTTATCACTCAAACTATGCCAAAGCATAAAATAAATGAGTGAGATGTGGTCATGGTCATATATATTAGGACATCAAACATACACCTCTCAATGTGGGAGGCAGATAACTATATCCATGTATAAGATTATATTTGGTATATAGAAGAGGTTTCAAGCTATCTATAGGTAGTTTTAGTCACATAGTGCCTTACGGACTGCAAGCAACTGTGTAGGGAGTATTGGTATTAAATTAAGCACTGAATAGGGCTGACAAAAATAATAGGGCCATACAGCGCTTATGTAGCGCTGTATATGACTGATGAGGGTCCCCAGGTCCTATATTGTAACGTGGCTGCCAAGCACCAAATGATAAACAGATAAACAGATAAACGGCCACTATATCTTACTCCATAACAGGCAGGTATTCCCTCCCCCAAACGGGAAACATACAGTGCATAAAATCCCAGAAGCAACCAGGTGCCCTCCCAGATAGCCATGGGGGTCCAACAAGTAATTACCTGCAGAGGCCAGAGAGTCGTGGTTCCTCACTACAAGGTGTCTCCTCCTGCCAGTAAAGACGGATCGTCGCCGAGTGTGTCTGTCAGACTACACACCGGCGCCTCCATCTTTTGTGTGGTCCTACCGGAAGTGAAAAGGTCACGAATGACCTCCGGCATCACTTCCAGTCCGGACATCCCTGCACATGATGCGCGCGCATCCCACCGAGTGCGCACGCTCAACCACTACAGCGGACGCGCACGCACTGCCCACACTACGATAGCGGAGTGAGGGCATATAGGGCGGATATAAAACACTCCGCCCCCTTACGCAGGGACGTCCGAGTCCCCCTGTCTATGGCAAAAGCAACAGCAATGTACATGATAATCCTGGCATGGGGGGAGGCCTACATAGGATAGTCCCGCAATAGACTATACAAAATGTATAACAAATATGCTAAACAGGTAAAAAGCCTTATATAATTATACACAATGATAACCCATACAGGGATCTTTCCCTTAAAAGCCAAACAGGCATGCATGGGTATACAAAAATAAATGTATCTAAGTTGCAACAACCATTCTTATTGACAAGATGGAATTTATAGAGAGGAAGAGATGAGGAGACTAACAAGTCAGGGTCCCACAGCTCTTCATCCATATATTTTGATCCCACCTAAAGAACACAGAATGTGGAGAGCAAAAAAAAAAAAAAAGGGGGAGTTGTTATAGAATAATTTGAAATAGTTATTGATATTTCATATATAGCCTGATATAGCCTGTGTATTGTAAGCAATGAGGACATAAGACAAGTAAAAAGTAAAAAAACGGTTTGTATGAAAGTGCTGTGTTGAGTCCAGGTGGCTGGGTGGCCTGCTGGCCAAAGATCCATCTGGCCTCTCGCTGGAGTATTAATTTATCAACATTTCCTCCCCTCTCGAAGTCAGATATGACTTCTAGGGCAAAGAAGGAAATAAAACTAGGATCGAAGCTATGGTGGAGAACAATGTGTTTAGAAATAGGAGTGTATAGCAGTCCTGCATCTAAATAGTATAGATGGTCCTGGATTCTTCTAGCAAAGGGATGTTTGGTTTTACCAATATAGAAGGCGCCGCAACGGCACGTGGCAAGATATACAATGCCTGTCGTGGAGCAGTCTGCGTAGCCCCTTAACCTGTGGAAGCCCCCTCTTGGGAGAGGGCATCCTGGGCCTTCTCTGATCCATGGGCAAAAATCGCAGTGTCCACATCTGAAAGTGCCGTTGCCGCCCTCCGCCCCCAGTAAGGGTATTGTAGGCTGTAGATGACCATGTACTAAGGTATCTCTGATGTACAGTGACTTTCTATACGTGATCTGTGGTACATTAGCTACATATTTAGAGATTATTGGGTCCTCTGAAAGGAAGTGCCAGTTGGCATTGATGAGATTCTGAATGGACTGTTGATGGGTAGTGAAGGTGGTAATAAGTTTTGTGGTAGGATGATGGTCATCTGTTTTCTGTTTGAATATGAGAGTGTCACGTGTGTTTAACTTTGCCCGTTGGTAGGCCCTTTTGAGGGTTTTCTTACTGTAGCCTCTGTCCAACAGCCTCTCATATAGGGCCTTTGCTTCTTTTTCAAAATCTTAATTTCTCTCACAATTCCATCGCAGCGAAGATATTGGCTGTACGGTATACTGTGTACAAGCGTACGGGGGTGAGAGCTAGAAAAATGCAGTATGGTATTCCCGGCAGTTTCCTTCCTATATAGTTGTGCTGAAGACAGAGCCATCCTCTCTAAGGACCAGACGTAGATCCAAAAAAGGGATGGAGGTAGCGTCTGATTGGATCGTAAACTTTAAATTGAAGTTGTTATGGGAAATAAACTCCATAAAATCTGATAACAAGTCTGTAGAGCCTGTTCAAATCAGGAGGACATCATCGATGTATCTCCGCCAAAGGAGGATGTGGCGGAGATACATCAAGGCCCCCTCACTGGAGAAAAGGGTGCGTTCCCATCCCCCCAGGTACAGGTTGGCGTACGATGGGGCACAAGAAGTCCCCATCGCTACCCCCTGTACCTGGAGGTAGGTAACGCCATTGAACAAAAACATATTGTTGGTTAGGATATGTTCTAGTAGCGTGGTGATAAATTTACCTAGTTCCCAGCTATTGGTATCCCTTTCTCTCAAAAACTTCGAGACCACCTCTAAACCCTGGGTGTGTGGGATGCTTGAATAAAGAGCCTCTATGTCAATTGCTGCCAAGATGGCCCCTTGGGGTATGGTGAGTCCTTCAAGGATTTTCAGTAGATCTAATGTATCCTTTAGATATGAGGGCAGGCTTGTGACATGTGGGTGTAGATAGCTATCTACGTATTGGCTGGCATTCTGGGTATGACTGCCTATCCCGGATATGATTGGACGTCCAGGGGGGTTCGAGATGTTCTTATGAACTTTGGGTAATGAGTAAAAAGTTGGCGTAATCGGCCATTTTACTTGCAAAAACTCACGGGTGTCCTTATCGATCAGGCCCTGTTGATATGCCTGATCAATGATGGTCAGATAGATCTTGCCTCGATGAGCTTCTGGGATGGAACTTGCTGATACCATTCCTGGTTATTGAGTATATTTAAACACATGTTGATATAATCCTCCTTGTTCATCACCACCACATTTCCTCCTTTGTCAGATGGTTTAATTACTAAGTCTTCCTTCTCCATTAGATTTTTTAGGGCTGATTGTTGTACTCGTGATAGGTTATTGATGGTGCGTTCAGGGAATTGCATCCCTTCAATCTGTTTTGTAGTTTGTTTCAAAAACGCCCATACCGCTGGGCATGTTTGGAGATTCGGAAACTTGTGAGATTTTGCCTTGAATTTCAATGGTACAATTGGAGTTTTTGTGACTGCTTCTTCCTCCTCAGATGATGAGTCTTGGGAATTTTCGTATCCCTCATTCTCGTCCAGTAGTTGAATCAACGTTTTTAGGGCCCTAAAATCTTGTACTTTGAAACCTTTGTACAAATCTTCTTCCTTATTTACTCCTCTTCCTCTATCGGTGTCAAATATATATTTGTATGTCAGGTTTCTTGCAAAGATATGCAAATCTTTGACTAAGGTGAATTTGTCTATCTGCTGTGAGGGACAGAAGCTAAGTCCTAGTCTTAGTACCTCCAATTCCACCAATGTAAGCTGGTATGATGAGAGGTTAATAACGTCTAATCCCGATTTGTTACAGTCTGTTTGATTACAAATGGATCCATTTTCCCTGTCCAATGTGTCATTGGGGTAGCCGGGGGCTTGGGGACATGGCCTAAAGGGGCTGGTCCTGTATTAGAACCCCGTCCTTGATTGGATTTGGGTACAGCCCCCATTTCTCGTGGGGGTGCTACATCATTTTCCAGTGTGTCTCCAAACATAGGGAGAGATGTAGTCGTTCCTGTGAATGAATCATTATAGGCCCCCTCTCCTAGATCTGAATAGGAGCTATTTGGTAGATGTCTGGAGGGAGAGATAATACGCTTTTTGTTGGTCCCTCCATGATTTTGGTAATCATTACTGTTTCCTCGTTTTGGTAGACGCCCCCTGCCATGTGACCCTCGTGAGGACTTGGGAGGTGGTTTATAGGATGAGACAGAAGTTGATGAGGCTGATAACTCGGAATCAGATTTGTATGGGGTTTCAAAGTTTTTATTTGTCCGGAATTGTCTCCCCCTTCTGTTGTTCTGGCCTCTAGGCCATCGATATGCGTACCCTCCAGAGAAAGCCAATTTATCTTTGTAAAATTTGGTATCTTTCTTTGTAACAATGTTTTTATTGTAGTTTTCTAAATATTGTACTAGTTCATTTTCTCTCTTTTTGAAATCTTATATAGTTCAAATGAACCAGTGATGTCGATTTATGCCCTGATGAAGCAATTAGTTCTTTGCGAAACATGTTGGCTGACAGAAACGAATGAATTTTGAGCACAATACTGGATGGTCATACCTTTGTATATCTATATATTTGTTTTGTATATATTTTTATTACAATTTAAATAAAAAATTATCTTTTAACTATTTCACTCATTTATGCCTACTGGAATATAGACGTATTATCTCCCTATAAAAATCCCATTTTCTTTGAAACTACACTAGCATCTGTTGGGAACACATTGAATAGTGCTCAAAGAAATAAGCCCCGTCATCCTCCAATAACCATACCATACCAGGTATTCTACCTGAGCCATACTAAAGGGAGGCGAAAGGTCATCACTGCCTTTAGGAATGTTGGACAAAGCCAACTCCGCACAAGCTTGAATCAATGGCTGAACATCACCAAACATCCTGCCCTGATCAACTAGGGAATGAGCAAGATGAATGCATTCTTTTTTTTTTTCAATCTCTTTATTAAGTACTTTTGTTACATATAAAAAGAAGAAAGAAATGCTGTCATTCAATAAAAGATTAACTTCTCAGCAATTCCATCAACATTTACAAATAACCTCTTACCCCCCCCCCCCTGCTCTTGACCTAGTCCCCAAATAGTTGTTCCCCTCTATACCTGTTCCCTTTTCATCTTCCTTCATCAAACTCCCATTTTTTCTGCAAACCTGATTGTAAATTTAAATTCAACCCAGTCCTTCCACTTTTCATCAAATCCTGCCCATCCCTCCATCCCTCTTCCCCGCTAAATCTGATACTCCAAACTATTTATTTTAGTTACTTTGTTAAACCAACTCCTAATTGTAGGGCACTCTGGATCTTGCCAATGCTTAGGAATTACACTTTTCGCCTCATTCAGAGTTCTCAGGTATTGGTTAGCTGGAATTTTCGTAAGGTGGAACAGACACTCCCACGGATCCTCCAGAACCGCCACTTTAGTTATATCTTTTATTATCTGCAGCACCTCTTCTCCAAAATGATCAAATTTTTGGACATGTCCACCAGATATGAGACATTGGTCCCACCTCACCACATCCCCTCCAACAACATTGCGAGGTCTATTTTTGATACTTATGTGCCTTATCTGGGGTTATATACTATCGTACTAAACTTTTAAAACTCATTTCTGTCGTGTTACTATCTATTGATGTTACAAATGCCATTCTCAAAATGTTTCTCATCTCAGAATCATTCACCTGAGTTCCTAGTTCCTTTTCCCATTTACTGATGTATGGCGGTCTTCCCATTCCACTTCCTACCATCCAGGTTTTGTAGAAATCCCCCTTCTTCTTACTGTAGCCACACAGAGTTTCTCCAATGGGAGCAAATTTTCCACAGACCGTATTGGATCTGGGAAGGACTCAAAGAAATGTTTCAAATGGAAATACCGCCACTCATCAATTACCATCAAATCTTTTTTTTTTGTTTTAACTCGTGAAATGTACAAATTCTACCCTTCACCATTATATGTTTTAGTTGTGCATTCTCAGTCCTAATCCAGTTTCCAAACCAACTACATTTCCCCAGTGGAAAATAATCAGTGTCTTTTTAAGTGGGATACATGGTAAGTTATGTGATCAATTTTATTTTTTATGTAGCAAATCCTAAATCTCTAGTGCTTTCTGTCTTATTTTATGTGCATCCTCCCCTAAGTTCTTTAAATGTGCGGGAATCCATATTATTTTCCTCAAAGCAGACTTACTCATTGTACTCTCCATTTCCACCCATATTTTATCTTTGTTATTTTTTGCCCAGTCTATCACCCATGAGAGGAGAACCGCCTTGTAATAATTAAGGTCTGGTACCCCCAGACCCCCCTGTCTCTTATCTCTGGATAGCTGTAGCAGTGTTTTTTCCTTTGCCAGATAAACCTGAAAAGTAACGTATTCAAGGATTTAAAGAACACTTGTGGGAGAGGAATCAGCAGCATCTCGTATTTATACATGATCTTCGGCAGAAGACTCATTTTAAAGATATTAATTCTCCCCAACCATGAACTATGTCTTGATGCAATTTTACTCAGATCTTGTCTGATGTCATTTAATAATGGCAAGTTTAGTTGATAAAGCGTGTCTAGGGAGGTTGTAATCTTCACCCCTAAATATTTTAATTCTTTTTCTCTCCAGATAAATGGGAAATCCTCCTAGTAGGTCTTAATCTCCTGTAGTGGGACATTGATATTTAGGATCTCAGACTTAGCCGGATTCATTTTAAAATTAGATATTTCTCCATATTGTTTTAGTGGTTTCATTAGGTTAGGGAGAGTTATCCTAGGATAAGTTATGAAGAACAAAATATCGTCGGCATATGCAGCGAGCTTGTGTTCTTCCTTTCCAATTTTAATCCTCCTTATGTTTACATCCTGATGTATCTTGGCCAAAAGCAGTTCAAGAGACAGGACGAACAACAGGGGGGACAGGGGGCAACCCTGTCTAGTACTATTATACATCTCGAAAGGCCCTGATGTAGACCCATTTACTTTTACTCTTGCTGCAGGATACTTATAAAGCGCTTTGATCCACTGCATAAATCTGGGACCCAAACCCATTGCTACTAAGGTGTCCTGCATGAACCCCCAATCTACCCTGTCAAACACTTTTTCAGCGTCTATTGACAGGAGCAGACCGGGGGTCCTAGTCTCTTTTATTTTATGTATCACTAGGGATGGGCTGAACACCCCCCTGTTCTGATCGCATCCAGAACATGCGAACAGGCAAAAAATTTGTTCGAACATGCGAACACCGTTAAAGTCTATGGGACACGAACATGAAAAATCAGAAGTGCTAATTTTAAAGGTTAATATGCAAGTTATTGTCATAAAAAGTGTTTGGGGACCTGGGTCCTGCCCCAGGGGACATGTATCACTGCAAAAAAGTTTTAAAAACTGCCGTTTTTTCAGGAGCAGTGATTTTAATGATGCATAAAGTAAAAAAAAAAAAAGTGAAATATTCCTTTAAATATTGTATCTGGGGGGGGGGGTCTATAGTATGCCTGTAAAGTGGCAAGTGTTTCCTGTGCTTAGAACAGTCCCTGCACAAAATAAATTTTTTAAAGGAATAAAAGTCATTTAAAACTGCTTGCAGCTTTAATGTAATATCTATTCCTGGCAATATGGATGAAAATCAGTGAGACAAACGGCATGAGTACCCCCCAGTCCATTACCAGGACCCTTGGGTCTTGTATGGATATTAAGGGGAACCCCACACCCAAATTAAAAAAAGGAAAGGCGTGGAGCCACCAGGCCCTATATACTCTGAACAGCAGTATACAGGCGGTGCAAACAAGACAGGGACTGTAGGTTTGTTGTTAAGTAGAATCTGTTTGTAATTTTGAACTGGTACATTTTTAACGTGTTTAGCTCCAGCCAAAAAATCTATTTGAAGCTTTTTGGAAAACATAGGGATGGGTTATCACCCCTGTGACATTTGTTTTGCTGTCTGTGCTCCTCTTCAGAAGATTTCACTTCACTTTCTGTCCCAATGACAAATGTTTTTAGAAAATTTGGGGTTTTTAGTGAAACAAGGATTGGTGATAAAGCATCAGTGGAGAGGAGAAATGTTTTCCCCATATTAATTCTTACAGGAGAGAATTTCCCTTTCTAGGGGTAGATTTCATCTCACTTCCTGTTGTCTCCTTCCATTTGCAAGTAGGAGTCGTTTGTAAGTTGGATGTTTGAAAGTAGGGGCCTGCCCTATATACTCTGCAGAATTTTGGGGCTTAGGTGTTGGTGTTGCCACAACACTGTAAGCCCTCACAGGGCCCTGCTGTGAAATATTAGATCAAGAATTGTAATTACATGCCCCTGTTAAACAGGGGCAGAAAAATTGGGCCTTTGGTGGTGGTGGTGGTGGTGGTGCTGGTGCCACAACACTGTAAGTCCTCACAGTTACTCTTGGTGGGCGCTGGAATGGGCCCTGCTGTGAAATATTAGATCAAGAATTGTAATTACATGTCTCTGTTAAACAGGGGCAGAAAAATTGGGCCTTAGGCACTGGTGCTGGTGCCACAACACTGCAAGCCCTCACAGATACTCTAGTTGAAGCGCAGGAACGAGCTCTGCTGCAAAGTATTGCATCAAAAATTGTAATTACACGCCCCTGGTAAACAGGGCCTGAAAAATTGGGCATTAGGCACTGGTGCTGGTGCCACAACACTGCAACCCCTCACAGATACTCTAGTTGAGCGCAGCAGCGAACCCTCCTGCAAAATATTGTATTAAAAATTGTAATTACACGCCCCTGTTAAACAGGGGCTGAAAAATTGGGCCTTAGCCACTGGTGGCGGCGCCCAGAACCAAAAATGTTCTTACAAGCTATCAGCATGATCATTGAGTAGGAAGAGGATAATCACTCAGCATTAGGGATGAGCTTCGTGTTTGAGTCAAAGCCATGTCCGACTCGGACATTGGCTGTTCGGTCGTTCGCCGAATTGCGAACGATATGGGCCGTTCGCGCCAAATTCGTGTGGCGCGTCACGGCCCATAATTCACTGCGGCATCGCAGTGCATTGCTTGCTGATGATTGGCCAAGCATGCACTATGACCCGCATGCTTGGCCAATCACAGCGCCGCCTGAACAGAGAGCCGTAATTGGCCAAAGCCAAGGAGGCTTTGGCCAATTATGGCTCAGGATATTTAGTACACGCCCCACACTATATAAGGCCGCCTGCACGGCGGCCCTGTGCAGTGTGTTCCGGTGTGCTGAGAGATACAGAGAGAGAGAGACAGTGTCATTTCATTTGAGTTAGCTAGATTAGGCAGGACAGTCAGTCAGTTAGCTGCACTTAAAGTGTATTGTGTATATATATGCATCCCAGGTGTTGCATATATATATATATATACACTGTATTCAGTTTAGCTAGATCCGTTCCTGTTATCTTCCTACTGACAGGCAGGCTTGTCTTGTTACAGTATTTACAGCTACCTGAAGAAAATTACTGGTGTTCTTTTGATCCTATTAGTACCACAGTCAGGCAGCTAGACTATTTACATTTAGTGCAGTGCGTCCTGCTCACAGTGTTCAGCTAGATCCGTTCCTGTTATCTTCTTACTGACAGGCAGGCTTGTCTTGTTACAGTATTTACAGCTACCTGAAGAAAATTACTGGTGTTCTTTTGATCCTATTAGTACCACAGTCAGGCAGCTAGACTATTTACATTTAGTGCAGTGCGTCCTGCTCACAGTGTTCAGCTAGATCCGTTCCTGTTATCTTCTTACTGACAGGCAGGCTTGTCTTGTTACAGTATTTACAGCTACCTGAAGAAAATTACTGGTGTTCTTTTGATCCTATTAGTACCACAGTCAGGCAGCTAGACTATTTACATTTAGTGCAGTGCGTCCTGCTCACAGTGTTCAGCTAGATCCGTTCCTGTTATCTTCTTACTGACAGGCAGGCTTGTCTTGTTACAGTATTTACAGCTACCTGAAGAAAATTACTGGTGTTCTTTTGATCCTATTAGTACCACAGTCAGGCAGCTAGACTATTTACAGTTAGTGCAGTGCGTCCTGCTCACAGTGTTCAGCTAGATCCCTTCCTGTTATCTTCCTACTGACAGGCAGGCTTGTCTTGTTACAGTATTTACAGCTACCTGAAGAAAAATACTGGTGTTCTTTTGATCCTATTAGTACCACAGTCAGGCAGCTAGACTATTTACATTTAGTGCAGTGCGTCCTGCTCACAGTGTTCTGCTAAACCTACAAGTTAGTGGGGTGCGTCCTGCTCACAGTGTTCAGCTAAACCTACAAGTTAGTGGGGTGCGTCCACCTCACAGTGTTCAGCTAAACCTACAAGCTAGTGGGGTGCGTCCTGCTCACAGTGTTCAGCTAGATCCGTTCCTGTTATCTTCTTACTGACAGGCAGGCTTGTCTTGTTACAGTAAATACAGCTACCTGAAGAAAATTGCTGGTGTTCTTTTGATCCTATTAGTACCACAGTCAGGCAGCTAGACTATTTACAGTTAGTGCAGTGCGTCCTGCTCACAGTGTTCAGCTAAACCTACAAGTTAGTGGGGTGCGTCCACCTCACAGTGTTCAGCTAAAGCTACCTGTAGAAGGTTGGTGGTGTTCTCATACTACAGGCAGGCAGTTGATTTTGCTAGCTGCAGTATCAGTACATATATATATATATATATATATATATATATATATATATATATATATATATATCCCAGCTTAGTGCAGCTACAGGCCATTAGTATGTCTGGAAGGCCAAGAAGGAGAGGCAGACAGTCACAAGCCAATAAGAGAGGGCAAGCAGGCTCTGTGTCTAGTGCTGGTCGTGGAGACGGTACATCCTCATCAGCACGTGGCCATGGGACACGCTTGGCCTTTTTTTCGGCAGCTGGTCGTGTTGAGCCGCAACATGCGGAAGACTTGGTCGAGTGGATGACCAAGCCGTCCTCATCCTCCTCATCCTCTCTCACCCATGCCCAGGGTACTTTGTCTGGAAAAGCAGCGGCCTCTTCCCTCGGCTCAATGTCATCAGTGACTCCTTCCCTAGCCCCACCATGTCCTCCTGAGGAGTCTCTCAAACTGTTTGACCACAGTGTTGGGTACATGCTCCAGGAGGATGCCCAGCGTTTGGAAGGCTCTGATGATGATACTGAGCTCGATGAAGGCAGTAACATGAGCACGGACAGAGGGGGTGCCCAAGAAGGACAGCAATCTGGCAGTCATTCTCCCCCTGCTGCAGCATACTGCCAGGTTTGGTCCAGTGATGAGGAGGGATGGGATGATGAGGTCACTGGCTCAATGTGGGTGCCTGATAGGAGAGAGGGGGGGGAGGAGGAGGCGGCACATCACCAACGAGGCAGGATGCCCTCCAGGGGCCAGCCTAAGGGCAGCACATTGACTGCTTCACACCCCAAAGCTCCACATGTGCAGGGCGCTGCAGTCTCTGCGCGTTATTCAAAAAGTTCTTTGGTGTGGGCCTTTTTTGAGACGAGTGCATCAGATCGCACCGCTGCTATTTGCAACATATGTCTCAAGCGTATCTCGCGTGGCCAAAACATCTCCCGCTTGGGTACCACATGCTTGACCAGACATATGTTGACCTGCCATGCAGTTCGTTGGCAAGCGTATCTAAAAGACCCACACCAAAGGACAAAGAGGACCTCTCCTTGCTCCTCATCAGCTGAGATTTCCAACCCCACTAGACCTTCAGTCCTCTCTGAGACCTGCACTGAGAGGAATGAAGGTGTAGAATTAGGTGTGTCACAGCCAAGTACTTGTGGGCAATCTGCTTTTGGTACACAGACGTCAGATTGTTCCAGGCAAATTTCCCTGCCCCAGCTGCTGCACCGCCGAAAGAAGTTTGCTACCAGCCATCCACATGCCCAGCGGTTGAATGCTAGCTTGGCAAAATTGCTAGCACTTCAACTGCTGCCTTTTCAGTTGGTAGACTCTGCCCCCTTCCATGAGTTTGTGGAATGTGCGGTTCCTCAGTGGCAGGTACCCAAACGCCACTTTTCTCATGGAAGGCGATTCCGGCTCTCTACCGGCATGTGGAAGGCAATGTCCATGCCTCGCTGGACGGGGCGGTCAGCGGTAAGGTGCATATTACCGCTGACTCATGGTCCAGCAGGCATGGACAGGGACGTTACCTAAGTTTCACGGCGCATTGGGTGACTCTGCTGGCAGCTGGGAAGGATGCAGGACAAGGTGCAGTAGTGTTGGAGGTTGTTCCGCCACCACGCCTCCAAAATGCTAATGATTGTGGCACACCTCTCTCCTCCACCCCCTCCTCTTCTTCTTCCTCCATGGCCTCTTCCTGTGCTTTGTCCTCGGAACCAGCAGTGCTCCGTAGCCGTTCAAGGGGCTACGCAAGTACGCAGGCCAAAAGATGCCATGCGGTGCTTGAGCTGGTGTGCTTGGGGGACAGGAGCCACACTGGGGCAGAGGTTCTGTCAGCTCTGCAGGGGCAGGTTCAGAGGTGGTTGACGCCACGCCAACTTAAGGCAGGAATGGTGGTTTGCGACAATGGCACCAACCTCCTCTCTGCCCTCCGACAGGGACAAATGACCCATGTGCCCTGTTTGGCTCACGTCCTTAACTTGGTGGTGCAGCGGTTCTTGGGCAGGTACCCGGGCTTACAGGATGTCCTGAGGCAGGCCAGGAAAGTCTGTGTGTATTTCCGCCGGTCATATAA
This sequence comes from Lithobates septentrionalis, assembly GCA_037952835.1. Classification (NCBI taxonomy): domain Eukaryota; kingdom Metazoa; phylum Chordata; class Amphibia; order Anura; family Ranidae; genus Lithobates; species Lithobates septentrionalis. Next base: position 9,856,261 of record JBBDGP010000432.1, read on the forward strand.
TGCCAGTGCTCGGCTGACGGACCTCCAAAAGGAGTTTAACCTGCCCAAGAACCGCCTAATCTGTGACATGCCCACCAGGTGGAACTCAACGTTGGCCATGCTGCAGCGGCTGCACACGCAGCAGAGGGCCATCAATGAGTACCTGTGTGACTATGGCACCAGGACAGGGTCAGGGGAGCTTGGTTTTTTTTCCCCACGCCAGTGGGCCATGATCAGGGATGCATGCACTGTCCTGTCACCATTTGAGGAGGCCACAAGGATGGTGAGCAGTGACAGTGCATGCATCAGTGACACTGTCCCCCTTGTCCACCTGTTGGAGCACACGCTGCGTGGAATAATGGACAGGGCACTTGAGGCAGAACAGAGGCAGGAAGAGGAGGACTTCCTTAGCTCTCAAGGCCCCCTTTATCCAGACAGTGTTCCTGCGTGCCCGCCGATAACACAGGAAGAGGGGGAGGAGGAAGATTGTGTCAGTATGGAGGTGGAGCCTGGCACTCAGCATCAGCAGCAGTCTTTAAGGGATCAGTCCCAAGAAACACATGGACTTGTACGTGGCTGGGAGGAGGTGGCTGCGGACCATTTGCAGCAGGGCTCGTTCCTGCGTTCCAACTAGAGTGTCTGTGAGGGGTTGCAGTGTTGTGGCACCAGCACCAGTGCCTAAGGCCCAATTTTTCTGCTACTGTTTAACAGGGGCGAGTAATTACAATTTGTGATGCAATACTTTGCAGCAGGGCTCGTTCCTGCATTCCAACTAGAGTGTCTGTGAGGGGTTGCAGTGTTGTGGCACCAGCACCAGTGCCTAAGGCCCAATTTTTCAGCCCTTGTTTAACAGGGGCGTGTAATTACAATTTTTGATGCAATACTTTGCAGCAGGGCTCGTTCCTGTGTTCAAATTAGAGTGTCTGTGAGGAGTTGCAGTGTTGTGGCACCAGCACCAGTGCCCAAGGCCTCCTGTTCAACAGGGGCATGTAATTACAATTCTTGATCTAATATTTCACAGCAGGGCCCTGTGAGGGCTTACAGTGTTGTGGCCACAACAACACCTAAGGCCCAAATTTCTGCTGAGTATATAGGGCAGGACCCTACTTTCAAACATCTAACTTACAAACGACTCCTACTTGCAAACGGAAGAAGACAACAGGAAGTGAGATGAAATCTACCCCTAGGAAGGGAAATTCTCTCCTGTAAGAGTTAATATGGGAAAAACATTTCTCCTTTCCACTGATGCTTTCCCATCCTTGTTCCACAAAAAACCCCAAATTTTCAAAAAACATTTTTCATTGGGACAAAAAGTGAGGTGAAATCTACTGAAGAGGAGGAAAGACAGCAAAACAAATGTCACAGGGGTGATAACCCTTCCCTATGTTTTCCAAAAAGCTTAAAAAAGATTTTTTGGCTGGAGCTAAACACGTTAAAAATGTACCCATTCAAAATTACAAACAGATTCTACTTAACAACAAACCTACAGTCCCTGTCTTGTTTGCACCGCCTGTATACTGCTGTTCAGAGTATATAGGGCCTGGTGGCCCCACACCTTTCCTTATTTTAATTTGGGTGCGGGGTTCCCCTTAATATCCATACAAGACCCAAAGGGCATGGTAATGGACTGGGGGGTACCCATGCCGTTTGTCTCACTGATTTTCATCCATATTGCCAGGACCCGACATTACATTATACCCGCAAGCAGTTTTAAATGAGAGTTTTTCCTTTAAAAATGACATTTGGTGCAGGGACTGTTCTAAACACGGGAAACACGCGTCACTTTACAGGCATACTATAGACACCCCCCAGGTACGATATTTAAAGGAATATTTCACTTTTTTTTTTTTACTTTAAGCATCATTAAAATCACTGCTCCCGAAAAAACGGCCGTTTTTAAAAGGTTTTTTTGCATTGATACATGTCCCCTGGGGTAGGACCCGGGTCCCCAAACTCTTTTTAGGACAATACCATGCAAATTAACCTTTAAAGTGAGCACTTTTGATTTCGAACGTTCGAGTCCCATAGACGTCAATGGGGTTCTAACGTTCGTGCGAACTTTCGGTCCGTTCGCAGGTTCTGGTGCGAACCGAACCGGGGGGTGTTCGGCTCATCCCTACTCAGCATAACAGGATAGTCACTCACTTCCGTTTGCAAGTACGAGTCGTTTGTAAGTTGGATGTTTGAAAGTAGGGGCCTGCCCTATATACTCTGCAGAAATTTGGGGCTTAGGTGTTGGTGTTGCCACAACACTGTAAGCCCTCACAGGGCCCTGCTGTGAAATATTAGATCAAGAATTGTAATTACATGCCCCTGTTGAACAGGGGCAGAAAAATTGGGCCTTTGGTGGTGGTGGTGCTGGTGCCACAACACTGTAAGTCCTCACAGTTACTCTTGGTGGGCGCTGGAACGGGCCCTGCTGTGAAATATTAGATCAAGAATTGTAATTACATGTCTCTGTTAAACAGGGGCAGAAAAATTGGGCCTTAGGCACTGGTGCTGGTGCCACAACACTGCAAGCCCTCACAGATACTCTAGTTGAAGCGCAGGAACGAGCTCTGCTGCAAAGTATTGCATCAAAAATTGTAAATACACGCCCCTGTTAAACAGGGCCTGAAAAATTGGGCCTTAGACACTGGTGCTGGTGCCACAACACTGCAACCCCTCACAGATACTCTGATGGGCACTGGTAGGCGGCACTGATGGGTGGCACTGATATGCAGCACTGATGGGCATTGATAGGCGGCACTGATGGGCACTCATGGGTGGCACTGGTGGGCACTGATGGGCACTGATGGGCACTGAAAGGCTGCAAAGATGGGTTCTTATGGGTGGCACTGATGGGCACTGATAGGCGGCACTGCTGGGCACTGATAGGCGGCACTGCTGGGCACTGATGGGCACGGATACCTGGCACTGATGGGCACGGATACGCGGCACTGATAGGCATCCCTGGTGGCACTGGCAGTGGTAGACATTGGAGTGGGCACTGATTGGCAGCTGCCTGGGCATTGATTGGAAGCTGCCTTTGCACTGGTTAGTATTTCCCTGGGGGTCTAGGGGGCATACCTGATGGTCCAGTGTGGCTGGTTTCCCTGGTGGTCCTGGGCGGCTTCCCTGGTGGTCCTGGGTGGCTTCCCTGGTGGTCCTGGGTAGGATCCGAGGGGGGGCTGTGCTGATAAACAATCAGCACAGACCCCCCCTGTCAGGAGAGCAGCCGATCGGCTCTCCTCTACTCGCGTCTGTGGAAAAGCCGATCACCGGCTCTTACTATTTACATCGTGATCAGCCGTGATTAGACAAAGGAAAAACTCATTGCGCAATATAGTTATAAGGAAAGTCCACAAGCAAAATAGCACAGTGATGCCTAGGAGCCTAGGATGTAGTCTGTTGAATACAGTGTATCAAACAGCATTGGCTTGTTTAGTAAGCCTCGTCCGTAGCGGCCAGCTGAGATCTGCCTCAAAACCTCAAACCAATCGAGAGCACGTGAGTTCATCACTGTGCTATTTTGCTTGTGGACTTTCCTTATAACTATATTGCGCAATGAGTTTTTCCTTTGTTTATCTTACATAAATCATCTGGTATGGAGAAATCACTAGCTACATTATTGCGGCTGTGGAGGGAATTATCTACAAAGTGAACAAACAAGTGTTGCAGGAATCCAAGTATCCCTGGATACTGAGGAGTGAACTGCTGTGTACTATCATTGTATGAATCAAACCATCTATGCTCCATCGCACCTAATTGGCATTATTATTTATTTATTGTCTATCTATCTACAACACCGCCAAATGAGTTGTTATTTATATATTTATTTCCAGCATCATTGAATGTTCAGTGCTCATCACAGGAATTATGTGCTATTATTTATTATCTAACTAGGAACTTTTACATTTTATCCTTATTTGGAATATTGACACTGATTTTATTTTATTTATCCTTTATAACCTCACTATCTTCCAGTGCATTTCTAATACATCTGCACAAATTTCACTTTGGAGTAATTTTTCATGCCTCAGTATTTGTTTTGGGTATGCACATTTTTTTACTATGTTTAGAGTTATACACACCTTTTCCACAACTCATTTAGCGATTTTTCAGATTTTTATCTGATCACATTTGGCTTGTAGCACTATTCTTATTTATTTTACACTGATTGAATTGTGTATCTGAGCGCATCAATTTATAATTTATACTTATTCTAATTTTATGGTTCTCTGATCACCGTTCAATTGATAGCAGCTTGATTTTTGTATAGTTCAATCTAGTATTTTACTAATTTACTAATATTCACTTAATTAGAGTTCATTATCACGTGCATTCACATATTTATATTTTTATTTTTTTTCATTTAGTTTTATATATCACGGTGTAACCATTATTGCGCTTGGTTTTTATCATTTATTTTCAGGAAATGCTAAGCTTAGTCATAACAGAGCCAGGGTCATACACGGGAGATCAAGCAGAGGGAGCTGGGAACAAGACAGGACAGGGAGAGGGTAACAGGAGACGCATCGAGCAGGTAGGAAGGGATCAGGCTGCAGGGTCGGGGTCAGGGTCCACGATAAGGACCAGGATGCAAAATGCAGGAATGCAAGTCAGGGGCACATGGAGACAGAACACCAAGGCAAGGAGGAAGAGCATAGGCAGGGCTTAAATATAGTTCCTGCAGCAAGCATCAGGTGATACCTGATTTCCATGAACTTCTGGCTGCTTAGGGACACCCAGTGGTGGCCAGCGGAACTGCAGCCTATAGATCTGGGAGTCACAGTGCCACCAGCAGATGAACCTTTCCTGACACCTGGTTTACATGAACGGGATGTTCACTTCTGGTGTCACTTCAACTTTAAATGATGACTGCTGATGTCCCAGACCATTCTCCAATCCCAGAAGACACCTCTTATGGGAAAATGCGTCAGATGGAGTCATCATCACACCAAAGCTGCTCCGATGACACCACAGCGGAGGCTTCAACATTAAGCTGCCGTGTTACATGCTTTTATCTCTTCATTTTATGTAAATGCATTATCTATCTAATAAATAGATGCTATCAGACAGATTATCTTCTTTATGTTTATTATCATGAGTGTCGGAGTCCATCTGGAAGGTGTATAGAGGCTTAATAGACGCTGGAAACTGGGCTGTTGGGTCATCCACAGGTGCCATTAATTTGAACAGCCTTCTGTTGCCTTTGAGTGTCCGCTTTCTGGTAAACGCATTTGCTTATGATCTCTATAATTTGACATCATCTGGGTCCGGTAAAAGGCTGCATCACCTCACGGGCACTTTTGGAGCACCTTTGTTATTGCTTGTTCAGAACAAAGCACAAGAGCACTTTTCTCAGCACCTTTATACTGTATATGGACTTTACTTTTTGCACATATGCTATTACAAACTTTTGAAATATTTTTTATTCACTACTAAATTAATTTTACATGTTATGATGATATATGTATTTTTGCACCTAGGATTCACAATAATCAGGAGTATATTTTTATAGAAGTGAATCATGTTGTAGATGTGAAATTTTATTCAATCATGCATTGCACAATGTGATTTTCTAATATTTAAGTGCATTTTTTTTCTAATTTATTTATGGTCACTTTTATCCTGGTATTAAGGTGCAAATGAGTGCAACAGTCCCAACTTGTTTTTATTACCAAGTGCGAGTGTTTATTTTTAATTAACATTATGGGGGTTGGCATGCATCCACTAATGTATGGTGACTAGTTGAGTACCTAGGCGTGTACAAATCTGTGATGTGGAAGTGAGGCGTCTACAAGCCCCACAGATGCTTAGCATTACATGGCTTGAAGTTTAGAAAAAAAAAGCTGAAAGTTTAATCAAAATGATTTTACCTATCTAAAACAGTAGTTAGTAGAAGATTTTTCCACCCCCTCAGCTTCATTTTCTCATTGTCTAGGACTGGAGTAAAAGTGGCAAAAAGTTATTCGGATGGGATGAGTCTGGTACCTTTGCATACAGTATCTCACAAAAGTGAGTACACCCCTTACATTTTTGTAAATATTTTATTATATCTTTTCATGTGACAACACTGAAGATATGACACTTTGCTACAATGTAAAGTAGTTAGTGTACAGCTTGTATAACAGTGTAAATTTGCTGTCCCCTCAAAATAACTCAACACACAGCCATTAATGTCTAAACCGCTGACAACAAAAGTGAGTACACCCCTAAGTAAAAATGTCGAAATTGGTCCCAAAGTGTCAATATTTTGTGTGACCACCATTATTTTCCAGCACTGCCTTAACCCTTTTGGGCATGGAGTTCAGCAGAGCTATACAGGTTGCCACTGGAGTCCTATTCCACTCTTCCATGACGACATCACAGAGGTGGTGGATGTTGGAGGCCTTGCGCTCCTCCACCTTCTGTTTAAGGATGCCCCGCAGATGCTTAATAGGGTTTAGGTTTGGAGAAATGCTTGGCCAGTCCATCACCCTTATGCCGCATACACACGATCGGACATTCCGACAACAAAACCGTGGATTTTTTCCCGAAGGATGTTGGCTCAAACTTGTCTTGCATATACACGGTCACACAAATGTCGGAAATTCCGAATGTCAAGAACGTGGTGACGTACAGCACGTACAACGGGACTATAAAACAAGTTCAGTAGCCAGTGTGCCATGCTTTGGGCTTCTTCTGCTAATCTCATGTCTATCTCGTGTTAGCAGAAGTTTGGCGAGAGACAATTCGCTCTTCAGCCTCGTGCTTTTCAGTTCGTTTCTGCTTTTCAGTTTGTACTTGTGGGTTCGTATCTGTTCTTCAGTGCATGTTGTGAGTTCGTTTCTGTCTTTCAGTGCGTTCAATTTATAGTTTGCTTCCGTTTTTCAGTGCTTTCTTGTCTGCTCGTTTCTGATTTTCAGCTCGTTCTGTTAGTTCGTTCTGACCAGCCGACCGCTTTCAAGCCATGTTGCGGGTACGTACTCGTAGAGTTCGTGCTGTGCTTGGGCTTGGTGTTGGAGTTCATGCTTTGACCCAAGTTCAGTCCATGAACAGGGCGAGGAGGAGTTCATGGACGAAGAATTGATTGCTCCAGCGTGACCAATTCTCACACATGCCTTTGCTGCTGGAGATCCAGGAGAATAATCCTGATGATTTCAGGAATTATCTCCAGATGACGGACCCCGTTTCTCACCGTTTGTTGGCTTTGCTGTCCCCTTATATTGCGAAGCAGGACACCTGCATGCGGCAAGCCATCACTCCCAAGCAGAGGCTTGCGGTACTTGGCGACGGGGAGAAGTCTCCAGGATATTAAGTTCATGACTGGAATCTCCCCCCAGGCTCTAGGAATCATTATTCCAGAGACCCGTTTTGCCATAATTCAGGTCCTGCAGAAGGGCTATATTAAGGTAAGTTTTATCCTTTAACATCACATTCTATGTATTTAATGTTTGCTAATGTATTGTATTTCTTTCATCATTCCCTAATTACCATTATTGTAATATGCTGTGAATGTTCTCTTTGTCCTCATGCATGCTATAAGCTTTTAATGCTCCTTTTTTATCCTTCATGCATATTTGCCTTCACTAACCTCCCCCTGGCTCCAGCTGGGCGCATCCACTTCTTCCAGGATGGAAGGCCCAGGTTGTTCCTCGTCAGCCTCTGCTGGGGTTGAGGGAAGGGTGGAGGGAAGGCTACAGGCAAGGGTAGAAAGTGAATCCCTGGCTTCAGTCTGGTCCTCCAGAAACTGCAGTTTGTTGAAGTACCACAGCCTGGGTACATACACTCGTGCTGCTGATGCTCCTGATCTGAGTGATTTCTGGATCTTATTATGCTCCTTATTCTCATTCCTCAAGATTCCAATTTTACTTTCCAAAAACTGGATGGTTGCATCGGGGACCTAAGTCTTCACAAATTCCTGAAGTTTCTCCAGCGTTGACCTCCTAGCTTGTTATAATATAAGGTGTTTTTCACCTCCCACAAATTCCTCATCTTCCTGTATCTGTCTATGAAACTGGCCATGAATTCTAGGTCCTTAAAATGATTCATCTTTGCTGTAAGACAATACACAAGACAAAAACACTAATGTCAACCTAAACTTTCATTATCATATCCCAATATAGGCCTCAATCTTGAAGCAGTATAGGCCACTGTGATGGGCCAAGTTCAAATTTTACCTTTGTTTAGGATGCTCACCACTTCCGTTCCTCCTGCTTCCGCACACAGACCATACATACGGCACATGCGTGTTAGCTTGATATACGCTGCGCATGTGTGATACTCCATCCGCGTCGCCCGCCCCTGACGTTCTTTCTAGAATATTCCCTGCCCCTTCTCTCTTTGGCGCACAGTAAGAGCAAGTAGGAACAATATGGCGGATAAAGAGCAGGTGTGTGGTAATTCCACTAACGAGGAGGAGGAAAGCCCGGAGCCCGAAATGACACAATCGTGGAGGAGAAGATTTAAAGTGGAGGGCCACCCTGAAAAAAAAAAATCACCAAAAATCCTAAAAAAAATAAAAAAAAACATTTGAAAAAAAAAATTAAACTTACCTAAACCCTTGTTGCTAGGCAGTCTTCCTAATCTGCCTCTTCCTATTCCGCGGTGTGTTTTTCTCCTTGGTGAGCAGCCCCGTTGTCTTCTGGGAACTGTATGTGTTCCAAGAACACCATGGGGCCATTCACAGAGCGGAGCGCCGCTCGCGCGTGCGCAGTAGGAAACTGGCAGTGAAGCCGCAAGGCTCCACTGCCTGTTTTCCTTACCTAGGATGGCGGTGCCGGGACCCGAGAGGGACGGGTCGGCCTCGGGCGGCCGAAATTGCGGGGACCCAGGACAGGTAAGTACTTATTTAAAGTCAGCAGCTACAGTGTTTGTAGCTGCTAACTTTTAATTTTTTTTTTTAAGGCCGGAATGCCGCTTTAAGGCCTCCAGTATGGCCTTTATATAGATGGAGATGGTGGACATCTTGAGGAGGAACGACTATGATGGGAAGCATGGACTGTACACCAACCCTAATTTGAGAAAGGCAAAGATCATGACTAAAGTTGTGAAGAGTCTGCACAGGAATGGGGTATGACGATCCAAGGAGAAATTAAGGAAATGCTGGTCACACCTGAAACTGAGGAAGCAGGATCAGTATAGAAGAATAAAGAGAGTGCTTCTAAAAAGTAAGTACTTGTCATGTGTTCCTATCATTATTATTACTTGCATGCTGCTCCCTGTGCTTTTCTTTACTGTTGTACAGTTTAAAATGGCAACTTTCATGTTGGTGGGCACAGTAATCGGACGTAGGAAACATTGTTCGCTCATTAAATACAATGTTTTGGGAAGATACAGGTTAAATACATTTGGTCATGTCTATTTGTATAAAATTAAGTTTGGTACATTGCTGTCTAGATGTGTTTGTAACTAGAATGAAATGCAAGCTTGATTCAATGTAATGTAAGGAGAGGACACTTAGCAGCTGTTTACACATCTGGACTCAGGAGCACTAGTGTGGGACACAAGAACAAACTTTTTAGGGTGTCCCCCACAGGTACTCCAGTGGATACTTGGTGTGAGAATTGTCAGAAAAATGTCATTATTCCAGCTTTGGTAAGGTAAAAAAATCATGTCTTCAGCTTGGAACTCTGCCCAAAACAGACAATTGTACCCCACTTCCAAGCAATGTTTCATATTCACATTTCTGGACTCAAATATCTGTGTGCTATGTATACCTTTTGTTTCAATCTAATAGGGGAGAAAAGACTCGGAGGACACCACTCAGAGGACTCCAGGGACCCCACACATCGCCAAGAAGGGGAACTCAGCCCAAGGCAACACCCCAAGGATCTGGAGGAAGGAGAGGTGGAGGAAGTGGGCGAGATTGTCAACAAAACAGGTGAGTGTCTGAGACCCCAGCTTCAGGTAATCTATGTATGCCTGCATATTTATAATACATGTTTTTAATCCAATTTTTAGGTGATGTGCTAGTTGTTGAACAGCAAGCTGGACATTTCACAAGTGACAGTGCCCAAAGGCTCATCCACGACATCCACGAAATTGACATTATAAGGAAGAAACTGAATGTTATGGAACAACAAATGAAACTTTATACATGTATGTGATATTAACCATTTTGGTACTCTTCTGTTTTCACAATAGGTTTAGTGAAACCCACTCCATCTTTTATCATTGGTCTGTTTTCATTTATTGTCTTGTGTGACATATATACATTTTTTGTTACCTGCATGTCATTCTCGATGCAACCATACATGCAACCATACATATGTATTTTTCATGTGTGCTAATGTTTTATTCTGACACATTGTGTGCTATATTTTTGTATTTTGCAATAAAATATTTTTCTTACTATTAATATTCTTTTTGTGGTAATGCCTTTAAAATCCCACCCCAGGGGAACCAATTTTCCTTTTTTTGAACAACAAATGAAGAACATGATAGATGTGTTAGGGAGAATATAAAGTTCTTTCAAATCTCATCTATTTTCACATTTGTTGGACTAAACCAATTGTTTTTTTGTAAATTTTAAAAGCCAAATTTTGAAGATGCACACGGTGTGTCAACATGTGCTATCTGCCAGCAGGAGATCTCAATGTACGCGTTTTGTGAGTGCAACCCCTTCCTCATAACTCTAGTAGGTGAGAGGAAGAGGTTGCACCCCCAAAACACGTCCATTGATCCCTCATGATGGGAGATAGCACATGTTGACATTAGGCATGGGATCAGGAGGGAAATGTCCATTTTGACTCCCAATTTGTGTGCATCTTCAAACTTTGGCTTTTACAAGGGTGACATCACCCCATCTGATGAATGCAAGATCAAAACATTTTTGACACTATAATGTCTGATATTGCCTTCAGTTTTTATACGTTAAACTTTGTAAGTTCCAGAGTTGTTTATGTTATGTTTTGAAACATGCCTGTTTCTAAAAAAAAGAAATAAATAATAATTGAGAAAAAAAATATTTTTCTAAAAAATGTTATAACACATATGTGAATGTGCACAGAGTAAAAATTTTGATAATCAACAAAGTGTGGCTTCTTCTTTCAATGCTCAATACCAGTTTTGGAAGTAATTTTATGTTTACAGTAACAATGGGGCTTATTTACTAAAGGAAAATCCACTTGGCACTACAAGTGCACTAGAAGAACCTAGGAGACAGTCAAAAAGAAACACAAGCAATAAAGAAAATGCAAGATTTTATCAGATATTATTTTTTTATTTTTAAAAAAATATTTAGACATTGTCTGGCATTGCAATGGCCCCCCTACCCGTAATATAATTGACATATTTTTCCAGAACTTCACGGGCGCTTTGGGGTGCCAAGCCAGGACTTCCAGTATCCAGGCCCGTCAGAGGATTTGAAGGAAGTCCGGCCTCATGCCCAACTGAGGCAATATAATTGAGGGCATTTTTTCTTAAAAAATTGTGCAATATGCAGCAGGATAAAATGATGTGGTTAAGTTTGTATTCTGCCATGTGTATGGCTGTCAGAAACAGGCGGAACCGGCTCGCCATTATCCCGAAGGCATTCTCAACGACTCTTCTGGCTCTGGCCAGCTGGTAGTTAAAAACCCCCTGGGGGAATAGCCTCATCAGGTGCTCGTCCAGACCGAACGCTTCATCAGCAAGAAAGACGAACGGGAGTCCTTCAACGTTGTCCACATCAGTTGGCAATCCCAGGCCACCACTCTGGAGCCGTTGGTAAAACTCCGTTTGGGAGAAGACTCCTCCATCCGACATCCGGCCATTCTTCCCCACGTCCGCATAGAGGAACTCACATTGTGCCGACACCACCACCATTAACACTATGCTATTAAACCCCTTATAGTTATAATAGTAAAACCCCGAATGGGGTGGTGGCATGATGTGGATGTGCTTCCCATCTATAGCCCCTCCACAGTTGGGAAAGTCCCAACGGTCGGCAAAATGGGAGGCCACAGTCTGCCATTCCTGTGGTGTTGAAGGAAACTGTGGAGTCAAAACAGAAAAATATATATTAGTATTTTTGCATATTCTTGGCCAACATCAGTATAACATTTATTTTAAGGAGTATTTTAAGATAAAAATATAAGGTCCACTTATCAGATTCCTCCAGCCCTCTGATGGCCCATTGTAAAAATTTTAGGGAGGGGGGAAGGGTTCGAGCTGAGTTTGGGACCCCAAAAAAAAGCCTCTGGCACTCTGCCTGAATTTAAGGACAACAATAACATTTGTACATATTTTAGGGGGTGTTTAGGGTAAGCACTACAATGGAGCTGACAAAATACATTGTTAAGTGACTAGGCTTTAGGTGTTTATGGGCCCAGGATAGCATGCTGGGGAGGTTAGTGAAGGCAAATATGCATGAAGGACAAAAAAGGATTAAAAGATTACAGCATGCATGAGAACAAAGGGGACATTCACAGCATATTACAATCATGGTAATTATGTAATGAGGAAAGGAATACAAAACATTAGCAAACATTAAATACATATAATGTGATGTTAAAGGAGAAATCGTACCTTTAATATAGTCCTTCTGCAGGACCTGAATGATAGCAGAACAGGTCTCTGGGATAATGATCCCCAGAGTCTGGGGGGAGATGCCTGTCGAGAACTTGAGGTCCTGTAGGCTTCTCCCAGTCGCCAAGTACCGCAACGTGGCGATTAGCTCCGGAGTGATGGCTTGCCGCATGCAGGTATCCTGCCTGCTAATATAAGGGGTCAGCAAAGCCAACAGACAGTGAAAAATGGGGTCTGTCATCCTGAGAAAGTTCCTGAAATCATCAGGATTATTCTCCTGGATCTCACGAAGCAAGGCATATGAGAGAATTGGTCACGCTGGAGTAACCAATTCTTGGTCCATGGACTCCTCCCCACCCTGTTCATGGACTGGGCTTAGGTCAAAGAATGAACCCCAACACCAAGCCCCCGCATAGCACAAACTCTAAGATGAGTACGTACCTGAAACATGGCTTCAAAACAGTCGGCTGGTCAGAACCAACTAACAGAACGCACTGAAGACCTGTGAATAGTGAGCTGAAAATCAGAAACGAGCGGACAAGAACACACTGAAAAAACAGATGCCAACTGTCTACATGCTCTGAAAAGCAGATACAAACCCACAAGCACAAACTGAAGAGCAGTAACGGACTGAAAAGCACGAAAGCTGAAAAGCGCGAATCATCTCTCACCAAACTTCTACTAACACGAGATGAACACGAGATTAGCAGAAGGAGCCCAAAGGGTGGCGCGTTCGCTATTGCACTTCTTTTTTCTAGTCCCGTCGTACGTGGTGGACGTCACTGTGTTCTAGACGGTCAGACTTTAGTCTGACCGTGTGTAGGCAAGACCGCTTGAGCGGAATTCCGTTGGAGTTCTGTCGAAGAAACCTTCATGGTTTATTCCGACTGCAAAACCGGTCGTGTGTACAGGGCATTGGACATACCATACCTGCAAAGCAAATACAAAAAAATAGTAAAAAATAAAACATTTTTTAACGCAATCTGTGCCAAAATTATATATATGCCAAAGCATGGGGGCATCCGCCGACAAAAGTTAGGAGTAAATCGCTCCTCCACCCCTGCTGCCCACATGCTTCGACATATATGATCTTTTTTTAACTGTGGTGGTGAAATCACTTCCTACAGCGCTGGAGTCATGGCTTTGTGTATCGTGAGAGCAAACGCTATTGTTGTCAAGATAAATAAATCCGCGCTGCAGCTGAATGGCGTACCTGAAAACCAAAAAATGGTTAACAATAAAACACAGTAAACAGTAAAGTATAAAAAAAATTACATACCTGAAAAGCAAACATGAGAAAACATAATAACAATAAAACATTGCAGAATAGAATACAGTAAAAAAGAGCAGAACAATAGAGAGAGAATAGAGAGAGAGAGAGAGAGAGAGGGAGAGTGAGAGAGAGAGAGAGAGAGAGAGAGAGAGAGAGAGAGAGAGAACAATAAAAGACAAATATTTTTGTTTTTTTTATCATATATATTTTTTGTTTGTGGTTTTTTTTTACTTTTTTTTTTTTACACTTTTTTTTTGTAACTGTTGTAACTGTAATGCCCCGTACACACGGTTGGATTTTCCGATGGACAATGTCCGATCGGAGCGTTTTGTCGGAAATTCCGACCGTGTGTGGGCTCCATCGGACATTTTCCATCGGATTTTCCGACACACAAAGTTGGAGAGCAGGAGATAAAATTTTCCAACAACAAAATCCGATCGCGTCAATTCCGACCGTGTGTGGCCTGTTCCGACGCACAAAGTGCCACGCATGCTCAGAAGAAATTCCGACACGGGACAGCTCGTTCTGGTAAACTTAGCGTTCGCAATGGATACAGCACTTTCGTCACGCTGCAATGTCAAAAATGGTTTAATACAGCGCAATCTCTTCTTCTTTATAATGTGACAAGAATGAAGTAGTTTTGCTGCTCATATTCACACACACTTCTCACAAACTTATTTCGTTACTATTTATCTGGATTCCCTCAATATATTTTGATTTCTCACATCTGACAACATATTTTTTGATATATTTTTTGGTTTTTTTGCCTTTAATGTAGAATCTTTTTTTGTGTTTCTATTTTTTTTTTTGTTTTTTGGTGATTTTGATTTGTACTCCTGAAAATGTTTGTGTGTGTTTTTTGTGACAAGTTCCCACAACACCATTATATGTTGTTGTATTTAATCTGTAGGAGATTGTTTCGTGTTGTTGTCCCTTGTTGATTTCACATTGTACTTTAGAAATGTACCTGAATCGTCACCAACAAACTGTCATTTTTGGATGAAAACACACACAGGAGAGTAGAATTTCCCCAAAAAAATTTTATTAAGGGGTCACAATTATAAACAAAGAGGGAGGCAACGCTGGAGAAACTGCAGATATTGGCAAAGCCTTGGACCCCGGGGCAGACATCAATTATTTAAAAGCAAAATTGGTGGCCTGAGGAGTCCTTATCTTAGGGAGGGCAGTCTGGTCCAGAAGTCCCAGAGATCCGGAAAGCAGCAGATGACATCTATGTCCCCAGGCTGTGGTCATACGAGAGACTGCATCTTCTGTCAGACCAGACTGAACACAGGGTCATCACTCTTTGGTCTTCCTTCCACGCTTCCTTACAGGCTTTGGCTGTGGTGGTGGAGTTGTGGCAGCAGGAGGAGGAGGAGGAGGAGGATGGTCCATCTCAATGACATCCGTCTTGGGTGTCAGTTCCCCACTCTCCCCCTTACGTAGCACTTTATAAAGCAGGTCCTCACAGAGCTTGCGTTGGCCCTCCTGCATGCCCTGCAATTTTGTGGCAGCCATGCAGGCAAAGGCCTCTTCAGGACTGGGGAAGGCTCTGAGGGACGCAGAAGCCTCCTGGATCAGCCTGTATGCTGAATCCTGCACAGGACTGGGAGTGGCCTTCCTGGCCCTTTTGTATGGCAGGCGGAGGGGAGGAACCTGAGACTCAGTCAGGCTGCAACTTGTCCCAGGCTTCTCTTGGCTGCCACTTAGCCCCACCTCCTTCTGGCTGCCACTAATCCCCGCCTCCTCCTGACTGCCACATTCCACAGCCTCCTCCTGGCTGAGGTCTTCCTGTGTATGAAAAAGGGACATAGTTTTAGTATTTTTTGCATCAATCACACACAATTTTCACCTCCTCACTGCTGCAAATTGAATGTTAACAAATATAACAGACTATCCTTCTGAGCTCAGCAGTTTTCATTCTTGGCCCAATTTTGGGTGCCCACTACTGTTTATTGATATGTAAAACACTTTTTTAAATCAGCAATTAGTTATCAATAATAACATCTAGTAAACATCATTTATTTATTGACCAGAAATCTGTAGAAGAATGCTATACCTGACTCCAGCTGGGCTCCTCCACTTCTTCCTGGCAGGAAGGCCCAGGTTGGACATCGGAAGCCTCAGCTGGGATGGAAGGAAGCGTGGAAGGAAGAGTAGAGAGGGATTCCCTGACTTCAGTCTGGTCTGACAGAAATCGCAGTCTCTCATAGTACCACAGCCTGGGGACATAAACATCATCTGCTGCAGCTCCGGACCTCTGGGAATCTGTGACCTTCTTGCGCTCCCTAAGATATGTGCTCCTCAGGCCACCAATTTTAGCTTTTAAATAAGGGATGGTTGCTGTGGGGACCACCGGCTTCACCAACACCAGCAGTTTCTCCAGCGCTGCCTGCCTCTTCTGTTTATGGTTGTAATGTGGGTGTCTGACCTGCCACAGACAGGGCAGCTCCCTGTACTTGTCAATAAACAGGGGCAGGAAGTTGTGGTCGTTGAAACCATCCATTTTCTCTGCAAGACACAACACAAGACAAACCCTAATGTCAGGCAAAACTCCCCTAATCTTGTTACAATATAGGCTTCCATTTCAAAGCAGTATAGGCCCAAGTTTAGATCCTACCTTCGTTAGCACGATCGGCGTCTCCGATGCTCCTTCCTCCGCTCACAGATCGTACGTAAGACAAACGTGTGTTACGCTTTATACACACTGCGCATGCGTATAACTCCGCCCGTTCCTGACGTTCTTTCTAGTCTATTCCCCGCCCCTTTTCGTTCGGCGCAGTGGGGGAAGAGCACATGGCGGATAGACAGCAGGTGCGTGCTAATTGTAGCAACGAGGAGGAGGGGGAGGAAAGGCTGGAGCCTGAAACGTCCCGATCCAGAAGGAGATTTAAGGACTCAAATATGTCCTTTGGGGAGATGTTGGAGATGGTGGATATCCTGAAGAAGGCCGACTATGACAGAAAGTATGGGCCTTACCCCAACCCCAATGTCCGAAAGGCCAAGATCATGGCGAAAGTGGTCAGGAGTCTGCACCGGAATTTCGGGGTACGACGATCGAAAGATCAGCTCAGGAAGCGGTGATCGGACCTCAAATTACGAGAACATGAGCAGTACAGAAAGATCCGGAGAGTGCTGCAAAAAAGTAAGTAGTTGTGCTGTGTTCCTATTCTTTATGTTTATTACGTTCGTGCTGCTCCATGTGCTTTTAGGAACTGTTGTACAGTTTAAAATGGCAACTTTCATGTTCATGGGCACATTATTCGTTCGGATCACACATTTTTCTTTCGGACTCTAAAATACCATTGTTTAGGCCATATGCATTTGGCCACCATTTTGACGCCCTATACTTGTCTTCAAAGAATTGGGTTGTGTAGATGGCTTTGTTACTAGAATGATATGCAAACTAGATTCTGTGTAAGGAGAGGACACTGAGCAGCTGTTTTCACATCTGGACACTGGAGCACTAGTGTGGGACCCCAGAACACCATTTTTATCAGGGGGGCCACACAGGTGCTCCAGTGTATACTATAGGGGGGTCTCCATCTGTGAAGCTTGTACCAAACAGGTAAAGTATTGCAGCTTGACAAAGGGCATTTAAAAAATTACATCTTGGAACTCGGCTAAAATAGATAATTGTACCCCACTTCCAAGCAATGTTTCCTATTTATAGTTCTGCCATCAAATATCTGTGTGCTAATTATACCATTTTTGTTTTACATAGGGGAGAAAAGACTCGGAGGACACCCCTCATCCGAGGAGACCAGAGACCCCCCACCTCTGGAAGAAGGTGAAATCCCCCCAACACAAGCTGAGCAGGAGGAAGAAGACGTGGTGGAACTAGTCACCACAACAGGTGAGTGTCTGCGACCACAGGCTCAGATAAGAGATGGATGGCGGCATTTTTTGGAAACAAAATTTATTTTGTGGTTCCTCTCTTTTTAGGTGATCGTGAGGTTGTGGATGAAGATCTTTTCACATCCGAAAGTGCCCAGATCCTGATCGGGGAGATCATGGGGTGTAATTTACAATTGGCAATCATCAAGCAAAACATCAATGATGTTATTCCAAAATATAAAAACATCATTGATGTTTTGGGGCGAGTTTAAAACCCCCCCAAATCACTTACTTCTTTTGTGTGCTACAATGTGCAAAATGTTTTTGTGATTTTTCCCAAAGCCAAATTTGGAGGATGCACACAGTGTGTCAACATGTGCTATCTGCCATCACGGGAGATCAATGGATGTGTTTTGGGGTTGCAAGCCCTTCCTCAATAATAAAGTAGCGGTGAGGAAGGGGTTTCTCCCCCAAAACACGTCCCTTGATTCCCCGTGATGGCAGATAGCACATGTTGACATTGTGAAATTTGTGTGCATCTTCCAAATTTGGCTTTTCCTGGGGTGATTTCCCCCCATCTGAACGTAATATCAAACACAGTTCCTAAATACTCATGTGTGATATTGCCTTCAAGTTCTACCAAATGTGAACTTTGTAAGATCAAGATTTGTGTCTTTCTTGTTGTTTTTACACAGGCGTGTTTTCTATAAAATGCACATTTTCATTTTGGATAATGGCACCATAAAAATTGGTATACAACAAACATGTTGTTTTGTCAGAAAAACCTTTGGTAAATGCACATGTGATTGTGCTGGTATTAAAAAGATTGTTCATCAAGAATGTGTGGATTATTGTCTCAACGCTACAACATTTTTGGGGTGATGTAATTGTTGTTTTCTGTCAAAATGGGGGTTATTTCCTAAGGGCAAATCCACTTTGCACTACAAGTGCAGTTTAAGTGCAGTTGCAAGTGCACTTGTAGTGAAAAGTGTCTTTGCATTTAGTAAATAACAGCCAACAGTGCTTTGTATAAGGTTACACAATCACGCCATTTTCTGGACTCCACACATTTCTGTCAGGGTCAGCTCAAACAAACACAATGAGTAAATGTCCACAAAGAATTTTTTTGGTTTTTTTTATTTCAAAAAGGCTTCACATATTGTCTGGCATATTGATAGCTCCCCTACCCGCAAAGAACTCCAGGTATCGTAACCGGACATCACGGGCACTCAGGGAGGGCAAGCCAGGACGTCCGCTTTCAAGCGCCGTCAGTGTTGATGGATTTTGGATTCCGGCCTCAGGCCCAACTGAGCCAGCATAGTTGGCAGAATGTTTTCTTAAAAAATTATGGAGAACACAGCATGCAAGTATTATATGGTTCCGTTTATACTCCGCCATATGGATGGGTGTCAGAAATAGTCGGAACCGGCTGGCCAGGATTCCAAATGTGTTCTCCACCACTCTTCGGGCTCTGGCCAGCCGGTAATTAAAAACCCTCTGTTCCGGGGTGAGGGTCCTCATCGGGAATGGCCGCATCAGGTGGTCCCCCAGCGCAAACGCTTCATCAGCAACGAACACGAATGGGAGTCCTTCCACATTGTCCTCTGGAGCTGGCAAGTTCAAGCTGCCATTCTGGAGACGCCTGTAGAACTCCGTCTGGGCGATGACTCCACCATCGGACATCCGGCCATTCTTCCCCATGTCCACATACAAGAATTCGTAATTAGCCGACACCACCGCCAACATCACTATACTATTAAACCCCTTGTAATTAAAATAGTATGACCCCGAGTTGGGTGGTGGGACGATGTGGACGTGTTTCCCATCAATTGCCCCTCCGCAGTTAGGAAAGTCCCACCGCTGGGCAAAGTGGGAGGCCACAGTCTGCCATTCCTGTGGCATGGAAGGAAACTGTTGAGGAAAAAACAATAAACATTACTATTTTTACTCTGAAACATGGCAAGCAGATTAGACACAAACATTATGGGGCAACCTCCAGATAGCATTTATTAAGGGGAATTTAACAAGGCCAACGTATAAGGTACACCTATCATATTCCCCCTCCCCCCCTCTCATGGGCCATTTCTAACATTATAGGGGGGGGGGAACTCTTGGACAGATAACCCTCTTCACTTCATTGAGAGATGAAGGCCTAAATACAGGGTATTACTTGGAACAGCCCCTCCTTAGTTATGCCATTGGCAGCCCACTGGACAGGTAAGAAGTGTCATAATACAAAGATATAAATACACACTGTACACATTTGAGGACATTTGGACATTCTGCTATTACCTATCAAGATAATAATAGGATACAAAAACTTTAAACAGTACCATTGGAAAGTATACAGGCAGGCCCTTGCACTACATGCTTTGGGGAATTCATCCATAAATCAGAGCACAAAAGAGATGGGTATAGTGTGTATGGGTTTGGCAAAGTCAGCAGATAGATGATTGAGGATACATAGAGAATTGGGATCAGCTGACTTAGCAGTTGGGGGAGGGAGGGTTACTAAAAATTATTTGGGGACACCACAAAAAAAAGCCTCTGGCACTCTGCCTGAATTTAAATCAAAAATAACATTACCAAACATTTTAGGGGGTGTTTGGGGTAAAGCACTACTATGGAGCAGATAAAATACATTGTTAAGTGACTACATGAGGTGAATATAGGGCACGAGACACCATGCTGGGGAGGTTATTGAAGGGCAAATATGTATGAAGGACCTAAAATAATAATTACATAAAAATCCAGCATGCATGAGGACAAAGGGGACATTCACAGCATATTACAATCATGGGAATTAGGGAATGAGGAAAGAAATACAATATATTAGCAAACATTCAATACAATAAAATGTGATATTAAAGGATAAAAATCTTACCTTCATATACTCCTTCTGCAGGACCTGAATGATGGCAGAACAGGTCTCTGGGATGATGATCCCCAGAGCCTGGGGGGAGATGCCTGTCGAGAACTTGAGGTCCTGCAGGCTTCTCCCTGTGGCCAAATACCGCAAGGTAGCGACCAACCTCTGCTCCGGAGTGATGGCTTGCCTCATGCAGGTATCCTGCATGCTGATATAGGGGGTCAGCGAAGCCAACAAACGGTGAAACACGGGGTCCGTCATCCGGAGAAAGTTCCTGAAATCATCAGGATTATTCTCACGGATCTCACGGAGCAAAGGCATATGACAGAACTGGTCACGCTGAAGCAACCAATTCTTGGTCCATGAACTCCTCCCCACCCTGTTCATGGACTGGACTTGTGTCAAGGTCAGGACCCCAACACCAAGCCCCCGCACAGCACGAACTCTACGAGGAGTACACATACGAAAAATGGCTAGAAAACGGTCGGCTGCTCAGAACGAAGTAACAGAACGCACTGAAGAACAGCAAGGCCTGTGAAGAGCGAACTGAAAAACAGTAACGAACGAACAAGAATACAATGACTACTTAAAGTCACGCGGAACTTGCTGCACGCACTGTAGAGCAGATACAAACCCACAAGCACAAACTGAACCGCAGAATACGATCTGAAAGCCACGAGTCTGAAAAAGCGCGAATCGTCTCTCACCAAACTTTTACTAACACGAGATTAGCAAAAGGAGCCCAAAGGGTGCCGCGCTTGGTTCTGAACTGGCCTTTTCTAGTCTCATCGTACGTGGTGTACGTGACCGCGTGGTTGGCGATCGGAAATTCCGACAACTTTGTGCGACCGTGTATAGGCAAAACAAGTTTGAGCCGACATCCGTCGGAAAAAATCCTAGGATTTTGTTGTCGGAATGTCCGAACAAAGTCCGACCGTGTGTACGCCCTATAACAGTTCCAGGTTAGGGTCTCTCAAAATGCGATAGCGTAGCGTTCAAAACATTCACCAATGCAAAGACCAGGATTGTCAGGAGGGACAATAATAGCGGGTGTCAAGCCTATATCCGCGCTTGCTGCAGACACAACATCTTCTTTGGGGGGCTCATTGGGTAGGGGTACTCAGGAGGACATACGGAAAATGCCTCTCATGCAGCTGGCTTACTGCATTTGGATGGAGAAGGTGAGGTGGAGCACCGTTTGGAAACAGAAGGGCTCTAACGATCTCTTCCTGGAATTTAAGGAAGGATCCAGTCTGTCCTGAAGCTCTGTATAGCACATGAGCGTTCAGCAAAGCCAATTGAAATAAATAAACAGACACTTTTTTTGTACCAGCGTCTGGCCTTACGGGTAACTAGGTACGGCGCCAACAACTGGTCGTTGAGGTCCACCCTCCCATATTTTGGTTATATTCGTGGACACAGAGCGGTTTCTCCACAACACCAGTCGCCGTAGGAATTTGGACCGTCGTGTCTGCATGAAGGGAGGTAAGAACGAAAACATTCTTATTATCCCTCCACTTCACAGCGAGCAAATTATTACACTTGAAGCAGGCTCTCTCCCCCAGCCTAAGATGGGAATCTACAAGCCGCTAGGGAAAGCCCCGGCAATTCGGTCGCACGGTGCCACATGCTCCAATCTGATGATCAAACAAGTGACTAAAAAGTGGCACGCTCGTGTAATAATTGTCCACATACAAATGGTACCCCTTTCCGAATAAGGGTGACACCAAGTCCCACATGATCTTCCCAGCGCTCCTTATGTAATCTGGGCAGTTCTCCGGCTCTATGTGGCTATCTTTTCCATCGTAAACCATAAAACTACATGTATAGCCTGTGGCCCTGTCACAGAGCTTATACATCTTGACCCCGTATCTGGCACGCTTGCTGGGAAGAATCTGTTTGAAAGACAAGCGGCCAGAAAACTTAATCAGGGACTCATCAACGCAGACAACTTGATGGGGAGTAAACAAGTCTGCAAAACGTTGGTTGAAGTGGTTTACGAGGGGCCGAATTTTGTAGAAGCGATCGTATACAGGGTCTCCACGAGGACGACAGAGTTCATTGTTGTTGAAATGCCCATGTCGATGGATAGGCCCAGAAAGGTCTTAAATTTGGAAACCGTAATTGGTTTCCAATCTCTGGCAAGGGAGGACTGGGGATTAGCGGCGATGTATTGACCAGCATACAAATTACTTTGGTCCACAATAGATCTATAGAGATCTTCGGTGAAAAACAGCGAGTAAAAATCAAGTGATGTAAAATCAACTGTTTCCACCTGAATGCCAGGTTGACCAGTGAATGGGGGAAGTACGGGTGCTGCAGAAGTGGTGGGTCCCAATTAGGATTGGCGAATGCAGCAGGAAGTGCACTATGGGCTCGATGGGCCTGTCTTTGTCTTCTTACTGCACAGTGTGAGTATTAAAATAGATAATGAAAAAGACCTTCGGGTCAAAACTTTTTAAATATGAATCCCTTTGGCAAACTACAGTGCCTTGCGAAAGTATTCGGCCCCCTTGAACTTTTCAACCTTTTGCCACATTTCAGGCTTCAAACATAAAGATATAAAATTTTTATTTTTTGTGAAGAATCACCAACAAGTGGGACACAATTGTGAAGTGGAACGAAATCTATTGGATTGTTGAAACTTTTTTAACTAATAAAAAAATGAAAAGTGGGGCGTGCAAAATTATTCGGCCCCCTTGCGTTAATACTTTGTAGAGCCACCTTTTGCTGCGATTACAGCTGCAAGTCGCTTGGGGTATGTCTCTATCAGTTTTGCACATCGAGAGACTGAAATTCTTGCCCATTCTTCCTTACAAAACAGCTCGAGCTCAGTGAGTTTGGATGGAGAGCGTTTGTGAACAGCAGTTTTCAGCTCTTTCCACAGATTCTCGATTGGATTCAGGTCTGGACTTTGACTTGGCCATTCTAACACCTGGATACGTTTATTTGTGAACCATTCCTTTGTAGATTTTGCTGTATGTTTGGGATCATTGTCTTGTTGGAAGATAAATCTCCGTCCCAGTTTCAGGTCTTTTACAGACTCCAACAGGTTTTCATCCAGAATGGTCCTGTATTTGGCTGCATCCATCTTCCCCTCAATTTTAACCATCTTCCCTGTCCCTGCTGAAGAAAAGCAGGCCCAAACCATGATGCTGCCACCACCATGTTTGACAGTGGGGATGGTGTGTTGAGGGTGATGAGCTGTGTTGCTTTTACGCCAAACATATCGTTTTGCATTGTGGCCAAAAAGTTCGATTTTGGTTTCATCGGACCAGAGCACCTTCTTCCACATGTTTGGTGTGTCTCCCAGGTGGCTTGTGGCAAACTTTAGATGAGACTTTTTATGGATATCTTTGAGAAATGGCTTTCTTCTTGCCACTCTTCCATAAAGGCCACATTTGTGCAGTGTACGACTGATTGTTGTCCTATGGACAGACTCTCCCACCTCAGCTGTAGTTCTCTGCAGTTCATCCAGAGTGATCATGGGCCTCTTGGCTGCATCTCTGATCAGTCTTCTCCTTGTCTGAGCTGAAAGTTTAGAGGGACAGCCAGGTCTTGGTAGATTTACAGTGGTCTGATACTCCTTCCATTTCAAAATGATCGCTTGCACAGTGCTCCTTGGGATGTTTAAAGCTTGGGAAATCTTTTTGTATCCAAATCCGGCTTTAAACTTCTCCACAACAGTATTAGGGACCTGCCTGGTGTGTTCCTTGGTCTTCATGATGCTCCCTGCGCTTTCAACAGAACCCTGAAACTATCACAGAGCAGGTGCATTTATACAGAGGCTTGATTACACACAGGTGGATTCTATTTATCACCATCAGTCATTTAGGACAACATTGGATCATTCAGAGATCCTCGCTGAACTTCTGGAGTGAGTTTGCTGCACTGAAAGTAAAGGGGCCGAATAATTTTGCACGCACCACTTTTCAGTTTTTTATTTGCTAAAAAAGTTTAAAATATCCAATAGATTTCGTTCCACTTCACAATTGTGTCCCACTTGTGGGTGATTCTTCACAAAAAATTAAAATTTTATATCTTTATGTTTGTAGCCTGAAATGTGGCAAAAGGTTGAAAAGTTCAAGGGGGCGAATACTTTTGCAAGGCACTGTATATTGTTCATAAGATCAATGTTTATGCATTTTAGTTCTGTCCTGTGGTTACACAATACTCCATTTTCAAACACCAAGTGGACAAATCTGTTTTGTGATCAGTTATAACTGTGAAGGGTAAGCATGATGGTGTCAAAAAAAATGGGAAAAGTCCCCCAGGGGTTTTTAGGCAGCTGGATGTAGATAATGAGAGAGATGGATGTTGAATGAAGAATAAAATTCTTTATTGGGAGGTAATTACATTAATTACAGTGTGTTAAAATATGAGCTCGAGTGGGGATATACCCATGCCAAGTAAAGGAAGTAGCAAACAGCAAAAGGGGTTATACACAGCATATAATAATGACTACTGCACAACAATACTGACGCGTTTCGAACCCAAAAACCCTATGTTTGGTGTCTCTTCAGAGGATGAGTTTGCTAAAAAAAGAAGATTTGTAATAACATATCAAGTTTGTTTAAAAACAAGATATAATGTATGCAAAAATGTTTGGTGACACATTGCGCATAATTACCACTGCATTTGGAGATAACCCTCAGTCAGAACCTCCCCACACAGCCGCCAGACCATTCTGCGTGCCTCCACGCTACAACGAGACACCAAGAAAAGGGCGAGGATCCACTCAATGCAGCTTACAAGGAGTCACACGTTACAGGTGCCTCCCACCGAAGCGTCCCAAAGGGGGCGGGGCCAGAACCTACGGCAATTTTCAGAGCGTTAGCTCATAGACGGACCCATAACAATTTAAGATTTATTCAAATTATCTGTTGGACAGTCAGACACTGTTACAATGATCTATCATATACTATGGTAATAGAATATATAAAAAAAGGGGAATAATAATAATGTTGTTGAATTCGTGATAATATTAAATTAAATGATACTATCAAAGATTAAGGTGACTGGCATAAAAAAGTCAAAGATGGCCTTGTCGTTAAACTCGAGCTGTGAGGTGATGGGTGGTGACACAGGGAATGTGAAAAGTGATGAAGTGTGGGAAACAAAACAAAGTGATGCAAAATAAAGAAATAAATATGTAAAAAAATATGAAAAGATCTAAAAACTGGTGTGGGGGTGGTTGTGTGAAAAAAAAAAATAGGGAGAGGTCGATGAGTATGTGTGTTGTATGCAGATGAGGTAAGACATGATATTAAAGAGTGTGTTGGTCAAAAGGAAAATTGCATGGAGAATATAGAGCTATTGAGCCTAATAGTGAAGATTAGGTGAATATAAAATATTGTAATCAAATGGAATCTAACTAAACACTTATAGGGCGTACACACGGTCGGACTTTGTTCGGACATTCCGACAACAAAATCCTAGGATTTTTTCCGACGGATGTTCGCTCAAACTTGTCTTGCATACACACGGTCACACAAAGTTGTCGGAAAATTCGATCATTCTGAACGCGGTGACGTAAAACACGTACGTCGGGACTATAAACGGGGCAGTAGCCAATAGCTTTCATCTCTTTATTTATTCTGAGCATGCGTGGCACTTTGTGCGTCGAATTTGTCTACACAATATCGGAAATTCCGACAACGGATTTTGTTGTCGGAAAATTTTATAGCCTGCTCTCAAACTTTGTGTGTCGGAAAATCCGATGGAAAATGTGTGATGGAGCCAACACACGGTTGGAATTTCCGACAACAAGGTCCTATCACACATTTTCCATCGGAAAATCCGACCGTGTGTACGGGGCATTAGAGAGGTTGTAGATGAATGGTTGTAACTTACTCCTGTGATTGAGGAAAAGTCTGGCCGTCCGAGAGGAGTGTGAGGGGATCACATTTTGATCAACCCTCATCACAGAGATTAAATAGTATCCTTAATTACAAGGGTACTGAGGAAATTGTTAACAAGTGCCGTTTGCTCCGCCCCCCACCCCTGGCACGCAGGGGGAGACAATGACCGCCAATGACGTGCCACGTGTGGCTCCCTCGGCGTCCCTGAAGGGGATGCCCCGACTGCTGACGTCACCTCCGCTGTAAACTACGTGATGTCATAGCGTCACATGCGCACTGGAGGGGCCCGTCCGCGCGCCCGACACGTGACGTCCGAGGTGATCCAGAATGCCGGTGGGGTGATCACTCCCACAGGTGGCCAGAGCAATGACGTCCGGAGGTGATCAGGGACGCCGCCGGCAGGGTGATCACTCCCACAGGTGGCCGAAACAAAAAACGGCCACCTAGTGGGACGAAATGGGAGCGCAGATGGCAAAGCTCCCCACCCTGCCGAGAAGACGCATAGGGAAACAGGATCCCCAACCCGGGGCAACATGCAGCCATGCAGGCATCACAGGGATCCAATAGTCCGAAACGCAAGTGGGGAAGCGCTGAACAGGGGGCATAAGAACGGGCTCATGAGCATGATGGTGTCAGGGATGCACTGATCAAGATACTGCAGCATCTTCAAGGCGTACAGGGCACAAAGACTCAGTAGGACTAGTAATCAGCCAGCTGTAAAGAGACTAGTGCCAGTGCGCATTCGCGCGAATCTCGGACATCGCACATGGAGATGTGCATGCGAGTAGTAGCCGTGCTTTGGGGCCTAATGGCTATAAAGATGCTTTAGCTTTACTAGTTCTTTGCTGTTTGAACTGCAGCTGTACCCTATGTTCTGATCCTGTGCCTGTATTCTGATCCAGTATTGACCCAGCTTCCTGACCACGCTACCATCTTGTCAGGGCTGGCTCAGCCCTTCCTTCTCTGAGCTGGCCGCTCAGCTGTCGGCTAATTGCCAGCTCTCATCTCTCTCTACAGTTAACCAGCTGATGTGGATCTGCTCATCAGTCCTGCCTACTTAAAGATCTCCAGCTCACTTCAGTCCTGCCTTCGCCTTGGTCACATTACAAGAAACCATCTTCTGCATTGCTGTTTAAAGACTGGCTTTGTTGACATCCCTTCTGGCTCCTTATCCTGCTTGCTGTTCCTCTACTTGGATCCCTGACTTCCGGCCTGGCTGATTACCCGATCTGGTTACTGAACTCTGGCTTGGCTGATTACCCTGGGCTATGTCATTTCCACTGATGGTTTTTCGATGGACCCCCAGAAACTTTCGGCAGTCCTACAGTGGCCTCGACCTGTGGGGTTATGTCCTCTGCAGCGTTTCCTGGGTTTTGCCAACTATTATCGGAAGTTTATTCGTAACTTATCCTCTCTGGTCAAGCCCATGACCGATATGACCAGAAAGAACGGTAACCCACAGAGTTGGTCTCCAGAGTTCATTAAGGCTTTTGAAAGTCTCAAGGCTGCCTTTGTTTCTGCTCCTGTGTTGGCACATCCTGATCTTACGTTACCTTTTATCCTTCAGGTTGATGCTTCTGAGACTGGTGTTGGCGCCCTTCTGTCTCAACGTCCTACCTCTGAGAGTGCTATGCCTCCTTGTGGCTACTTTTCCAAGAAATTGTCACCTGCCGAGTGCAATTACGAGATTGGTGACAGAGAGCTGTTGTCAATCATTTTAGCCCTGAAAGAATGGAGACATCTCCTTAAAGGTACCACTTTGATGGTTCTCATTCTTACTGACCATAAGAATCTCACATTCTTGTCTGAGGCTAAATGCCTCTCTCCCAGAAGGGCGCGTTGTCAAGTTTCAATTACATTGTCTCAGTCTTACCCAGGACTAAGAATGTAAGGGCTGACGCCTTGTCACATAAATTTTCCTCCACTTCCAAGTTGGAGTCGGTTCCGGTTCCTATGATTCCTCCTGATTGTATTCTGGCTACGGCTCGCACCAGTCTTACTTCTCCTTTGGGTGACAAAATTCTTGCTGCTCAGGTCAATGCTCCTCTTGAGAAACCTTGTGGCTGCTGCTTTGTCTCCATACTGCAGTGCTCCAGACTTACCATTCTCCCAAGGTAGCTGGCCACCCTGGTAAGAATCAACTCATTTGGGCCATTTCCCAACAATTCTGGTAGCCTAGTCTACGTGCTGATGTAACTGCCTTCATAGCTGCCTGTTCCGTGTGTACACAGAGTAAGACTCCACGACACCTTCCAGTGGGCCTCCTTCAACCCATACCCAATGGAGAGAGGCCCTGGACCCACCTGTCTATAGATTTCATTGTGGAGTTGCCCAACTCTCAAGGCAACACAGTTATCCTTATGGTGGTTGACCGGTTCTCAAAGATGTTTCATTGTATTCCACTTAAGAAGTTGCACACTTCTAAGGAAATGGCTTCCATTTTTGCTCGGGAGATCTTTCGCTTACATGGGCTACCCAAGGTGATTGTCTCGGACAGGGGTAGTCAGTTTGTGTCCCAGTTCTGGTGAGCCTTTTGTGCACAGCTGGGAATTCAGCTTGCTTTCTCCTCTGCAAATCACCTGCAGTCTAATGGGGCTGCAGAACGAGCCAATCAGTCCTTGGAGCAATTCCTACGTTGATATATTTCTGACCATCACAACAACTGGTCAGACCTATTACCATGGGCAGAGTTTGCTCACAACAGTGCCTTGAATTCTGCTTCCTGATTGTCTCCGATTATGGCGAATTATGGTTTCCAACCTTCCATGTTGCCTGACTCGTTTGTTCCGCAGAGTATTCCTACGCTAGAGGAGCATCTCCGTGCTCTTCGTTCCACTTGGGCACAAGTCCAGGAGGCTTTACGTCATGCTAATGATAGGTACAGACTCCATGCTGACCGCAGACGCCTGCCTGCACCTTCCTACCAGGTTGGGGACGGGGTCTGGCTGTCATCTCGCAACCTTCGACTTTGTGTTCCCTCACTGAAGTTCGCACCTCGGTTTATTGGGCCTTTCCGTGTCCTTCGCAGGATTACCCAAGTGGCTTACACGTTGGACCTTCCGCCTAGTATGCGCATCTCAAATGTGTTTCATGTCTCCTTATTGAAATCGTTGGTCTGCAACCGCTTTACCACCTCGGTGCCACGTCCTTACCCTATACAGGTTGAGAACCATGAGGAGTATGAGGTACAATCCATTGTTGACTCCCGATAGTTTCCATGGGCGCATACAGTACCTAGTGCATTGGAGGGGGTGCGGTCCGGAGGAACGCTCCTGGGTCTCATCCTCGGACGTACAGGCTCCTGCCCTCCTCAGTGATTTCCATAGATGTTTTCCCCTCAAGCCCTGTGGTCCTCCGAAAGGGAGGGGTCATTGAGGAGGGGGGTACTGTCAGGGCTGGCTCAGCCCTTCCTTCTCTGAGCTGGCCGCTCAGCTGTCGGCTAATTGCCAGCTCTCATCTCTCTCCACAGTTAACCAGCTGTTGTGGATATGCCTGTCAGTCTCGCCTACTTAAAGATCTCCAGCTCACTTCATTCCTGCCTTCGCCTTGGTCACATCACAAGAAACCATCTCCTGTGTTGCTGTTTAAAGACTGGCTTTGCTGACATCCCTTTTGGCTCCTTATCCTGCTTGCTGTTCCTCTACTTGGATCCCTGACTTTCGGCCTGGCTGATTACCCGATCTGGTTACTGAACTCTGGCTTGGCTGATTACCCGATCTGGTTACTGAACTCTGGCTTGGCTGACTACCTGATCCGCTTACTGGACTCTGGCTATGCTTTGACTATGCTTACTCTATTTACCTTTTTATTTTTATTAATAATAGAAAAAGGAGGTTCCCCTAAGTGGATTTTCCCGGCACTTGCACATAAATTGAATATAGTAGAAAAGTACAAACTAATATAAAGAATAAAAGAATATTTTTTATTTAATAAAGAATTGCAGTTTCTAAAAACATTGTGGATATCATAAGTAGCAAAAACATATTACATGGTTAGCATAGTTTACATCGATCAGTAAACAGTAATGTTGTATACAGAAAAACTCTTTTCAAGTCCGACGCGTTTCGGGGTACTTAATATTTCATTCCTTCTTCAGGGGCATAATTGAAAAGAGGGATTCATCTAAATTAATTGAAAAAATATAATAAATCAATCAATTAATGTGAAAAATTATCAATGGATATCTATTTGTAGGTTAAATGATCGGTTGATCACCTACCTGAAAATGTTTCATTGGTTACTCTGAGGAAAGGTTTAAAAACCACATGAAAAAGCAAGGTGTACTAGGAGGGATGGTGAGAAGGTGTATTTTTGTGGATGCAGATGCTGTTCCTTGATGATTATGGTTTTAGCTAGATATTGATAGACAACAAGTCTCCACAAGGAGGTACACCTACCCCTGCCTCTCCCGGATGCGTGCAGGCCAGAGCGATATACTGGGGCCGAAAGAGGCAACCCTAAAAACAAAAAGTCAAAGTACCATAAATATGGGGACGGTCCATTGTGTTGACTTTAAGAAAAATTAGGGGGCGAGCTAGTGTAGATGATTATTAAATACATATTGGGGTTTGTATAACATAATTTACTTGTATTATAAGATAGAATAAATTAATTCAAAGTTTTTTATATAAACAATACTATTCTAGACTCATTACAAAAAGAATATGCATAATCTATGCAGGTGAGTATAAGTCTTATATAGCTTATAAATAGTTCGTAATGCAATCTTCATAGCCCCTTTATTAATACTGACTTATTTGGCACAATAATGCTGCCACCATATGAAACTCATATGTGGAGTAGCAAGGAGATAATAGTAAAGGGGTGGAGAGAGTCTAAATGGTATATAAGAGGTGGACCTAGTGCTAGATTAGCAATGTGTGCAAATCCTGAATTGCAGGAGACACTAATATTGCAGTCTCAGAGGCAACAGGAAAGTAGCAGCAACTAAAGATGTATGTGTTTAAATAAAGATTACATGGGGAGAAAAAAAAAGGAGTATAGCCACATCCCTAATTCCTAAGGCCAAAGAAGTAGATAAATACCTTGATTTATTAGTTTACGAATTCGGCTGACCACATATCCCAGCATTGGGCAGGTAGAGCGCCTTAGCTGGGAATGAGGGGAGCCGATTTATATAATGGACGGGCTTCAATTAGCCGGCGCCGTGATCACGCTCAGCTGTGTTATGGAGCCCATCAGCTGGGAGACCTCATAGAGGCCCCCTGAGACGAAGATGCGCGAGCGCAGTGACATTGGGGCGACGTCGCGCACACCCGTCCCACCGACACGGAAATGCCTCTCCAGTGGACTGAGCATGTCCGCCGGAGTGGCAATATGGAGGTGGTGGGTGTGAATGTTGGATCGCTTTATGTTGCAAAGTAAATGCTTACATTGCTGTTCCTTATTTACTTTCCAACATAAAGCACACAGAATATAATGATCCTCCTTGGGTGTTGCAATTATTAAAAAACATTCCCAATAAGTTATTATAACGTATAAATATAACTTTGTCTTTCCACTTTGTTCGCTTTCTGCTGCCCTTCCCGGGGGTGTCTGGCCCGAGCGATTGCCCGACACGGAAAGACGCCCAGGATCCATACCTGGGCGGCGCTATAGGAGGTTACGAGGGCGATCCAACATTCACGCCCACCACCTCCATATTGCCACTCCGGCGGACATGCTCAGTCCACCGGAGAGGCATTTCCATGTTGGTGGGACGGGTGTGTGTGACGTCGCCCCAACGTCACTGCGCTTGCGCATGCGCGGCAGGGGCGGCGCCACGCATCCTCGTCTCAGAGGGCCTCTATGAGGTCTCCCAGCTGACACGCTCCATAACACAGCTGAGCGCGATCATGGCACCGGCTGATTGGAGCCCGTCCATTATATAAATCGGCTCCACTCATTCCCAGCTAAGGCGCTCTACCTGCCGGATGCTGGGATACGTGGTCAGCCGAATTTGTAAACTAATAAATCAAGGTATTTATCTACTTCTTTGGCCTTAGGAATTAGGGATGTGGCTATACTCCTTTTTTTTTCTCCCCATGTAATCTTTATTTAAACACATACATCTTTAGTTGCTGCTACTTTCCTGTTGCCTCTGAGACTGCAATATTAGTGTCTCCTGCAATTCAGGATTTGCACACATTGCTAATCTAGCACTAGGTCCACCTCTTATATACCATTTAGACTCTCTCCACCCCTTTACTATTATCTCCTTGCTACTCCACATATGAGTTTCATATGGTGGCAGAATTATTGTGCCAAATAAG
Organism: Lithobates septentrionalis; assembly: GCA_037952835.1. NCBI lineage: Eukaryota > Metazoa > Chordata > Amphibia > Anura > Ranidae > Lithobates > Lithobates septentrionalis. The sequence goes on from JBBDGP010000432.1 coordinate 9,888,826, forward strand.
TCAGTATTAATAAAGGGGCTATGAAGATTGCATTACAAACTATTTATAAGCAATATAAGACTTATACTCACCTGCATAGATTATGCATATTCTTTTTTGTAATGAGTCTAGAATAGTTTTGTTTATATAAAAAAACTTTGAATTAATTTATTCTATCTTATAATACAAGTAAATTATGTTATACAAACCCCAATATGTATTTTATAATCATCTACACTAGCCTGCCCCCTAATTTTTCTTAAAGTCAACACAATGGACCGTCCCCATATTTATGGTACTTTGACTTTTTGTTTTTAGGGTTGCCTCTTTCGGCCCCAGTATATCGCTCTGGCCTGCACGCATCCGGGAGAGGCAGGGGTAGGTGTACCTCCTTGTGGAGACTTGTTGTCTATCAATATCTAGCTAAAACCATAATCATCAAGGAACAGCATCTGCATCCACAAAAATACACCTGCTCACCATCCCTCCTAGTACACCTTGCTTTTTCACGTGGTTTTTAAACCTTTCCTCAGAGTAACCAATGAAACATTTTCAGGTAGGTGATCAACCGATCATTTAACCTACAAATAGATATCCATTGATAATTTTTCACATTAATTGATTGATTTATTATATTTTTTCAATTAATTTAGATGAATCCCTCTTTTCAATTATGCCCCTGAAGAAGGAATGAAATATTAAGTACCCCAAAACGCGTCGAGCTTGAAAAGAGTTTTTCTGTATACAACATCACTGTTTACTGATCGATGTAAACTATGCTAACCATGTAATGTTTTTGCTACTTATGATATCCACAATGTTTTTAGAAACTGCAATTCTTTATTAAATAAAAAATATTCTTTTATTCTTTATATTAGTTTGTACTTTTCTACTATATTCAATTTATGTGCAAGTGCCGGGAAAATCCACTTAGGGGAACCTCCTTTTTCTATTATTAATAAAAATAAAAAGGTAAATAGAGTAAGCATAGTCAAAGCATAGCCAGAGTCCAGTAAGCGGATCAGGTAGTCAACCAAGCCAGAGTTCAGTAACTAGATCGGGTAATCAGCCAAGCCAGAGTTCAGTAACCAGATCGGGTAATCAGCCAGGCCGGAAGTCAGGGATCCAAGTAGAGGAACAGCAAGCAGGATAAGGAGCCAGAAGGGATGTCAGCAAAGCCAGTCTTTAAACAGCAACGCAGTAGATGGTTTCTTGTGATGTGACCAAGGCGAAGGCAGGAATGAAGTGAGCTGGAGATCTTTAAGTAGGCGAGACTGACAAGCATATCCACAACAGCTGGTTAACTGTGGAGAGAGATGAGAGCTGGCAATTAGCCGACAGCTGAGCGGCCAGCTCAGAGAAGGAAGGGCTGAGCCAGCCCTGAGAGTACCCCCCTCCTCAATGACCCCTCCCCGTCGGAGGACCACAGGGTTTGAGGGGAAAACGTCTATAGAAATCACTGAGGAGGGCAGGAGCCTGTACAGCGCACACATATAAGAATTACATTTCCTGCAAGGCTAGTTAAAAACACCTGAACATATTCAAAAAATACGGGGGGTTTGGTCACACTATATGGTCATATAGCTAAGCCCACTTACTGTGACAAAGTACCCCGAATTAGTGGGTCCTACACTAGTAAAAGAATGGAAGAAGCTTGACCAGGTTTTTTGGGCTGGAGCACCCCTCCCCCTCCTCATTACTAGACATGTGCACACTGAAATATTTTGTTTCGGAATTTCGTTTTCGTCCGAAAAATAAATGTATTTAGTTACTCCCGAAATTTGTTTTTCTTTATTTCGTTTTTCATTAAAAACTTGCATTCGTTCGAAAATCAAAATGAATTAAGGTCGAATCTGTCATTAAAGGCTTATGGTGTCTGTCAAATGTTCAAAGTAGACTCGACGGAGCAGCTAAACTGTACGACGTCGCAATCGTACATTCCGGTCGAATTTTCCGGGATGCATTTGACCGGAAATGTACGATAGCAGCATCGTACAGTTTGTTTAGCTGCTCCGTCGAATCTTCTAACTTTTGACAGACACCATAAGCCAAAGATTTACATTTGCATGTTTTCGTTTCTGTGTCGAATCTTCATCGTTCATGCTCATTGGTCTACTCTGCCCCAGCAGTCAGCCAACCAAACTTTCACATTCGTTTCTCAATCGGAAGTGCGGCCGCAAAATCCGACGCTGTGTCTGGCTTAGAGATAATGGCAATGGCAGCACCAGCAACCCATGAAAACATGGAGGAGGACATTCCTGGGCCTTCCATGGAGGCAGCATCCATAAATGGGCGCAGGAGGGGGACACAAGCTGCAACCAGCAGGAAGCGTAACCTTATGTGGACTCACATTGAGTCCCAGGTCCTTGTAAGGGAAACGCTTCCTTGCTGGATGCAGCTGTGTGGCCCCCGCTCCAGGGAAACCACTGCGGAGTGGAAGCGGGAGAAGTGGGAGGAGATCTCCAGGAAGGTCGAGGAGACCTATCGCCATCGGCGTGACCCGACTGCCTGCGCAAAAAATACAGTGACATAAAAAGGTAAGTAACATGTCTGATTATTTTTTTTATTACATTTTAACTACTTCAGCCCCGGAGGTATGGCTGCCAAATGACCGTGCCACTTTGTGCGATTCGGCACTGCGACGCTTTAACTGACAATTGCGCGGTGGTGTGACGTTGCTCCCAAACAAAATTGACGTCCTTTTTTTCCCACAAATAGAGCTTTCTTTTGGTGGTATTTGATCATCTCTGCGGTTTTTATTTACTTTTTGCTATATATGTATCCCCAACAAATATATAAAAAACAAATTTTTTCCTCAGTTTAGGCCGATATGTATTCTTCTACATATTTTTGGTAACAAAAATTGCAATAAGCGTTTATTGATTGGTTTGTGCAAAAGTTATAGCGTCTACAAAATAGGGATAGTTTTATGGCATTTTTATTAACAATTTTTTTTACTAGTAATGGCGGCGATCAGCGATTTTTATTGTGACTGCGACATTATGGCGGACACATCGGACACTTTTGATGCCATTTCGGGACCATTGTCATTTATACAATGATAAAAGCTCCAAAAATGCACTGATTTTACACACACACACACATAAACATATATTATTGCTATCACATGTGATGTCAGTAAAGTTAAGTGAATTTTTTTTTTAAAAAGGAATAAATAATTTAAATTGATCCTCCCTCCTGTGAAAAACCAAATTTGTATAGGTGTAACTAGCCTACACATAGTTTGCAGTTGCACATGTTATATATTATCGCCACGATCATTTTAAGAGGAATATTTCCATGCCCGTTATTTGTCCTTAGTTAGTTATCACTAAACTGAGCAGTAAGTGCTTTTAAGTTCCACTTGACCAGACCACCTGTAGGTTACGCCCCCTTTCTGACCAGGCCATATTCTGCTATTTAGCGCGTTGCAGCTTTATCCTGCGATGTACTACCCAAATGAAATTTATTCTCATCTCCCGCCACATATAGAGCTTTTATTGGTGGCATTAGATCACCGCTGGGTTTTACATTTTTTGTTATTGAAAAATAAAAAAGTTAAATATATATATACAGTGGGGACGGAAAGTATTCAGACCCCCTTAAATTTTTCACTCTTTGTTATATTGCAGCCATTTGCTAAAATCATTTGAGTTAATTTTGTTTCCTCATTAATGTACACACAGCACCCCATATTGACAGAAAAACACAGAATTGTTGACATTTTTGCAGATTTATTAAAAAAGAAAAACCGAAATATCACATGGTCCTAAGTATTCAGACCCTTTGCTGTGACACTCATATATTTAACTCAGGTGCTATCCATTTCATCTGATCATCCTTGAGATGGTTCTACACCTTCATTTGAGTCCAGCTGTGTTTAATTATACTGATTGGACTTGATTAGGAAAGCCACACACCTGTCTATATAAGATCTTACAGCTCACAGTGCATGTCAGAGCAAATGGGATTCATGAGGTCAAAGGAACTGCCTGAAGAGCTCAAAGACAGAATTGTGGCAAGGCACAGATCTGGCCAAGGTTCCAAAAAAATTTCTGCTGCACTTACGGTTCCTAAGAGCACAGTGGCCTACATAATCCTTAAATGGAAGACGTTTGGGAGGACCAGAACCCTTCCTAGAGCTGGCCGTCCGGCCAAACTGAGCTATCGGGGGAGAAGAGCCTTGGTGAGAGAGGTAAAGAAGAACCCGAAGATCACTTTGGCTGAGCTCCAGAGATGCAGTCGGGAGATGGAAGACAGTTGTAGAAAGTCAACCCTCACTGCAGCCCTCCACCAGTCGGGCCTTTATGGCAGAGTGGCCCGACGGAAGCCTCTCCTCAGTGCAAGACACATGAAAGCCCGCATGGATTTTGCTAAAAAAACACCTGAAGGACTCCAAGATGGTAAGAAATAAGATTCTCTGGTCTGATGAGACCAAGATAGAACTTTTTGGCCTTAATTCTAAGCGGTATGTGTGAAGCAAAACCAGGCACTGTTCATCACCTGTCCAATACAGTCCCAACAGTGAAGCATGGTGGTGGCAGCATCATGCTGTGTGGGTGTTTTTCAGATGCAGGGACAGGATGACTTGTTGCAATCGAGGGAAAGATGAATGCGGCCAAGTACAGGGATATCCTGGACGAAAACCTTCTCCAGAGTGCTCAGGACCTCAGACTGGGCTGAAGATTTACCTTCCAACAAGACAATGACCCTAAGCACACAGCTAAAATAACAAAGGAGTGGCTTCACAACTACTCAGTGACTGTTCTTGAATGGCCCAGCCAGAGCCCTGACTTAAACCCAATTGAGCATCTCTGGAGAGACCTAAAAATGGCTGTCCACCAACGTTTACCATCCAACCTGACAGAACTGGAGAGGATCTGCAAGGAGGAATGGCAAAGGATCCCCAAATCCAGGTGTGAAAAACTTGTTGTATCTTTCCCTAAAAGACTCATGACTGTATTAGATCAAAAGGGTGCTTCTACTAAATACTGAGCAAATGGTCTGAATACTTAGGACCATGTGATATTTCAGTTTTTCTTTTTTAATAAATCTGCAAAAATGTCAACAATTGTGTGTTTTTCTGTCAATATGGGGTGCTGTGTGTACATTAATGAGGAAAAAAAATGAACTTAAATGATTTTAGCAAATGGCTGCAATATAACAAAGAGTGAAAAATTTAAGGGGGTGTGAATATTTTCCGTCCCCACTGTATATATATATATATATATATATATATATATATATATATATATATATATATATATATATATATATATATAAAAGTGTTACAGTGGCTGGACTTAACCAGCTTGTGGACCCGCCATATGTTTAGTTACTATGGGGGGTCCACATCCGCAAGTGGGTTAATGCTTTGCAAAAGAAACAAGAAAGGAAATTTTACACTATACACAGTTCACACAAGCGCGTAATAGAAAGGTGGACTGGAGTGGACACAATGGACATTTACTCGGCACAATCCCAATTCTGTCTTTTATTATTTATTGTGCACCAAAAAAGCATACGTTTTTCTTACAATAAATTTGGTTAATAAATGTGCAAACCTTGTGCTACATGAAAAAATGTGCCTAATCCAAAAATTCCATTTGCATAGCTTCATTCTACGGGTTCATTCTATGGGTTCATTCTACATGTGTTTCATGTGTTGATGTCATTTTCAGATTACAATTGTAGTTTAATTGTGGAACCCGTTTCTCTTCTCTTTTTGTTTTGCAGTTCCATAGCGCGCAAGCGCAGGCAGTCGGGGCGCAGAGGAAAGCAGGTATCTCTCCTCCCCCATGAGAAGGAGCTCTTAGCAGCTGTAGGGGAGGATGAGATAAGAAAGCTGCTGGCTCATCAAGGTTGGTGTCAGAATTGCATTGTGTGCAGGACATTTTTTTTGTCAAGCATGCGACGCGACATAGTCATTTACCATGATGTGTTTGATTTTATTTAAAGATCGTCTCCAGGCCCAGCGCCGCCAAAGGCAGAGGGCAGAGTAGCAGTCCTCCACGTCATCAACGTGCAGTAAGTACTGTAGTAGTGACACTAATACAGTGGTTCCTTTTCCATTTGTCCAGCCTTCCATTGTTGATTCCAGTGTCATTGCTTCTCGCTCATGCAGTGACAGGTAGAGCCTCTGTGATGCTCTGTCTGGTAACGCAAGCGATTGCGTAACTTACGTAATCTGACAGAACATCGCCGCTCTGAACTGAGGCGCCTGATCAGTGGCGGTGCACCTAGCACTCGCCAGCGCCACTGGAACCAGGACAGGTAAGTGCCTCGTATTTGTTTTTTTTTAATGATTTTTTCTAAATGGTGAATGCATGTCCCTGCCTTGTAGATAAAGGTTAGTGACCTGCCCTGTATTGCCATGCTAATGGATAATTAATGTTATCTATTTACACTACAGTATATTTATTTACGTTTATTAACATTCATCGTTTCTCCTTTATAAATAGGTGTCATCCAGTCAGAGGGGGAGACTGAGGAGGAGGCTGAGGCAGCAACGCCCACATTAAGTTAGTATAATCTTGCTGGTATCTGCTGAGTGATCATACATGTTTCAATGTTCTTGTACTAATGTGTGAGATTGTTGTACACTGCAGATTGTAATGTTCTTTTCTATTATTAATCAACAGCTACTGAGGCTAAGCAGGAGGTGGAGGAGACCTGCCCTGTAGAGGCTGCTGGGGATGTGGCAGAACAGCCAGACGCGGCAGATCCAGGGAGTAAGCATAACTTTTTTGTATTTTCCAGGCAAATATAGTATTTTAAATATGAAATGCTGATGGCATACCTTGTCTAGAATAGCTTGTAATTTATTCTGCAAGGCTTCGGTTTAGCTGGAATTATTAATTATATTAGTTCCCCTCTGCAGCTGATTCCAGTCTTCCTGTTAGCATGACCTGTGTTTGTTATTTCCTAAATGTCCCTGATCACGCCACCTTCTTGCTGCAGTTCAGATTCCCAGTCTGAGCCAATCACTGTTAATCATTATGAATAACACAGCAGGCTGGAGGGGGTGTATCAGAAAAGAATCTCCAGCTATTGGCTGGCAGTCCCTGGACATGTTCAATCTCTGGCATGCCCCTAATGCATGCATTAACACTTTTTTCATGATGGTATACCTGTTATACCTCTTAGCCTAGACGAGGAGTGAGTAACCTATCTAGCCTAGAACAGAAGTGGGGCTTATTCAACAATCAGTGGCTTTACCAAATTATCAACTTTAAAAAGTAGCCTGCTATATTTTATTAAACAACTTTTTATTAGGTCATCCCAAATGCAATGGCTTATATGGCTTCTCTTTGGTGAGTGTAATGTTAAAAGCTGGTATAGCTGATATGTTTTTCTGCAAGTGCACTGATCTTCCATATTTGCCAAAGTCAGTCAGTCTGGATGAGGTAGATTAGTTAGCAGTAGCACTTAGGCGTACATCACACCTTAAGATTTTCTCCAGCCGCCCGTGCGACCAAGCGGATAAAATGTTTGGGAGATTCCCCTTTACACTGCTCGATGTGTAGAGGGGAATCCCTTTGTACTCTGGCCGGGGAGGAAACTCAGCTCCGCCCCGGTCAGAGTACAGTAAAGTAGTACTACACCTTCCTGCACAGCTCTGCAAACTTGGTATGACGCAGCGAATTGACACAGACACCACTATCTCCTACACACAAATTGATTAGGTGCATCTCACTAAATATAAAAAATGGAAAACTGGTATGGAAGTGAAAAGATCTCAAGATGTTACAGGATTGTCTACAAGGGCTGGGAGATCTTTGCCTTTATATAATGTTAGGGTGAAGAAGCCATATTATCTATCTATCTAATGTATTTTCTTTTCTTCACAGGTAAAGTCTTCATCCTTCAACTGCACCCTGTGGACGAAGGCCTGGACCTGCCCGCGTCTGGTTGGACTGACTGTCCTTCCGAGTCCCCAGTGGTTTCTACAGGGCATGTTGTCCTCCACCCTTCAACATCCCCCCACCTGGACAGTGATACACCCATTGTTGTTGCTGCCTCCTCCCCAGTGCATCCTTCACCCGCTCCAGAAAAAGCACACATCCCCCACCCTCCAGAGCCACATGTGATAGATTATCTGCGGCGCATTGTGGAGATCCAAGAGAGACAATTTGCAGCAACTCGGAGGCTGTGTCGATCTTTGGCCCTCCACAATCGCCGGCAACTCCGTCACTATGTGGCTCTGGAGAGGTACCAGCGTAGCCTCAGGAGACACCTGGAGGCTACGCGGTACCTTGGTGACCAGTTGGCTGGGATTAATATGTCCCTATAGCAACTGCTCACCAGGTTGGGGGAGAATGTACTTTAATTTTTTTTTTATTTTAATTTTTTTGTTTGTTTTGTTTATGTTAAAAATAAAAAAAATTTGTTCAGAAATAATTGTTTTCTTGAGTTTTGCTTTCCTTGTTAGATTTGTGTGATATTTATCTAAATGAACTAGTCCACATATTGTTACTAACTTACTAGAGGCCTTATAATTGTAGTTTTTCTACATTTAACCATCAGGCTGAACTTAGAAAATTGATGAGATTTCTCTCTACACTATTTCAATGTGCAAAGGGTAATCCCATGTATTGTGTCCAGTCACGCGGTTCAGCTTTCCCTCCACCAGAATACACAGCAGATAGTTACAGCAGGGGTTACTATACAGTCCTCAACAGTTCACATGACATAGGTTGCAGGCTTGCAATCATGAGGGCAACAGTTAACCGGACAGTGGTTCACAGGCTAACGCAATCACAAGGGGCAACAAAGGGCAGTGTCATGGTTATGCAATAGAGTTTGTCTGTCAGCATACCTGTCTCCATGTGTTCATCTCTAGAGACCAGCTGACCCTCACCTGACTGCTTTTGTAAGCTCTCCTCTAGCATGGCTCCACCCCAGCTCCTATCAGGGAACCCTATATTAACCTGTGCACTGCAAGCCAGCAGTGCTGATCAACCATTGTGTGTTAGCTTTCGTGTGTACTGGCTGTGTTTCCTACGTCTGATTCCAGTTAACCGACTTTGGCCTGTTCTCTACTATTCCTGTCTGCTTGTGACCCTGACCTTTGGCGTGTACTCTGTTGTCCTTGTCTGCTTGTGGCCCCGACCTTGGCTTATCCCTTACTTGCTTGTTGTTCCAGCCTGCTGCCTCTTTCCTCTTCTCCTGTAGTCTACCGTGAGCATGAGCTGTGAGACCCTGGGGGCCGTGACATGGAGCCAGACTACAGCGCAGTCCATCCTCACCACTAGAGGCTCTGGTGAACACCTGCTGGCTCTTAGACTCCGCGCCCTGGGGAATCTATGCTCTAGCTCCCAGTGGGATCTGTGTTAGTGATCCAGTAGACCTGCTTCCTATCCTCCCAGGGTTCAATCCACAGCAGTCAGTCCTAGGGTCCAATACCTAGCGGTGCACTTCCGATTCCTACAGAGTGCATGTGTCACCTAGCCTCAAGGTGACCTGACAGGCAGTCATCATTTCCAGGGCTTGAGTAACATGGCAGCAGGGTAGATTACTCACTTACATTGGTGACTTTGGACAATTGCAGATGGTCATGAAACAGGCGGAGGATCAGAGAGGGCCCTGGTGTCCCGAGGGTCATAGATGGTAAATTGGAGGTTCCTGGGCATCTGGATGCAGCTCAGCAGTGACTAACTAATCTATCTTGCATAGAATCATGTTTCCAACTGTATGCTTCTTTGTGGTATGTTGTGTTGGTCCATCAAGAGGAACTGTCATGCTGTTGAGGTCATCTTTAATCATTGTCTCTTATTTCCAGACCATCAAACAAAAATGGTTAAATTAGCACATGTTGCTATTTGTATTTACAAAGACAGCAACACGTGAGCAGTAGCGCCACGTCAAGGCTTCAACCCTTGCTACTGTCCATTCACACAACATTCATTCATGCAATCACGCACACTCTAGTCACTCTACACAACATTCATTACAAAAAAGGGTGATGGAAGGAATAAAGGGAAAAAATTTGGATTGCTTAAAACAATATAATTCTATTTAAATCTTGGGGTCACACCAAAGTCAAGTAGACAACTGCTATTGTGTCAAGTGGTAAGAAAATAAAAAAAATGATTTTCCTCAACATTTGGATGGTTCCTCTGAGTCCTATCTATCTTCACTGTCCATTCACACAACATTCATTCATGCAATCACGCACACTCAAGTCACTCTAGTCCCATCTACCTTAACATGGTAACAATGATTCAGGTCTCACAAGTTAAGGGTAGGGTAACCCAGCTTGGGGAGGTTAAATTTGAGGAAAGTTATTTGTTCCATCAAATAGGGTGTTAGTTGTGAACGGTGTGGATTAAGGATATTCCCAGTAATAGAGAAAACTCTTTCACTTTGCACAGTGGTTGGAGGACAGGATAGTAGTTGCTGGGCAACCAGGCAAAGACCAGGCCACAAACTTTTCTTACCATCCCAATAGGTCAAAGGGTCCTCTGTAGGAAGCAAAGGTGCTTCATATAGGTAGGCCCTGACCATTTCAGAGGCACTGCTCTCCTCTCGATTACCTGCTGCTTGACCTGCATCCACCAGATTGTCAAGTGCCTCTACCCAACATGCACATGCTCCACTGTTTTTGAGTGATGGTGCCAGGTCTTGGAATAGCAGACATGGCAGGTGAATCTTCCAAACCGGCCTCATCCGTCGTACATCTCTGTTGCTGCAAATTCCGGACCCTTTCAATCAATTTTTGTTTCCAGTAGGAGAGGCTGTTGTCTCTGAGTGCCAGTTTACCTTTGATCCTGGGATCACACAGGGAAGCCAGCATGAGTTCAGGGCTTTTGCGGACACGGTCATTTAGCCGATCTTTTAACTACTTCCCACCCGGCCAATGTACATAAACGGCCGGGTGGGTGCTCTCTCCTTCTGAGTGGACGTTCAGGAACGTCCCTCAGAAGGAGCGGGATCGCGCGCGCGCGTGCCCGCGCAGCGGCGCGATCCCGATGCGCTCGTGTCACCCGGACACGGCGCATCTCGGATCGGTAGGAGGGCTCTGTGATTGGCCCTCCTGATCACATGACGGCCGTGTCCAATCACAGCCGTCATGTGATGTAAACACAGCCGGTTGCTAGGCGATCAGCTCTCCTCTCCTCACACGGAAGTTGTCGCTGAGGAGGAGAGGAGAGGGGATCGCTGCAGCCGGCTGATGATCAGTGAGTATGAGCTGTTTTTTACAGCTTTTTACTCACTGATCACCAGCCTAGTGTCAACACACATGTAAATTCATACATGTAATTCACACACATGTCCCCACATAATGTAAAACACACACATGTCCCCACATAATGTAAAACACACATGTTTCCAAAACACATGTCCCCAAATAATAAAAAAAGCTGTCCCCCACATATGTCCCACTAAAATCACATGTCCCAATGGTAATCTGCACACATATGTACGTGATCACCTGCACACATCTGTACATGATCATTTGCGTACATATGTCCGTGATCACACAAACCAATTATTATACACTTAACAGGATTTTTTTTATCAAAAACATGTAGCAGAATACATTTTGGCTTAAATTTATGACAAAATTCGATTTTACTGGATTTCTTTTAAAACAGAAAAAAGAAAATATTGTTTTTTTTCCAAATTTCCACTATTTTTGCGCTTATATCGCGAAAAAAAAATAACGGAGTCGTGAATAAATACCACCAAAAGAAAGTTCTATTTGTGCAAACAAAATGATAAAAATTTCATTTGGGTACAGCGTAGCATGACTGAGTAATTGTCATTAAAAGTGTGAGAGTGCTGAAAGCTGAAAATTGGTCTGGGAAGGAAGGGGGCGAAAGTGCCTAGTATTGAGGTGGTTAAGTTAGCTTGTAGCTTTCTGATGAAAGATGCTACATCGGCATGAATTGGGCTGCCACAAACAGGCTCACTGTTTTCTAGGAACGATTCCATCTTATCTATGAGATAGGTAAACAAGGGTATGACCTGTCCTAGGCTGGCATTGCTCTGACTCAAGTTTTTCGTCACATTCCGAAAGGGTTTTAAGACATAAACAAGCTGCCCAATTATACACCAGTCATCACGTCCCAGTGTGGAATCAATCCTGATGCTGTGGCGGGATGATAGATTGTGGATGGCTGTCTTTTGCTACAAAATGCATTCCAGCATTTCCAGGGTATAGTTCCACCGGGTGCTGACATCTTGTTTCAGGCGATGTATGGGGAGCCCTGATTGTTCTTGCTCCTCCCTCAACAGTTGACTAGCCCCTACACTGTGGTGGAAATGCCCTGCAATCTTTCTGCAAAGGTCCAAGATTTGAGCAATCTTGTTGTTTTTCTCCACTGGGATTGCACCCTTGACCACTAAATGCAGTATGTGTGCAGAACAGCGCACACCGTCAAAAGATCCATCTTGGAGAGCTTTAACCATGTTTGAACCTCCGTCTGTCACAATGAACCCAACAGAGACATTGGTGACTGCCCGCTCTCCAAATCAATTGGCCAACATTGATCTAATTGCCCGCAATATGTTGGCAGAGCTGTGTTGGTCATCACGGACTTCTGTGTGGAGCAGGAAAGCTTGATAACCCTGCTGGTCTTGCGCTGCAGACCTGCTTCCTGATGGAGTTTGAACTCTTACACCAGTGCCACCACCAACAGGCACAGTGGCCTGCCACCAGTGTGCAGTCAAAGACAGGAAAGCGTGTTGACCCCTGGGAGCTGTCCACAAATCAGTTGTCAAATGAATTGTCTGACCCTCGGCTTTGGCCATTTTTTCCTTCAATAATCCAACGCACGAGTGGTATAGTTAATGTGTGTGATTGCGCTACTCATATATCTACACCACTCACAATGTTATATTCCTTTCTCTAATATAGTGTCATAGAAAATATTTTATATCATTCGACAATATCCCCTAAATATTCCAATAACAATCTCCTTTATAAAAATCGCAAAAATAATCCAAACCATAAATCAAATCAACTGACATGTGCATTATACATTTCAAAGTCCCAAAATAAGGATCCAAAATCTTCTATCAATTGCTGTGACTGTGTTCTTATCGTGCTCCTGTGTCTCTTCTATTCATATGTGACTTTGTGACACACCACCACCTTTTAGATTGGCCACTCACCAGATACTTGTTAAATGATACGCCTTTGGTTCATTCATGGGATAACCACTCCACCTTAGTATCACTCCACCTTAGTATCACTCCTCACCGGCTATGCTTTAGTTTTCCTCATGCAAAGTATATGGATAAACGATCATTGCGCAGTATGTTTAAAACTTTTATTAAATAAAAACCAAAAAAGTGTACACTCACATTTAAAAGTGCCCTCAAGCCGGCACTAAGCTAATCCAGCAGTTAAGGACCGGTGTTGAACGCTTCCGTGGTCCGCCTGTGTGTGGTTGTGTGACCTCCGCGTTCGGCTTGCGCTCTACCCCTCACTCCCATTCGTGTTTCCGCCCACTACAGACGTTTCCGCTCACCTGGTCCCAAAATCTCCCAGCAGCCTCTCCACGTTTCTCATCATTGTTTAGTGCTGGAATAATCTTTCTGCTGAAAGTTGTTCGTGCAGGAACAACGTATCGTGGAGCAAGGGCATGCATGAGCTGTTTAAACGGCTCCCCTTCAATCATGCGAAAAGAGGCTCCTCCAACAGCAATGAATTGGCCATTGAGGCGGGTGATCTTGTTGGCCTGCTGTTTTGACATGCCCTTGGAACTAAAGCCAACAAAACTATCGAGGGTAGGCTGATGATGTCCTTGGGAGGATGAGGAGCCTGATTGGGTCTGCAGTGGAACTACTGCACATGGACGGGTTGTATTAATTGAACCCTCTCTATTGCCTCCTGTGCTCTGAGTAAGTGGTGTGCTTGAGGAGGTACCACCAGTACAGAGTCCGTTATGCTGCTTCCTGCGCTACCATCGTCTTTTTCTGCCTCTGCCCGCAGTAAAGTAGAGTGGTGGTAATTTTTAAGGTGTAGGTTCATACCAGCATTGGTTAAATGACCTAACTTTTTACCCCTACTTACTTGCTTCCCACACAATTTACACTTGGCAAAGAACCCGCCTTCCAATGTTTGAAAGTATTTCCAAACGTTGCTGCGGCGGGATGCAGCCCCTTGACCCTGTTGATATCTATTTAGGGCTGATATAGCTGCAGCAGGTAGCACACCAGTGGTGGAAGCTGTTGCCACTACAGTTACACTTGGTGAACTAGAACTAGTGCTGCTAATGGCAGGGGTGCTGGGGACTGGGAGGTCAGTGATATCATCACAGGATTCTTCCATAATAACAGAGGGAGAAGGGGAGTTAGCAGCAGATGAAAAAAGTGGACTGCTACCTGTCCTACTCCTCACAGAATATCCCTCTTGCACTTTCTCCAGGTCAAGCTGTAAGTCCTGTGGGCTAAGATCTGGGGAGCTGGGCAGTGGCACTGGTAGTGTGATTGGTGGTGGTGACTGTAAAGGCAACTCCACTTTACTAGGTTTCTTGCCTATTCCATAAAAATATGCAGCCATGACACCTGTAGAAGTGGAAGGAGGCGCTGCACTGGCAGTGGAAGTGGCAGCAGATGTTGGTGGTCTGGCAGGAAAAGTAATATTAGAAGAACTGGGGGTGGTGGAACTAGCTTTGCTGGTGGCACTGGCGGTGACACCCACTGCTGTGGACAGCATGTTGGTGGTGGCAGAAGTGTCAGAGGCACTAGTAGCAGAGACCTTGCCACTTTTTTTAGCAAGGCGTCCACCATGACCACGACCACTACCTCTACCAGCCTTCACTTTTACATTAGAACGGTACATTTCTGAACTTTACAGCAACTGCAAGTCAGAAAATGGACTGGAGTGGAGATAGGGTGTATAGAATCTCAATCTATAAATCACCCCCCACCACAACACGGGCAGCCTCTGAGGCTCTGAGGATCACAACACTAGCAGCAACACTAGTATCACTAAGAGTTTTTTGGTCCGGTTGGTGAAACCAACACCCTTAGCTAAAGACACCTCATCCCAATAAGTATGCATACAAAGCAGAGAGGGAAGCGGATATTGGGGGGATTTTTGCGGTGTCTAATATAGAAGTACGCAACTACTGTATTATAAATAAAATACAATTTTTTTATTAGCATAACATAGTTAAAAAGTGGACATAATGTTACAAAACAATGAAAGGTTATAAGCAATTGGTGGTCATAAATCGTTTACAGGTGAGTAGTAAGTCGCAGCAAGGCAAATTGCACATTAACCCGACATGTTTTGCTTTTATAGCTTCCTCAGGGGATGTGCAAAAGACTTTAATTTTTATTTTCTACTGAGACCACTAGGTAAATGAAAAGAAACAATGTTACAACAAACGATTGAAACAGTACAATAAAGAATTCAGTACAAAAGTATAAATATAAGTATGAACCCAGTTGCCTACACAACTCAACACTTACCCTGTACAAACTTTATACCCAAGAATCACCTGGCCAGGTCCCTACCCACGCCCCACAAACCGGATCCAGGGGGGGTCAGTTTGGCACAGCCATAGAGGGCTGATAGGGAGACACTGAGGAACAACAAGATCACCACAGGGTTATATTGTTGTATCAATGACTTTGGATAGAAGCAGAAAAATATTATATGGTATAGTAATAAAGTGGTATAATAATAATAATTATATAGAAAAAAGGGGGGGACATAAGCCTCCTAGGTTAAATTAAATACTTACATCAAGGTCACTGATGGTAAGAGTATTCTGATTGTCTGTATGGAAGGTGTGTTGGTAAGGCTTCAATCAAGAGACTGTGTGGAGTTGAATACAAGGGCAGGCTAAAAAGATGTGAACGGAGTATGATAATTAATCATTTGTAGAGTTAGTTTTAGTAATTAAGTGAGATACTTAGGTGCTGTAAGTTTTATTGTGAAAAGTGATATGAGCAAAGTTTTAATGGGTAGTGATAAGAAACCAAATGGTTGTGTGAACATCAATAGTGACTAGAGAGGGTGGTTAGTAACCAACTAGCCACACCAGGGCGCTGTGGAGCCAGAGAGGCTGTTTAATTATATACACGTAAAGGAAACAAGGAGAGAAATAGCAGGAACCCCAAAGATAAAACAATGAGTATGTGGATATCCTCTTACCAGACAAACGAATGGTAATAAACAATAGGCAAAGCGTGTGGAAATAGATAGATGTATTTCATAGCATCTTACCAATACAGATTCGGTGACAGTGTAGTGTATCCCTCCGGCTCAGGCTGAATGAACAGCCTGATAAGCCGGTTTAAATCCACCCTCCGACGAGCCGGCGTGTGACGTCGCCGGCTCGACGCGGACGTAAGAGACGCCAGTGCGCATGCGCACCGGCCGCCAACCACCCTCAAAACTACGCTGACCAGGAGACTTTGCAGCGAGGGGGAGGGGTCCAGGCACGTCCAAAAACGAGTAGGAGTGCCCCGGATCCCCTCTACCAATCACCGCAGCCCCATGCCAGCGCAGCTGATGGTAATGGGGGGAGTAAAATCCCAGGAGGCTGAGGCCAACATGAGATTTTAGAGTGGCGGTCTGGCGATGCTGGGCGTGAAGCGGGCCTGCTAGAGAGTGGAAAAGGCAAGCCCTGGGCGTCCGTATGGCTAGCCGATACGAGCACCACGGGACAGCGATCAGGGGACACGGATCGGGGACCAGGTGCATTCCAAGGAAAGAATGACACCAAGGACGTTATAACGTATATGGGTTATAAGGCAATACCACATATTGCTAAAACACCATAAAGTGGAGTATAAAGTAGGCAACTACATTCACATTACATAATTTAAAACTATGAAATCAAGTCCAATACCATATTACAAGCAGATGCATTCATATTATTACACAAAGACAAGTGAAGGCATTTAATCATCTACTGAATAGGGATGAGCCGAACACCCCCCGGTTCGGTTCGCACCAGAACCTGCGAACGGACCGAAAATTCGCACGAACGTTAGAACCCCATTGACGTCTATGGGACTCGAACGTTCAAAATCAAAAGTGCTCGGGGGGCGTGGCTACCGCGCTAGAGAACAGACGCATGACCTGTTAGCTCTGCACTGACGGCAGGATTTAAAACAATTCGAGGCGATCCAGACTGCTCCTTCTGGCACCAGCACCTATCTAAAGACCCGCAGCACCCTCCGAGATGACAAGGAAGAGACAGAACTCCTCACAACCGAAGAAATTAAACGATTTCTTCCCCCCTAAGAACCACAGCGGGATCCAAGATGGCGCCGCCGGCTGCTCTCCGGTCACATCAATCGAATCTCACTCGGCCACACCAAGCCCGAGCTCCGGACGAAACCCACACTCCTGCTCCCCAGATGCCTCCACTCCGCTCTCAGGCAGCCCTGCCAAATCGAAACCCCGCATGTCGAATGATTCGACCAACCACAAGGTCAGTACGGGACATAACTCTCTAGAAGACACGAGAGAGATGGCTGATTCCATTAACTCTTTCCCCACTGTAAACCAGCCCCTCTCAGACACAACCCTTAGAGACATGTTAGTCTCATTACGCAGCTCACTGCACGCAGACATGATGGAATGCATGCGGAACTTTAAAACAGAGGTGGGGGAGCTGGGGGGCAGAGTGGATCACGTGGAGAAAAAAATGGGGGATTATGCTGCATCATATAATACCCTGGTAGATGCTCATAATGACCAATCAGATGAGGTAACATGGCTTAAAGAAAAAGTCGCAGACCTCGAGGACAGGTCACGCAGAAATAATTTGAAAATGCGCGGGGTCCCTGAAAGTGTCCTACCATCACAACTCCGCCAATATGTCCAGGAATTCATGTCAGCATACCTACCATCTACCCCTTCTTCGGAGTTAATCATTGACAGAATCCACAGACTTCCTAAACCTGCACACCTATCAGACAACATTCCTAGAGACGTTCTGATGCGGGTGCACTTTTTCCATGTTAAGGAGCAGTTCATGCTAGCCTTTAGGAAAAATCCACAACCTCCTGAGCAATACTCAAATATTCAAATGTTCGCAGACCTCTCGCAGTTCACGATGCAAAAACGTAAATCACTGCTAACTGTGACTAAAGCACTGCGCAATCACAACATCATATACAGATGGGGTTTCCCGACAAAACTCATCGTCACTCATGATGACAAGACCTCGGTGATCACCAATCTGGAAGACGGCCTATCAATGTTGCGCACTTGGGACATTCTACCAGAACAACCCTCTCCAGGGCCCTCTCCCTCCTCAAAGCTAGATGACCAGGCCGAATGGAAGGTTGTGTCATACAAAAAGCAACAGAAAAGCCGCAACAAATATTCGCCTCGAATGTCATAAGCTACCCACAACTACGAGTCTCCTGCCACCTAATGGAGCTAACACTCCACGCAGTTTCCCCTCCTAAAAATGCGCAGTACATCTGCCATCAGATTCCGGAAAGAATCTCACCTTTTTTACACACCAGTTCTATTTTTGTTTGTTGTTTTTCTATGTTTTACCTCTTCCTTTTCTCCCCCCTTAACCCCTCAAATTGGTGACGGACTGAAAGATCATACCACTGGAGGAATTCTTCTCATCCAGAAAGAAGAAAAACCGCAACTAAGACCACCAGCAGATACCCAGGAATACATAAGGTACCAACACACCATCATCTTACACATTACATATGGCGGTTAGAGTGACCTCTTTTAATGTCCACGGACTGAACCATCCTGCTAAACGAGCCTCAGTGTGGAAGGAAGCCCTCAAATTAAAATCTGATATCCTGTGCTTGCAGGAGACGCACTGGGTAACCTCAGCAACCCCCAAGTTCTCCCACCATAAATTTCCACACATTTTTCAGGCATCAGCTTCTAAAAAACAAAGGGGTGTACTTATTGCCATCAGAGACTCTGTTTCTCTTTCAATCCAAGAGACCCATGTAGACCCTGAGGGTCGGTATCTAATCCTAATTGGAGAATTTAACAACCATTTATACACGCTGGTTAATCTTTATGCGCCAAACACGCGCCAACTCAGTTTTTTGAAAAAGATGTTTCGTAAGATCAACTCAATCAAAAAAGGAGCAGTTATAATGTGTGGAGATTATAATGTCACAGTGGATTACAAAATGGACACCACCTCCAAATCAAGACGCCCTCTTCCCTCAATCCAAAACATACTACATAAAGAAGAGATGTACGACGCTTGGAGGTGTCAACACTCTAATGAACGGGACTACTCCTTTCACTCCTCTAGACATAACTCGTATTCACGCATAGACCTAATCTTGGTGGACAGAACTCTACTTCAGAAAGTGTCCTCCTCTGCCGTGCATGACATTACGTGGTCTGACCATGCCCCTGTGTCCCTCACGATAGAGGAGAGATACACATCAGCACCATCCTACATTTGGAGGGCCAACCCTCAAATCTTCCAACAACCATCTCAGGTTGCTCTTGTAAACAAACATCTAAAAGATTATTTTGAAGTTAATGCTAAATCTGTTAACAGTCCATTTACTATGTGGTGTGCCCATAAGGCATACATTAGAGGCATATTGTTACAGATCAGCTCGCGGATGAAGAGGCAGAGGACACTGAAATTAGATTCCCTTCTCAAAGATATAAAACTCCTGGAGGCTCAGAATAAAATCGTACCTGACCCAAGCATAGCAAACAAACTAAACCAACTGCGATCGGATCTCAGACTCATGTTGCTAGAACAATATGACAAACATATTAGGTACCTAAAACTAAATCACTACTCTTCAGGTAACAGAGCTGGCAAACATTTAGCCCAGAGACTGAGAGACCGTAGGACACAAATGAGGATCCCTCACCTAATTCGTAGCTCAGATAACAGTAAAATTTTCAACCCTACTGACATAGCAAATAATTTTGCTGAATACTACTCCTCTCTTTATAATTTAAAAGACGATACAAATACACAACAGCCCTCAGATGACGCCATTCAATCATTTTTGGCAGATCTCACACTACCCTCCCTTTCAGCATCACAATTAGAACAACTTAATCTACCCATAACGGAGACTGAGATCCGCAAAGCAGTTAAAACGCTGCCCACTGGTAAATCTCCAGGACCAGATGGACTACCAAACAGTTACTACAAAGTGTTTTGCGAAATCTTGTCCCCCTCACTCAAAGAAATTTACCTGGAAGCAATGTCCTCTGCCTCATTCCCTGCCGAGATGCTCAAAACGTATGTTGTTACCATTCCAAAACCTGGGAAAGACCCTATTACACCTGCTAACTTTAGACCTATTTCCCTACTAAATACAGATGTTAAACTGTACGCCAAGATCCTAGCACATAGACTTATAAATCTCCTACCACTTCTGATCAACCCAGATCAAACGGGCTTTACCAAAGGTAGACAAGCATCTGACGCCACAAGGAGGATTGTTAATTTGGTCCATCGCGCTGAGTCCTGTCGGGTGCCTTCTCTGCTGCTCTCTTTGGATGCGGAGAAGGCATTCGACAGGGTCCATTGGGGATATATGGCACAAACACTTAAGAAGTTTGGGTTCGCAGGCCCCATCCTCTCGGCTATCTTGGCCCTGTACTCTTCACCATGTGCGCAGGTCTACACTTCAGGTACCCTTTCCCTTCCCTTTCCAATTACCAATGGCACTAGACAGGGATGCCCCCTGTCCCCTTCTATATTCAATCTCCTTATAGAACCTCTAGCCGAAAAAATTAGAACACACCCAGATGCACCCGGATTCTCCCTGCTAGGCAAATCACACAATATTAACTTATTCGCAGATGACATCATCCTTCTTTTGACCTCACCAACCAAGTCCCTAAAATGTACCCATGACATTCTGACGAATTTTAGCCAAGTGTCATATTACAAAGTGAATTTCTCAAAATCTCTAATCTTAGGTCTAAATATCCCTCCATCCCTCCAAGTAGATCTACAAAAACGATTCCCTTATACATGGAACTCATCCAGTATCCCTTATCTGGGACTACAAATAACAGCTGACCCCTCCAAACTAGCAGATGCCAATTATGACCCGCTGATTGACAAAATAGCGAAAGAAATAAAAAGACTCAACAAAGTAGAATTATCATGGTCAGGACGATTAGCATCCTTCAAAATGCTCCTACTCCCCCAAATTCTATATGTTTTCCGCACTCTACCAATTCAACTCAAGAACACCCATCTCCAATCACTAAACTACCTTCTTAGAAATTACATATGGGGATCCAAAAGACCCAGATGTTCTAGAAATGTTCTAATTAAACATAGGTTGGCGGGAGGTATGGGCCTGATAGACATCAAGGACTATCATCGAGCATCCTTGCTTACCCAACTCAGACAATGGTTGTCACCATCCCCAGATGTCCTCTGGCACAACATAGAACAAGCCCTCAGCCCAACCCAAGATCTCCGACTACTATTACTAATTGACACATGGAAACCATATCCCTTAAGATCATTACCACTAACTATTCAGGCCTCTCTACTTGCGTGGAGAGAACTACACAAGTCTTCCCCACCCCCAACCAAAAGTATAAACATCCCAATTCCAATCACAATCTTGAACCACACCATACCATACTCCAATTTTACAAATTGGTCTACAAGAGGTATATCTCTAATTGCCGATCTATATATTAACAACACGCTTAAACCATTCACTACACTAGTGGAGGAATACTCACTACCGTTAGCAGACCACTTTAAATATAGACAACTGACTCATTTTCTAAAATCTTTAAAATCAATCCACATACCTATACATGAACCAATATGGCAATTCTACACAAATACCCCTACTACACCTAAAGGTATTTCTTTATTTTATAATTTCCTCCAAAATAAATCTTCCTTTACGAAACTCCCACCATTCCTAAAGTGGGAGTTGGAACTGGGAGAATCCTACACTAACAATCAATGGGAAAATGCACTCAAAACCACATATAAAGCTACTAGATGTGTAAATCATTGGGAACTTTCCTTAAAAATAGCTCAAAGATGGTACCTTACGCCTTATAGATTATCCAAATTCTCCTTCTCCAACTCACCATTGTGCTGGAGAACATGTGGGGAGGTGGGTAACATTTTGCATGTATTCTGGTCATGTAAACACCTCACCAGCTTTTGGAACAATATATTTAAGTATATATCTCGTATCACAGGAATACTAAAACCACCAAACCCAGGCTTGGCACTGTTAAACTTGGGCATTGAAAGCTTCCCTCCTTGCTTTCGTACAGTGGTCACACATGTACTTCTAGCTGCTAGATCACTGATTACTAAAAATTGGAAAACAAATATTGTACCTAACGCTTCAGAAGCCCTTGTTATAACACGAACCAATTACGTCTTTGAATCACTAATAGCAGCACGAACCGAACAAAAACCTGTCTTTGACAGACATTGGAAAATATGGACGGATTGGTTCAAAGAAAACTAGTGGTTTCTGAATTGAAATATATATACAACCCTTGATATTTCCTAGTTAAGCTTGCATAGTTAATGAAAAATATACATACCTACATCACTCCGTCACCTCTCCCTTCCCTTCCCCTTACCCCCTCCAACCCCCTTCCCCACCCTTTCTTCATCCCCCCCCCCTCCCTCCCCCCCCCCCTTCTATCTTTTGCTACACTTCCATTTTATTGTCTCATGAAAATACATTATGTTAAATAAACTATTATTACATCATATATAATAAATAAGATAATAACATTGTAAAAATTACTTACCCTCTACAATGTAAATTCTGAACCTATCTTTGATTAATGTATGTTTTCATGATGTGTTCGTTAATGAACAAGGAAAAAAAAAAAAAAAATCTGTACTATGTTTTGTACTTGAAAATCTTTAATAAAAAATAATTTGAAAAAAAGAAAAAAAAAAAAAAAAAAAAAATCAAAAGTGCTCATTTTAAAGGCTAATTTGCATGGTATTGTCCTAAAAAGGGTTTGGGGACCCGGGTCCTACCCCAGGGGACATGTATCAATGCAAAAAAAACTTTTAAAAATGGCCGTTTTTTCGGGAGCAGTGATTTTAATGATGCTTAAAGTAAAAAAAAAAAAAGTGAAATATTCCTTTAAATATCGTACCTGGGGGGTGTCTATAGTATGCCTGTAAAGTGGCACGTGTTTCCAGTGTTTAGAACAGTCCCTGCACCAAATGTCATTTTTAAAGGAAAAAATCTCATTTAAAACTGCTTGCGGGTTTAATGTAATGTCGGGTCCTGGCAATATGGATGAAAATCAGTGAGACAAACGGCATGGGTACCCCCCAGTCCATTACCAGGCCCTTTGGGTCTTGTATGGATATTAAGGGGAACCCCGCACCCAAATTAAAATAAGGAAAGGTGTGGGGCCACCAGGCCCTATATACTCTGAACAGCAGTATACAGGCGGTGCAAACAAGACAGGGACTGTAGGTTTGTTGTTAAGTAGAATCTGTTTGTAATTTTGAACGGGTACATTTTTAACGTGTTTAGCTCCAGCCAAAAAATCTTTTTTAAGCTTTTTGGAAAACATAGGGAAGGGTTATCACCCCTGTGACATTTGTTTTGCTGTCTGTCCTCCTCTTCAGAAGATTTCACCTCACTTTTTGTCCCAATGACAAATGTTTTTTGAAAATTTGGGGTTTTTTGTGGAACAAGGATTGGAAAGCATCAGTGGAAAGGAGAAATGTTTTTCCCATATTAACTCTTACAGGAGAGAATTTCCGTTCCTAGGGGTAGATTTCATCTCACTTCCTGTTGTCTCCTTCCGTTTGCAAGTAGGAGTCGTTTGTAAGTTAGATGTTTGAAAGTAGGGGCCTGCCCTATATACTCAGCAGAAATTTGGGCCTTAGTTGTTGTTGTGGCCACAACACTGTAAGCCCTCACAGGGCCCTGCTGTGAAATATTAGATCAAGAATTGTAATTACATGCCCCTGTTGAACAGGGGCAGAAAAACTGGGCCTTTGGTGGTGGTGGTGGTGGTGCTGGTGCCACAACACTGTAAGTCCTCACTCGCTTTTGGTGGGTGCAGAAATGGGCCCTGCTGTGAAATATTAGATCAAGAATTGTAATAACATGCCCTTGTTGAACAGGGGCTGAAAAATTAGGCCTTAGGCACTGGTGCTGGTGCCACAACACTGCAACCCCTCACAGACACTCTAGTTGGAACGCAGGAACGAGCCCTGCTGCAAAGTATTGCATCAAAAATTGTAATTACACGCCCCTGTTAAACAGGGGCAGAAAAATTGGGCCTTAGGCACTGGTGCTGGTGCCACAACACTGCAACCCCTCACAGATACTCTAGTTGGAATGCTGAAATGAGCCCTGCTGCAAAGTATTGCATCGAAAATTGTAATTACACGCCCCTGTGGGGCTGAAAAATTGTGCCTTAGGCACTGGTGGTGGCGCCCAGAACCAAAAATGTTCTTACAAGCTATCAGCGTGATCATTGAGGAGGAAGAGGATAATTACTCAGGGATAGTCACTCAGCATCAGCATAGGCAGTCTTTGAAGGGCTTTGACATCTCAAAAAAAATTATTCGGTTACATCAGCATCAGGTGCTTGGTAGCTGGTGGTGATCCAAGACTGATTCATTTTTATGAAGGTCAGTCGATCGACCGAGTCGGTGGACAGACGCACCCTGTGATCGGTTACCACGCCTCCAGCAGCACTGAATGTGTGTTCCGAAAGAACGCTGGATGCAGGACAGGCCAGTAGCTCAATTGCATACTGTACAAGCTCTGGCCAGTGATTCATCCTCAAGACCCAGTAACCCAGAGGATTTTCGGGGGGAAAGGTGTCCAAGTCTGATCTTGCCCCTAGGTATTCCTGCACCATGTAAAACAGACGCTGGCGATGGTTGCTGGAACAGATCATACCTTGGGGCTGCGGACCAAAAAATTGTCTGAACGCATCGGTCAGATGGCCACCTTCTCCACCGCTCCTTCTTTGACCAAAGCCTCAGCAACACGTTGTCCAGAAACAGGAGTTTGTAACCTCCCAGTCTCTGGGAACGCGTTGCACAGACCTTTCTGCAAGGCCTCCCGAAGATGTTTTATCCTCTGCTCCCTCTGCGATGGCAAGATAAGGTCTGAAACCTTACCCTTGTAACGTGGATCAAGGAGGGTTGCCAGCCAGTATTGGTCCTTCTCCTTGATACCACGAATACGAGGATCCTTACGCAGGCTTTGCAGGATCAGGGAGGCCATGCAGCGTAGGTTTGCTGAGGCATTCGGTCCGGAGTCCTCTGGGTCACTAAGGACGACATGGTCCGCAGCCACCTCCTCCCAGCCACGTACAAGTCCATGTGTTTCTTGGGACTGATCCCTTAAAGACTGCTGCTGATGCTGAGTGCCAGGCTCCACCTCCATACTGACACAATCTTCCTCCTCCTCCTCCTCCTCCTCTTCCTGTGTGATCGGCGGGCACGCAGGAACACTGTCTGGATAAAGGGGGCCTTGAGAGCTAAGGAAGTCCTCCTCTTCCTGCCTCTGTTCTGCCTCAAGTGCCCTGTCCATTATTCCACGCAGTGTGTGCTCCAACAGGTGGACAAGGGGGACAGTGTCACTGATGCATGCACTGTCACTGCTCACCATCCTCGTGGCCTCCTCAAATGGTGACAGAACAGTGCATGCATCCCTGATCATGGCCCACTGGCGTGGGGAAAAAAAACCAAGCTCCCCCGACCCTGTCCTGGTGCCATAGTCACACAGTTACTCATTGATGTCCCTCTGCTGCGTGTGCAGCTGCTGCAGCATGGCCAATGTTGAGTTCCACCTGGTGGGCATGTCACAGATTAGGCGGTTCTTGGGCAGGTTAAACTCCTTTTGGAGGTCCGTCAGCCGAGCACTGGCATTATATGACCGGCGGAAATGCACACAGACTTTCCTGGCCTGCCTCAGGACATCCTGTAAGCCCGGGTACCTGCCCAAGAACCGCCGCACCACCAAGTTAAGGACGTGAGCCAAACACCACACATTCCACAAACTCACGGAAGGGGGCAGAGTCTACCAACTGAAAAGGCAGCAGTTGAAGTTCTAGCAATTTTGCCAAGCTAGCATTCAACCGCTGGGCATGTGGATGGCTGGGAGCAAACTTCTTTCGGCGGTGCAGCAGCTGGGGCAGAGAAATTTGCCTGGTACAATCTGACGTCGGTGTACCAAAAGCAGATTGCCCACAAGTACTTGGCTGTGACACACCTAATTCTACACCTTCATTCCTCTCAGTGCAGGTCTCAGAGAGGACTGAAGGTATAGTGGGTTTGGAGATCTCAGCTGATGAGGAGCAAGGAGAGGTCCTCTTTGTTCTTTGGTGTGGGTCTTTTAGATACGCTTGCCAACGAACTGCATGGCAGGTCAACATATGTCTGGTCAAGCATGTGGTACCCAAGCGGGAGATGTTTTGGCCACGCGAGATACGCTTGAGACATATGTTGCAAATAGCAGCGGTGCGATCTGATGCACTCGTCTCAAAAAGGCCCACACCAAAGAACTTTCATCTAAGGCCGCTGCTTTGCCAGACAAAGTACCCTGGGCATGGATGAGAGAGGATGAGGAGGATGAGGACGGCTTGGTCATCCACTCGACCAAGTCTTCCGCATGTTGCGGCTCAACACGGCCAGCTGCCGAAAAAAAGGACAAGCGTGTCCCACGGCCACGTGCTGATGAGGATGCACCGTCTCCACGACCAGCACTAGACACAGAGCCTGCTTGCCCTCTCTTATTGGCTTGTGACTGTCTGCCTCTCCTTCTTGGCCTTCCAGACATACTAATGGCCTGTAGCTGCTCTAAGCTGGGATATATATATATATATATATATATATATATATATATATATATATATGTACTGATACTGCAGCTAGCAAAATCAACTGCCTGCCTGTAGTATGAGAACACCACCAACCTTCTACAGGTAGCTTTAGCTGAACACTGTGAGGTGGACGCACCCCACTAACTTGTAGGTTTAGCTGAACACTGTGAGGTGGACGCACCACACTAACTTGTAGGTTTAGCTGAACACTGTGAGCAGGACGCACCCCACTAACTTGTAGGTTTAGCTGAGCACTGTGAGCAGGACGCACCCCACTAACTTGTAGGTTTAGCTGAACACTGTGAGGTGGACGCACCACACTAACTTGTAGGTTTAGCTGAACACTGTGAGCAGGACGCACCCCACTAACTTGTAGGTTTAGCTGAACACTGTGAGCAGGACGCACCCCACTAACTTATAGGTTTAGCTGAACACTGTGAGCAGGACGCACCCCACTAACTTGTAGGTTTAGCTGAACCCTGTGAGCAGGACGCACCCCACTAACTTGTAGTTTTAGCTGAACACTGTGAGCAGGATGCACTGCACTAACTGTAAATAGTCTAGCTGCCTGACTGTGGTATTAATAGGATCAAAAGAACACCAGCAATTTTCTTCAGGTAGCTGTATATACTGTAACAAGACAAGCCTGCCTGTCAGTAAGAAGACAACAGGAACGGATCTAGCTGAACACTGTGAGCAGGACACACTGCACTAACTGTAAATAGTCTAGCTGCCTGACTGTGGTACTAATAGGATCAAAAGAACACCAGTAATTTTCTTCAGGTAGCTGTAAATACTGTAACAAGACAAGCCTGCCTGTCAGTAGGAAGATAACAGGAACGGATCTAGCTAAACTGAATACAGTGTATATATATATATATATATATATATATGCAACACCTGGGATGCATATATATACACAATACACTGTAAGTGCAGCTAAGTGACTGACTGTTCTGCCTAATCTATCTAACTCAAATCAAATGTCACTGTCTGTTTCTCTCTCTATCTCTCTCAATGAACGCCGGAACACACACTACACAGGGCCGCCGTGCAGGCGGCCTTATATAGTGTGGGGCGTGTACTAAATCCCCTGAGCCATAATTGGCTGAAGCCTCCTTGGCTTTGGCTAATTACGGCTCTCTGTTCAGACGGCGCTGTGATTGGCCAAGCATGCGTGTCATAGTGCATGCTTAGCCAATCATCGGCCAGCAATGCACTGCGATGCCGCAGTGAATTATGGGCTGTGACGCGCCACACGAATTTGGCGCGAACGGCCCATATCGTTCGCAATTCGGCGAACGGTCGAACAGACGATGTTCGAGTCGAACATGGGTTCGACTCGAACACGAAGCTCATCCCTACTACTGAATATAAAACTAAAGTTAATACATGCTCTACTACAAAAGCATCAAGGTTATAAAATAGAAGTATATGGTATAATTTGTAGAGTACGCACAGAAAAAAAGCTTCTATAGTTCTGCAAGTTATACCAAGGGGGAGGAAAGAAGAGGGGGACTGACACAAAGGGAGGGGATGAAAAAAGTAAACTTCCAAAAGTATTGAGGACAGAATCAGTGAGAGGGGAAAGGCTCTAGTAGCACTGGGGGGCTATAGAAAGGATTTAAAGCTTAGATTTTCATTAAAGCCTGGAACAATTGTGGCTTTTAAGTTGTAAATCCAGCGAGCTTCTAACTGTAGCAGTGTGCGATCAACTAGTGAATAGGGGGGTTATTCCCGCGCTATCAGTTATGGAAGAGGCTAGGGGTGGAAGAGCCGCATACACCGATAAGGTAAACACCTGACCTTTCAGGTGTTTACCTTATCGGTGTATGCGGCTCTTCCACCCCTAGCCTCTTCCATAACTGATAGCGCGGGAATAACCCCCCTATTCACTAGTTCGTTGCTATACACCTTCCATTCCTGCAGCAATCATGGACGTGTTTACCTATATGGAAAAAAGGCAAGTTAACCTAGAGGAAGTATTTAACATCAGTAACAAAAAAAGTAATCGAAATTTGGACCTAGAAAGTCTTATGCGCAAACTGGGACATAATATGGAAAAGAAGGTGAGTCTCTGGTGGGACACCTGCACCTTCGAAACCTATCTTAAAGAAAACATTGTCCCCAGAAGACTAAGGTGGGATGTCCCCCCAAATGATGGCCTCTTAGACCAGGAATCAAAGGACGAGTGGTACAAGTTCTTCAATGATAAAGGCCTAGAACTTATAGGCTTCTTGCTGGACAGGAAAAGGAGGAAAAATAAAATAATAGACCAGAACATTGCGGATCTTAAAGAAGAATTAGAACAATATAAAGATACGACCGAATACAAAACCTTAATGACACAACTAAACAAGGACCTGGCCAAGAAAGATAAAGAAGTACAGCAAAGAAAAAGTAAAAAACACACAAGAGACACCAACGATTATCACAGTGATCACGTTTTTAAATGGCAAAGCCAATTAGGAAAAGTGGAACCCCCATCCACCTACTCCACACCTGAAAAGACAGTGAGAATGCACCCCCAGCCTCGAAATGAATCACCCAGGCCACCCTTAGAGAATAGACGCCAACAGGATACCGGAGAAGAAACGAGATATATGACTCCAAGAGAAAGAGAAAATGATGGAAGGTACTACGAATATCAAAACCATACCCCCTATCGGAACGAACGGAGACCCCAACAAAACAATCGTACACCACGAAACGGAGGGAGAAAACCTTACTATGGAAAGAACAACAGAAGACCCTATAACCAAAACAACTGGCACAGACCCCCATACGGTGAACGAGAGTCAAGAGGCCCACCATATGGTTATAGAGGCCAAAGGAGA
Organism: Lithobates septentrionalis; assembly: GCA_037952835.1. Lineage (NCBI taxonomy): Eukaryota > Metazoa > Chordata > Amphibia > Anura > Ranidae > Lithobates > Lithobates septentrionalis. Next base: position 9,918,412 of record JBBDGP010000432.1, read on the forward strand.
CCCGCACAAGAATACAGAGACAACAGAGACCCAGATTATTATAGACATAGAGATAGAAGCCCTATACATGACTATAGACACGAAGACAGAAGAGGTCATCCAGAGAGGAACTATGAGCCAGATGAACGTAGTCCAATCCCGACCTACAATTATTATGCCCCCTTGGAAAACAGAGAAGGGGAAGAGAGAACAACCAGACCATACCCTCCACCGTATGGAGAACAGGAATCAGATAGACCGTTTTTAAACAGGAGCAGAGAGAACCACCCGGTGAGATACCAAGAGGACACACGAGATCCCAGAGGCAGTCCCGAAAGAAGAGAGGACGAAGATCCGGTAAGAGACAACAAAAGAAGAAGAGTATAAAGGGGGAAGGTATCTTCAACCTCAGTGGGAAAACACTCACACATGAAGAAATTGGAGTACTTGATAGAGGTCTGAAATACGCACCCACAAAAAATCTGAACAAATTTGAGACGTATATTGGGATTCAAAAATTTGTACGTAAGCTCAACATACAAAAATACATGGCAGGCAATCCCCCATTACCTAAAATAGTACAGCCATCAGATAATGGGATCCTGCACAGCTCACTCAGGAACAAATCCGTTTTTAACCCACCAGCCAAAGACAATAAATATATTGATGTTTTTAAAAAAATTGTTTTAGAAGAAATAAAAGACGTACCAATCAAGAAAAAAGAAGAACCAAAGCACATCAAAAGCGGGATTCGAAAGCTCACTAAGAGGCAGGACATTGTCATCAGACCAGCCGATAAGGGAGGAGGGATTGTAATCCTTTCTAAAGAGCAGTATCATAACACAATGACCCTTATGTTAAATGATAACAATACCTACACCAAACTATTGAAGAATCCGGTCTTTGGATGCTGTAAAGCGCTTGAACAAGTAGTACATTTGGGAGCTAAGAAGGGAATCTTGAACAAGAAGGAAGCCAGATATCTCATACCAGACTCCTGCCGAACGCCGATCATCTATTCAGTACCAAAAGTACACAAAAATAGAACTGACCCACCCCCTAGGCCAATTGTCAATGGCATTGAGTCGATAACATCGAGGATGGGCCAGTATATAGATGTCTTCCTACAGCCGGCAGTTCAAAAAACCGAAGCATACCTTAAAGATAGTAAAGAGATGCTACGAGTGATCAAGAATATCCAAGGAGAAGATAAAACATGGATCATGGCCACAGCCGATGTATCAGCCTTGTACACAATCATACCCCATCACAAGGCGTGTGAAGCAGCAAAATGGGGCTTAAGAAATTACACCGAACTCCCATGCTCACAAAGAAAATTCCTGATCAAATGTTTAGAATTCAGTCTCAGAAATAACTACTTTTGGTACGATAGATCCTACTACCACCAGCAAACCGGGGTAGCCATGGGCGCAAAATTCGCCCCAAGCATAGCTGGTTTATTTATGGCACAATGGGAAGAATACTTTGTTTTTGGTGACCGCCCCAGCCAGCTTGTCATATACAAAAGATATATAGATGACATTTTTATTTTGTGGCATGGAGATGAAAAAGATCTAACCAAATTCCTGGAAAAACTCAATAGTAATGATAGGAACATCTCACTCACCTGGGACATCAGCAAGAAAAAAATCAACTTCCTAGATTTGGAGATCTCACTGGATGAATCAGTTTTTAGCACTAAAACGCACTTTAAAGGAGTTGACAGGAACAGCTACCTCCCCACCACAAGCTGTCACCACCAAAATTGGATTTTTAATATCCCAAAGGGACAACTAATGCGGATAAAAAGAAATTGTACCAAAATCGAAACATATTTCGAACAAGCAGGAAAATTAGGCGAAAGATTCAAATCTAAAGGCTATGATCATAAATTCATTGAGGCTAAAATTGCAGAAGTCTCCACACTCGACCGCAACCAATTGATTAAAGAAACAACTACACAACGTAAAAACACAGTTGAGGGAACACCCCTCATTCTGGACTTCAATGTACAATACAAACAAATTGAGAAAATAATCAAAGACCATTGGCACATTTTATTGGCAGACAAGCAACTAAAAGATACCCTTCCCAAAAAACCAAAATTCATATACAAGCGGGCACCCACTATTAGGGACATAGTGGTTAAAAATATAGTAGACCCCCCCAAAAAACAGTTTTCTTTTTTTACTAGCAATGGCTTCTACCCTTGCAAAAGGTGTTACGCTTGTCTTAGAACGAAACGCCCAAACAAAAAAGTATTCACTTTTAGCTCAACCAGTACAGGAGAGAATCATGCGATTAAATATTTTATTTGCTGCAACACCGAAGGGGCAGTCTACGCATTGGAATGCAGCTGCGGCCTCCAATATGTAGGCCGAACAAAGAGACCCCTGAGAGTCCGCATCAAAGAGCATGTCCAAAACATTCTCCGCGGTTATGACAAACACTGCGTGTCCAAACATTTTTTAACCTGCCACAATAAAGACCCTACACACCTGAGTTTTTGGGGCATTACCCCATACATCAAACACTGGCGGGGGGGCCACAAGGTGAGAACCTTGAGCAAACTAGAATCCAAGTGGATCTTCACCTTGGACACCTTCTGGCCCCGAGGCCTAAACATTGAGTTTGACCTTAACTGTTTCCTGAGCGATTTCTAACTTTTATTATCCGTAATGGACTTTTTACCCCCCATCTTTGAAGCTCCCACACATACCCCCTAGAAAATATGCACCACCACTGTTCTACTTCATGCCATAAACGCACTGTGCTCCGTGACCAAGCCCTCAGTTTGTCACCCAGTGGCGGAATGATTGGCCTTTGCCCTCTAGTAGGACACCCCAACGGAATACCCTGACTATCCTTGCAACAAAAAATTTGGATATACATTTTTATTTTTATATTTATTTACACATATATCACGTTTTTAGTGTCCTCTCATGCTCCCACTATACAGTATTACGCACCGTTTTCAGACCTTTCTGTCTTTTTTAATGTCTATTTCAATTTACTTATTTCTAATGTTATTATTGATTTTATGATTGATTTTATTTAGTATAAGAATATTAATATTTATAATACTATGTATACGGCTGTAGAACAATGTATGTATTGGTCAATAGGTCCAACTTTAGTTCTTCCTGAGCACTAGTCTATGCATTGTCTGTCGATCCATCGTTTTATTTGGACAGATCAGTTATACTATTTTAGCTTGAGCACTGTCAGTGTCTGCTGCCTCTTTTCTCCCGTTCGTAATTCCCCCCCCCCCCTCCCTCTTCCGGGCTAAGTGTAGTTTCTTTTAATGCCCAGACCTACATATGTCCCGTTCAGAACTACAGCATCCAGTGATAATTCACTAACAGTATGGTTTAACTAGCTCTATCTAAGAATTAGATCTCCATCTAGTTGCTCTCACTCCGTTAGCCTGCGCACACTAAAAAATAGGTTATCCACCTCTGCTGACAGTACTGCATAAGCTAACTAAGCTAGAAGTGGCTGATTGGCTCCACTAGTCAGCTGACTTCCCTACATGGACAGATACACCCAGCGGTACTAGCGGCGAAAAAATCTCTCGGAAAATGGCCGCTACATATAACCCAATTAGACTCCGGGAAAATGGCCGCCCCATAGTGATCCATATTAGACTATTTAAGGACAAGATTCTAGCCTGTATCTATCCCCTGATGAAGTCACGTGGTGTGACGTCACGCGTAGGGACGAGACAGGCTGCAAACACAGACAGAGGCACATGAGCTCGCTGCTCGTTGGATTGATACCACTGCTTCTCAATTTTTATGTGAGTACCTGTAATCTGATAATAAAGAGTGTTACTTTTAATCAAAAACTGGATTACACTATTGGCTTCTCTTCTGCTGATTACCCCCTATGAATACAACCCCCCTGCACCACACCTGAGGGAACTCCAACCCAGGATCCAGGATAGAGAGGGACGCGCTGGAACCCATAGGCGGATGTTTCAAGCAGTTCTCTTGTCACATGCTTTTGCCCTATTACTTGAAGGTAAGGGGCCATTACCCACTAAAGTGGTCTAGCACACGAAGAAAACACTTGATGTGATTCACCCCAGCACTCTAACTGCAACGTGTGCATGCCAGGACGTTGCTGTCACAACCATACACAAGGACTGCTCCTGTGCAGCATATGGATGCGTTTCCTAGCACTTTAATTGCAACGTGTGCATGCTAGCACGTTGTTGTCACCTTTTCAACAAGGACTTTTCTCTTACGCTTTTTATGTAAAATAATATACTTTTCTTATTTTAAACAAAACCATTTTAAAAAAACTGTTTACTTTCTTTCATGTTTTTGATGTCAGCATGCACAATATGCACCGTATATAAGAACAATTAGTTACCACTCCTTCAACCTTGAATTGCACCAGCACCTTTTGTCTGCACCATACACTTTGCTGGTCTTACTATAGATTTACGTTTAGTATGCACTTTATTCTTCTGTTTTAAACTTAAAACCAGTCACTGGTGCTTTGGCAGCCCCACCACCACGTTTTTGTATTGTAATTATATGGATTTTATTTTAGGTGATTGAAGTGATATTTTTATTTTATTTTAATATACCTATGTTATTTTATGCATTATTGAAGGTATTGAACATTCATAATCTTTTAACCTTTGATATACACAATCCCTTTCACCTTTATGTTATTTCACTTTTTTCACCAAGCGCATTATTGCCTATTCACTAGTCTCCACAATAAGGATCAGCGCAGCACCACCCACTTATATACAGTGTGCGATCAACGCTACCACCACGGGAGTCTGGAGGAATGTGCTCAAGCGCAAAGAATTTGATGAATTGCGGGTTAAAGTTGTGGTGTATGCCAATATGTCGGCTAATGGCAGTTTCCATTTTGTGTTTTTTTATGGGTTTGATATGATCTCGTATGCGTTTATAGAATTGTCTTTTTGTTTTGCCTATATAAAATCCCCCACACCGGCATTGGGCAAAGTATACAATGCCAGGTGTTTGACAGGTGACTTTAAAGCGAATGGAGTGCCATTTGCCGTTGGGTAATTTAAATTTAGTTTGTGCAGCGATATAATCGCATATGTCGCATGTTCCACAAGGGAAAGTGCCGCAATTCATTAATTCTAAAGGTGGTTGTGTAATTCTAAAATGGCTTCGAACTAATTGATCCTTTAAAGAAGGAGCTCATTTAAAGGTAATTTCAGGAACATTTTTTATGAACTTGCTCACAGTGGGATCTGCAGATAAGAGTGGCCAAAATGTTTTCAATATGCGTCTGAATTGTTGGTGCTGACAGGAATATTGAGTAATGACTCGTACATTATCTAGGTTTTTGACCCGCTTGTTTGAGAATATTAGTGAGTTCCTGTTTTTTGAATTGGCTCTGTTAAAGGCTTTCTTAAGGCAGGCATGGCTATACCCTCTCGCCTTCAAACAATTGTAAAGATCCATAGCTGCAATTTTGAAATCAAGGTCCTTACTGCAATTTCGTTTTAGTCTTAGCTACTGACTATAAGGAATGCTTTTAATCAAGGAAGTAGGATGCGAGCTGCGAGCGTGAAGGATAGTATTCCCTGCTGAGGGTTTTCTATACAGGGATGAGTCAAGTTTACCATCTGCGTTGATGGAAATAACCAGGTCAAGGAAATTGATGCTGCTCTGGCTGTAGTTCATAGTGAATTTTAGATTAAAGTTGTTTATGGAATTAATTCTTAAAAATTCATTTAGTTTGTTTTCAGTTCCTGACCAAAAGATAAGGACATCGTCTATGAAACGATACCATGCCAAAATTCTGTCATGTAGGTGATTAAGGTCATCCCTATTGAGGACCTCCTTCTCCCACCCTCCCAGGTACAGCTTTGCATAGGAGGGGGCACATTTGGTCCCCATTGCAACACCCTGTACCTGGAGTAAGTGGGAGGAATTAAAGACAAACACATTGTGTTTCAAAATGTAGCTCAATAAGTCCAAAATAAAGGCATTATATTTTGCAAAAGATGGGCCTCTCTCATCCAGGTGTTGCTGTATTACTTTGAGTCCTGCATCGTGTGGAATAGCATTATACAAACTTTCAACATCCAATGCTACTAAGTAGGTGTTAGGGGGAAGAAATAGATCCTCTATTGTTTTTAAGAGATCAATCGTATCCTTAATATATGATGAAAGTGCCGTTACGTGAGGTTGTAAATAGCTATCTACCAGGGAACTGGCATTTTCAGTAAGACTTGAGCATCCAGAAATTATAGGGCGTCCTGGAGGTTCCGTCAATGACTTGTGAACCTTTGGCAATGCGTAAAATGTTGGGATCCTTGGATCCCTAACATTTAAGAAATTTAAGGTGTTTTGGTCTATAATTCCCTGGCGGTAAGCTCGAAAAATGATAGTACGATATTGGACATCGAAGTTTTCAATAACCGTTTTAGAGATGGGACGGTACCAGTTACGATTTTTGAGAATATTTTGGCACATATTAATATATTGGGTGATGCTCATGACAACTAAGTTCCCCCCCTTATCTGAGGGTTTGATTATTATGTCGGGATTAGCTTGTAGGGACTTAACTGCATCACTTTGCTCAGGAGTCAAATTGCAGGTTTTGGTAGTAGGGATTTTGAGTTTTTCGATTTCTTTGGTTGTTTGTTGTATAAATGCCCAAATGTTGGGGTTGGTATTTAAAAGAGGAAACAGTCTGGATTTAGGTTTGAAGGACTGATGGGGGGGGAAGACACATCAGCGACTGACAGCGCGGGTGGAGATGTACAAACCCCGTCGTCGTCGGTGGTGTGTCCCTCCTCCCACAATTCCATCAGATCCTCAAGAGCTTGATAATCCTCAATGCTTTCTTGAATATTAGAATCATAGTTTGTGGCAAACGAGGGTTTGTCAAAAATGGTTCTATATAGGAGTCTGCGCGCAAACAAATGTAGATCTTTAATAAGTGAAAATTTGTCACATTCAGAGTCCGGACAAAATGTGAGGCCTAATTGTAGGACTTGTGTTTCAATGTTAGTTAGATTGTGGGAAGACAAGTTGATTATTGACAGATGAAGATTATTTTCTTCCTCGTTGTCAATGAAAGTAAGTGTGGGATCATTCAAGCATCTAGGTTTTAATCTTTCCCTAAAAAAGGGGGGCTAATTTGATGTCAGATGGTACTGGGGTGCCCGAGGGGGAAATGATGGCTTCATTGGTATTAGTTTTTTAGGAGGATTAGGGTGTAAAGGGGAAGCCGTGTTGGACGTGATTGGTGCTACAGGCACCATAGAAAGTGAAATCAAAGCCTGGGGTCCACGAGTGGTGGAGTGTGATGTTTGAGGCAAATGGGTTTGTCATACGGGAACCTGTTTAGTTTGTGCTGGTTGTGACCAGCGTACTGACGGATTACCTAAATGGTGTGTCATCGACTCAGTGGAGGCAGCATCTGAGTTGCCTTTACGCCTCTTAGGTAGTCTATCTCCCGATAAATCATGATAAATGGTAGATTGGTTAGATGAAAGAGATGAGGAAGATGAAGAGAGATTAATATCATTGTCATTTTTGTTTTTGGTATTGGATTCAAAGTTATAGTGGGAAGATCTGTTTCTAGTGTTGGTATTTTGAGTCCATTTATAGGCGAAACCGTTGGTGTGTGCACTCATGTCCCTTAAGAATTTATTTTATTTAGTGCGAATAAAGTTTAAAGTATATCGTTCTATGTGCGTTTTAAGGTCTTGTTCCTTCTTTTGAAATCGAGTGCTAGTGGAAATGAGTGTATACTCCTCATACCACCGTGAAGTGGAGTGGTCTAGGGATTTTAATTCAGCATCATATTGTGTGCATAATATGGACATCATGCCCTGTGAGCATGCCTGTAGGTTATTTTCCCAACTGATTTTTAGGGATTCCTCAATTTTTTTCAAATTGGGGAAAATTTGTACTCTATGTCCCCAAGGCGCTATGTTGTTGTCCATATATTTTTGAAAATATTTTCTATGCCAAAATGTTCTTACTTTGCGTTCAAGAAGCCGTTGGAGTCTAAGGAAGGCCTGGTCCAGGTCCTGGTCAGACATTTCCACAGAGTGCTGGGACTGTTGGATTCTGTCCATAAGGCCCTCCCAGGCCTCTCCACTGAAGGTGGCCATACTGAGGAAGAAGACAATGGAACAAAGGAAAAGGAAAAATGGGAAGAGTTAAAAATGATGGAGTGAGAGTACACAAAAGGTCTAGGAAGGCCAAAGCCGAAAGAGAAAAGGGGGATAAACATTAAAAGATATGCCCCATGGTACACAGTTTATCAAACACAGTTAAACTATATAGCCAACTATATATCAGGGTACATACAAATACCTCAAAAAGCTTTGTTTTTATTGTTGTTTTGGGGAATAGGGAGAGAAAATAGGGATTGATTTTTTGATTTTTGTTGTGTTGTCAACAAACGGACCGAGGGGAATGTGTATTAAAACACTATAGGACAAAAACTGAGAATTTTTTGGTCCGGTTGGTGAAACCAACACCCTTAGCTAAAGACACCCCATCCCAATAAGTATGAATACAAAGCAGAGGGGGGAGCAGATATTGGGGGGATTTTTGCGGTGTCTAATATAGAAGTACGCAACTACTGTATTATAAATAAAATACAATTTTTTTTATTAGCATAACATAGTTAAAAAGTGGGCATAATGTTACAAAACAATGAAAGGTTATAAGCAATTGGTGGTCAAAAATCGTTTACAGGTGAGTAGTAAGTCGCAGCAAGGCAAATTGCACATTAACCCGACATGTTTCGCTTTTATAGCTTCCTCAGGGGATGTGCAAAAGACTTTAATTTTTATTTTCTACTGAGACCACTAGGTAAATGAAAAGAAACAAAGTTACAACAAACGATTGAAACAGTACAATAAAGAATTCAGTACAAAAGTATAAATATAAGTATAAGCCTGATAAGCCGGTTTAAATCCGCCCTCCGACGAGCCGGCGTGTGACGCCGCCGGCTCAACGCGGACGTAAGAGACACCAATGCGCATGCGCACTGGCCGCCAACCACCCTCAAAACTACGCTGACCAGGAGACTTTGCGGCGAGGGGGAGGGGTCCAGGCACGTCCAAAAACGAGTAGGAGTGCCCCATATACGTTATAACGTCCCTGGTGTCATTCTTTCCTTGGAATGCACCTGGTCCCCGATCCGTGTCCCCTGATCGCTGTCCCGGGGTGCTCGTATCGGCTAGCCATACAGACGCCCAGGGCTTGCCTTTTCCACTCTCTAGCAGGCCCGCTTCACGCCCAGCATCGCCAGACCGCCACTCTAAAATCTCATGTTGGCCTCGGCCTCCTGGGATTTTACTTCCCCCATTACCATCAGCTGCGCTGGCGTGGGGCTGCGGTGATTGGTAGAGGGGATCCGGGGCACTCCTACTCATTTTTGGACGTGCCTGGACCCCTTCCCCTCACCGCAAAGTCTCCTGGTCAGCGTAGTTTTGAGGGTGGTTGGAGGCCAGTGCGCATGCGCATTGGCGTCTCTTACATCCGCGTTGAGCCGGCGACGTCACACGCCGGCTCGTCGGAGGGCGAATTTAAACCGGCTTATCAGGCTGTTCATTCAGCCTGAGCTGGAGGGATACACTACACTGTGGCCAAATCTGTATTGGTAAGATGCTATGAAATACATCTATCTACTTCCACACGCTTTGCCTATTGTTTATTACCATTCGTTTGTCTGGTAAGAGGATATCCACATACTCATTGTTTTATCTTTGGGGTTCCTGCTATTTCTCTCCTTGTTTCCTTTACGTGTATATAATTAAACAGCCTCTCTGGCTCCATAGCGCCCTGGTGTGGCTAGTTGGTTACTATCCACCCTCTCTAGTCACTATTGATGTTCACACAACCATTTGGTTTCTTATCACTACCCATTAAAACTTTGCTCATATCACTTTTCACAATCAAGCTTACAGCACCTAAGTATCTCACTTAATTACTAAAACTAACTCTACAAATGATTAATTATCATGCTCCGTTCACCATCTTTTTAGCCTGCCCTTGTATTCAACTCCACACAGTCTCTTGATTGAAGCCTTACCAACATACCTTCCATACAGACAATCAGAATACTCTTACCATCAGTTACCTTGATGTAAGTATTTAATTTAACCTAGGAGACATATGCCCCCCCCCCCCTTTTTTTCTATATAATTATTATTATTATACCACTTTATTACTATACCATATAATATTTTTCTGCTTCTATCCAAAGTCATTGATACAACAATATAACCCTGTGGTGATCTTGTTGTTCCTCAGTGTCTCCCTATCAGCCCTCTATGGCTGTCCCAAACTGCCCCCCCCTGGATCCGGTTTGTGGGGCGTGGGTAGGGACCAGGCCGGGTGATTCTTGGGTATAAAGTTTGTACAGGGTAAGTGTTGAGTTGTGTAGGCAACTGGGTTCATACTTATATTTATACTTTTGTACTGAATTCTTTATTGTACTGTTTCAATCGTTTGTTGTAACATTGTTTCTTTTCATTTACCTAGTGGTCTCAGTAGAAAATAAAAATTTAAGTCTTTTGCACATCCCCTGAGGAAGCTATAAAAGCAAAACATGTCGGGTTAATGTGCAATTTGCCTTGCTGCGACTTACTACTCACCTGTAAACGATTTTTGACCACCAATTGCTTATAACCTTTCATTGTTTTGTAACATTATGTCCACTTTTTAACTATGTTATGCTAATAAAAAAATTGTATTTTATTTATAATACAGTAGTTGCGTACTTCTATATTAGACACCGCAAAAATCCCCCCAATATCCGCTTCCCCCTCTGCTTTGTACTAGTATCACTAGTCTATCTATCAAGTTCACAACACAGATGTAGCTTGCTTCACTACTGTTCTGCTGCTGTGCTTAGCTTATGCTCAAGTGAAATAGTTCAGGTTCTCTGACAAAGTGACAATGAATTCAAACGGACCAGCTAAGATTGACTGTTCTGAAATGAATCAGCGTGTCTGTCTCTCTCTGCTAGCAAATCGTAAGTGAAACTAAGTTGGCTGTACATGCGGTTCTAGCTATTTTACTGCCCCTCCTCTTTGGTTACAATTGGCCAATAACCATCATCATCATTATTTTTATTTTACTTAATTTTTCTCTCTACGTCGAATCTTTTCACTCTATGTCGAATCTCCTCTCTCTATGTCGAATCTTTTCTCTCTATGTTGAATCTTTTCGAATAATCTTGGACTACTATGGTGGATAGACTATAGAGTTAAGGTTAGGCACATTAGACCACAGGTTCGATAGACACAAATTGTTATTGTTAGTGTCATGTCGAATCTCCTATCTATATCGAACTGTTGTCGCAACGAAAACTAAAGTAAAGCATTTATTTATATCAGATCTTTCATTTTTCAGAATCTGTGCTTTCGTTATCGTTTGTTAAAACGATAACGAAAATACCTGCAATTCGGACGAAAATGCATTCGGACGAAAACGAATGCACATGTCTATTCATTACCTCTTATTTAGTGGCCACCAGTGTATGTATCCCCTTCAGTTCTCCCACATAGAGGAGTTCAGCTCCCATGGTTGAGACAAAGGATCTTCCATTGTATTACTAGTGTAGGACCCACTAATTCGGGGTACTTTGTCGCAGTAAGTCATCTTAGCACTATATGACCATATAGTGTGACCAAACCCCCGTATTTTTTTAATATGTTCAGGTGTTTTTAACTAGCCTTGCAGGAATTATCATTCTTGTACGTGTGCGCTGTAAAATATTTTGTACTGTTTGTAGGTCTTATAGCAGCACCATCTTGAATTTAAACGCATTGTAGGGTGTGCCCCCCAAATATGTTTTTGTATATTGTAATAGACCTTCACCAGGTTTTTTGGGCTGGAGCACTCCTCCCCCTCCTCATTACCTCTTATTTAGTGGCCACCAGTGCATAGGATGTATCCCCTTCAGTTCTCCCACATAGAGGAGTTCAGCTCCCATGGTTGAGACAAAGGATCTTCCATTCTATTACTAGTGTAGGACCCACTAATTTGGGGTACTTTGTCGCAGTAAGTGGGCTTAGCACTATATGACCATATAGTGTGACCAAACCCCCGTATTTTTTTAATATGTTCAGATGTTTTTAACTTGCCTTGCAGGAAATGTCATTCTTGTATGTGTGCCCTGTAAAATATTTTGTACTGTTTGTAGGTCTTATAGCAGCACCATCTTGAATTTAAACGCATTGTAGGGTGTGCCCCCGAAATATGTTTTTATTTACTGTACTTCTGTCTCGGTCTGGTTCATGGTTTCTGACATATCTCCAGTCCTGACCTTTTGCCTTGCTTGACCCTGCTACTTCCTGCCTGTTCGCCTGATTCCTTGTTGCCAAACCCGACCTGAACTCTGACCATTCTCTGCCTGCTGTTTATGCTGATTGATCTTCTGTGTATGACCAGACTTGTCAGACTCCGCTCCTGCCTGCTATCCTCCACCTGCTGCCCTGAATCTGCAGCACACCTGCACCCACTGACCTGCATCTAAAGCACACCCGCACCTGCTGACCTGCATCCACATCACATCTGCATCTGCTGCCCTACATCCACAGCATACCTGAATCCGCTGCCCTGCATCCGCAGCTCACCTGCACTGGTTGTTTCTGCTTATCGTCAGCTACTACGACTTCCAGCACAGAGAACCTTGCAGGCAGTCTTACCTCACCGTGCTCTTGCGGGCACTGTCACAACTCCAGTGGTCCCTGAGCCGGGGCTGTACGAGAGGTCTTCCTCTGCACATCAAACATATGAATATATATTATGTTATCTTATGATTATTATATAATTGTTTACTGGATATGTATGTTTTGATATAACTTTTAGATTATTGGCGGCTACAAATCCCCTGAGGAAGCCCCAGTGGGCGAAACATGTTGGGAATATATAGTTTTACATTGCCTCACCAATGAAAAAGACCATGCAACAAAATGTGTATATTTTTAATACATTATGCTTTTAAATATTGTAACCAATAAAATGTTGAAATTTTAATTTGCTATCCTCCATGTGTATCTATTCATACTGTATATATCTAGCACCCTTAAAAATCCCATTTATTTAACTTTCAATCTTCAATCAATTTCAAAAGGGATGTGGTTCTGTATATACTGTATACGTGTCAGTCACTTTCACCAGAGGAACCCTAAATCAAATCAATATTTGGTTTTACATCACTACAGCTTCAAACCAGCATATTTTTTTACACTTGTACACTTTGGACACTTGCACAAAGTCAGGGATTTTATAGCATTAGGGTAAGATGTATGATTAACCATTTAGTGCCAGTAGGTGCTTATGATCATTCATTTCACATGTCAGTTGAAACAGTCATAACTGAAACCTAAACCGCTGTATAAAAGGCTGAGAAACAACCAAACTTTGCTACTAAGGTGAGGAAGTAGAAGACAGTTTCATGTCACAGGTCATACACCATGGCAAGACCGAGCATAGCAAAAAGATAGTTACTGTATAATGCATCAGCAAGGTCTCTCCCAGGCAAACATGTCAAAGAAGACTGGGGTTGCAAAGTGTTGTTCAAACTCTTTTGAAGAAGCATAAAGAAATGGGCAACGTTGACGACCATAGACAAAGTGGTCGGCCAAGGAAACTTAGTGCAGCAGATAAAAGACACATCATGCTTACTTCCATTCTACATTGGACAATGTCCAGCAGTGACATCAGCATTAAACTGGTGGAAACCAGTGGGACCTGGATATACCTGTCTAGGCCAGAAGTGGTCTTCATGGAAAAATTAAGGCAAAAAAGCCATACCTCTGACGTGGGAACAAGGCTATGCAAATCAACTATGTATGAAAGCATAGGAACTGAAGTACAGAAAAATGGCAGCAGGTGCTCTGGGCTGATGAGTCAAAATTTTCAATATATGGCTGTAGCAGATGGCAGTTATATTATGTTGTAACAACTTGCACAGCAACACTTAGAAGAATGGCAGTCAACCTTCCCTGTGCTGGAGATGCTCCGAACCTCTTGCACATTTTATGCACATCATTCTAGAGAAGGATCTTCTGTTCAGAACGGGAGGTATTCCAGTTCTCAAACCTCTACTACCACACATAGAGGTAGAGGACAGTATTCTAATAGGAGGGGTGGGTGTGGCCAATCTAGGGGTAACCATTCGAACCCTAGATATTATCATTATGAGCAGGAGACTTACTATCGGAGGGAGTCACCAGCTCTACTATGACCACTCTGCCACTTACCCATACCCCCCTGTCAAGGTACCTGACGGTAGAGCCTGATGTACAGGGAACGGCCTCTCTTGCTCCTCTGATTCTGGCTCCCTGATAGAGTAGACAGGAGGAGCAGAAGTGCAGAGACGCACAAGTGCCAAACAGTTCGTCTTCACTGTAATGTAGAACAGCGGCAGGTGGCACGGTGCTGGAGCAGGGTTCTCCAATGAGCGGAAGATGCAGGTCAGGCAAGCCGGGTCAAACACTGGCAGGAACGTCAGGAACAGAAGCAGAGGCAGGTGCGTAGTCTGGATGCAGACAGGGTCGGCAACGGGCTGGCAGCGTGGTAGTAGAAGGAGCAGGCAGATGCGGAGTCAGAACAAGCCGGGTCAGATGCAGGCAGCAGGTAGCAGAGTCAGAGGCAAGCCGGGTCGGTAGACAGGTGCAGGTATCACGGGTAAAGCAGGCAGCAACACACGGGAATGCTGTAGAAAGGACAGCACTGGATGCAAGCACAGACCAAGTTTAAATAGCCCCTTGGTAATGTGCACACAGGTGAACCGAAGGTGCTCTGACAGAGGCTGAGGTCACAGGTCGACTTCTACGTCGGCCATCTTGAGTACTGGCTGGTCTTCCCTGACAGGCTGAGGTCACAGTTCGACCTCTCCTTCGGCCATCTTGAGTACTGGCTAGTCTTCCCTGACAGGCTGAGGTCACAGGTCGACTTCTCCTTCGGCCATCTTGAGTACTGGCTGGTCTTCCCTGACATTGCCCCCCCCTAACGGGCAGCCTCCGGATGCCCAATCTGGCCACTTTGTCAGGATAGGTCCTCTTAAAGGTTCGGATCAGTTCTTGGGCATGAATGTTGGTTTCATGTTCCCACGAATTGTCTTCAGGACCGTAACCCCTCCACTTAATGAGGTATTGAACTTGGCCTCTCCTTCTCCTGCAATCTAAAATCGCCTCTATTTCAAATTCCTCTTCGCCATCTACCACCACAGGTTCGGGTGGCTCTGTATTCCGATCCGGAAAAGAGTTGGGGATGGCGGGCTTCAGTAAGGTTATATGAAACACCGGGTGGATCCTGAAGGTCTCCGGTAACTCCAGCTCATAGGCAACATTGTTAATTCGTCTCTTTACAGGAAACGGTCCAACGAATCTGGGGCCTAATTTCCTTGAAGGACAGGTTAGTTTCAGATTTGTTGTGGCTAACCAGACTTGGTCCCCCGGGTTCAGGATCAGGTCCCCTTGTCAGGAGCCAGGGAGCGTCTCCGCTCGCCGGGCTCCGGCGCGCATGCGCGGGGGATTGGCGCTTCGCCGTACACCCGTCCGCGGCCTGATGGTGCGGCGCGCGCGGGTGCACGGCGGGTCTCGGGTGCGCGCCGTCGCCCGTGCGGGTGCCCGGTAGCACGTCACACTGACGCGCTCGCCGGCAGGGAGACTATATCTGACGGCTCCAGCGCCCAGTCGGGTTGCTGGTTTGTCGTCAGCTCTCCCTGCTCCCTGTACCTGTCAAAACACCTCTGATACCTGCTTGCTTGAATACCGAACCTTTGGCCTGTCTATAACTACTCTTCCGGATTATCCTAAAATTACTTGCCTAATCTGTGTACCGAACCCTGGACTGTTTAACTATTACTCTGCTGGACTGCCCTGATTACTTGCCTGAGCTGTGTACCAAACCTTGGCCTGTTTAACCACTGCACCGCTGGACTACTTGATACCCTGATCACTACCTGCTAGATACCTAACCTCTGCTTATCATTCCAGTCCTGCCTCTGCTCTCCGGTCTCTCCTGTGACCCTCAGGACACCCGCTTCCAGTTTCGGAACCTACCATCTACCGGAAGCCCGTGCCTCCGCGTGCCCCCAGCTTCCTGTACCCATTTCAGGGGTCTGGGTGCGCGTGGTCGTAAGGGCGAGCCGCTCTCGGCATCTCGGCCTCGGTGAGTATAGTCTCGTGACAGTACAAACCAGCCAGATGTCCGAGGCCGACAGAGCGCGCTCTCCTCTGGAGATCCTGTGCCAACAAGTATCTACCCTCGCTGACTCTGTACAAAAATTACAGGAAGGTTACACTCAAATTGATAACCGTCTTCAGCAGATCACAGGGTCACTACCTTCCGCAGCCGCAGCTCCTGCACCCAGCAGTGGGGGTCCGCTCCCTCAGGCTTCTGCCAATCCCACCGTCGTCATGGCACTTCCTGAACCCAGGGTTCCTGCACCAGAACGGTTCTCGGGGGGCCGTAAGAAGTTTAGAGCCTTCAAAAACGCATGTTCCCTCTACTTCGCTCTACAGCCGAGAATCTTCTCCTCAGAAATCGTCAAGGTGGGATTTGCGATTTCCTTATTATCCGAAGAACCCCAGGCTTGGGCCCACAGCTTGATGGAACAAAGCAGTCCTGTTCTGAACACCATCGAGGCCTTCTTTAAGGGCATGTCCCAGCTCTACGATGATCCACAGCGTATGGCTACAGCTGAGGCTATCCTGCACCATCTGTCCCAAGGAAGAAGACCTATTGAGGACTATACGGTGGAATTCCGTAAGTGGGCGGCTGACACAAACTGGAACGAGCCGGCCCTACGATACCAGTACCGCCAAGGCTTGTCCGAGTTACTCCAGGACGAATTAGCTAGGATGGAAACCCCTGCCTCACTGGAAGAACTCATTCAAGCAGCCACGAAGTTAGACTGCGGGAGCGACGCTCAGAGCGGTTCCAGGGGCCACGCCCCACCTGGGCGCTGCCAAGACCCCACTCCGCACAAACCCCGACTTCAACTTCAGCTGCTGCTGCACCGGCCCCTGAGGTCGAACCAATGCAGCTCGGCTTGGTTCGAGGCCCGCTAACCTCCGAAGAGAAGCAACGCAGGCGACAGTCGAACTTATGCCTTTACTGCGGAGGGACCGGACATTTCCTGCGCAGCTGCCCGATTAGGCCCAGTAAGTCTCCTCAGCCAAATGTATTGAATCTTCCGAACAATAACATTCCCAAGACTTACGTGATGTTGTTTATTTCCCTACAGCTTCCGGAAAGGGAGACTCGCTTGCAGGCCATCATTGATTCCGGAGCATGCAGTTGCTTCATAGATTCTGCTTTGGCGCACAGGTTGAATATTCCTCTACAAACTAAAGAGCAGGATCTACGAATACATCTGGCCGATGGATCCCTTCCTTGCTCAGGTCCCATCACCCAGGAGACCCAACCTATTCCAGTAATCACTGATTCCGGCCACCGGGAGTTCTTACGACTCGACTTGATTCATTCACCTATCTTTCCCGTTATACTAGGCCTACCCTGGTTACAGGCTCACGATCCACAGATTAAATGGAGCACTAAGGCAGTGTCCTTCTCTTCTCAGTATTGCTCTCAGCACTGTTTGCTCCCGACTCCCAAAGTTTGTGCCACTATGGTTGTGCCATCAGGCAACCTCCAACATGTTCCCTCCGAGTACCTTGAGTTTCAAGAGGTCTTCAGTAAACAGATGGCTGACCGCCTACCACCTCATCGGTCCTACGACTGTCCAATCGACCTCCTTCCTGGATCCGAGATTCCATTCGGCCGGATATTCCCTCTATCCGAAACCGAGCTGGAAGCTCTTAAACAATACATAGACGAAAACCTCAAGAAGGGTTTCATCCGTCCTTCATCCTCACCCGCCGGAGCGGGCATCTTCTTCGTAGGAAAAAAAGACGGTACCTTAAGACCCTGCGTAGATTACCGACAACTCAATAACATTACAATTAAGAACCGGTACCCATTACTACTCATTCCCGAGTTATTCCAGAGGTTCCGATCAGCTAAGGTGTTCTCTAAACTTGATCTCCGGGGGGCCTACAATCTCGTCAGGATCAGGGCTGGAGACGAATGGAAGACGGCTTTTAGGTCCAGATTCGGGCATTTCGAGTATTTAGTGATGCCATTCGGACTCTGCAATGCCCCAGCCACCTTTCAACACCTGGTGAATGACATATTCCGAGAATATCTAGACGACTTCCTTGTTGCATACCTGGACGATATTCTTATCTTCTCCCCTACTCTAGAGGTACACAAGAGGCACGTAAAAAAGGTTCTCGCCATACTTCAACAGCACAAGCTGTACCTGATAGCTGAAAAGTGCGAATTTGAAAAGTCAACCATACAGTTCCTGGGATTCATACTTTCAACCAATGGGGTCGCAATGGACCCACAGAAGATTCAGGCAATTCAAGAGTGGCCGGCCCCATCTAACAAGAAAGGAGTACAGAGGTTTATAGGATTTGCCAACTTCTATCGGAAATTTATAGTTGGATTCTCGGCCATCGTGGCACCTATTACCCAGTTAACTCGTCAGCACAGTTCTTTTCAGTGGTCCGCAGCCGCTCAAGAGGCTTTCCTAAAGTTAAAGAAGTTGTTCAGTTCCGCCCCAATTCTCTGCCATCCGGACCCGACTCAACCTTTCGTATTAGAGGTGGACGCATCGGAAGATCGCAACTGGAGCAATTCTCTCCCAGAGACAGGGACCGAAGGCCATTCTACACCCAGTAGCTTTTGCCTCTAGGAAACTCAGTCCACCGGAACTCAACTACGATGTGGGTGACAGGGAGCTGCTGGCTATAAAGTTCGCTTTAGAGGAGTGGAGGTATTTGCTGGAAGGGGCAGTACACCCAGTCATGATCTTCACGGATCACAAGAATCTTGAGTACCTCCGAACAGCAAGATGACTAAAACCCCGTCAAGCCCGCTGGGCCCTCTTCTTTTCCCGTTTTAATTTCCATATAGCCTACAGACCTGGAGCAAAGAACGGAAAGGCCGATGCTCTTTCGCGGATGTTCTCCGCAGACTCCCAAATATCAACACCCAGCACGATCCTCTCTCCTCAAAATTTCCTCGGGTTAACTCAGGCAGACTTAATGTCATCTATCAGATCCTCACCAAGCTCATGCACAGAACCAGTAGTGCACTCCTTAAAGAAATATGAAGACCTCTTCTGGATTAAAGGAAAAATATTTGTACCTCAAGTGACTCGGCCCTTCGCTCTTAAGATGTGTCACGACCATAAGATGGCAGGACACTTCGGGAATAAGAAGACGGCTGAACTTCTTTCTCGTTCTTTTTGGTGGCCAGAATGGAGAAGGGACTGTAAAGAATATGTGGCGTCCTGTTCTCTGTGCCAGCGGAACAAGGGCCCAAACACCAAATCCTGGGGCCTGCTCAGACCTTTGCCCATCCCGGAACGGCCATGGGCTGATGTGTCGATGGATTTTATTGTTGACCTACCTACCTCAGAAAATTGTTTTACCATCCTTGTCATTGTCGACCGCCTTTCCAAGATGGCCCATTTTTTGCCCATGAGAGGTACTCCCTCTGCCGTAGACACGGCCAGCGTCTTCCTAAAAGAGGTTGTTAGGCTCCATGGGATACCAAGAAGCATCGTATCAGATAGAGGCGTTCAATTCACGTCCAAATTCTGGAGGGAGCTCTGCAAGGCGCTGGGCATCAACGTTTGTCTCTCTTCAGCCTATCACCCCCAAAGCAATGGCCAGACGGAGAGGACCAACCAAACGTTAGAGCAATACCTCCGCTGCTTCTGCTCAGGTCCTCAGGACGATTGGGCGAGTCTTCTTCCCTACGCTGAATTTGCGTATAACAATTCAATTCATGCCTCTACCAACCAGACTCCCTTCTGGGCCAATTGTGGGTTCCATCCCACGTCCTTTGCTAACAACATTCCCGAGATGGCAGTTCCTGCAGTCCAGGATAGGATAACCTCGTTACAATCTAACTTTCGGAAGATCCAAGACATATTATACAAGGCACAGGAAGACTACAAAAAACAGTACGATCGGGGCAGAAAGGCAAACCCAAAGTTTGACGTAGGAGAGGAGGTCTGGCTGTCCATCATTAATCTTAGATTACCATTGCCATCTCGAAAGCTTGGACCTAAGTTCATTGGGCCTTTTCAAGTCAAGAGGATCATTAACCCTGTGGCTGTTGAGCTTGCACTTCCCAAGACATATCGGATTCATCCTGTCTTCCATGTGTCACTATTGAAGCCTGTGGTGCCTAGTCCTTTTCCGGGAAGAAGAGAGCCTCCTCCTCCGCCAGTCAGAATCGATGGCGAGAATGAATTCGAAGTGGAATCCATTCTGAGTTGTAGGAAGAAGGGCAGGCAGCTACAGTATCTGATTCAGTGGAAAGGGTACCCACCTGAAGATAATTCTTGGGAGCCCGCTAGGTATCTGCACGCTCCACGGTTAATTCAAACTTTTCACCAAGATCATCCAGAATTGATGGCTAGCCTTGGTGTCCAGTGTCCACCCTTAGGAGGGGGGCACTGTCAGGAGCCAGGGAGCGTCTCCGCTCACCGGGCTCCGGCGCACATGCGCGGGGGATTGGCGCTTCGCCGTACACCCGTCCGCAGCCTGATGGTGCGGCACGCGCGGGTGCACGGCGGGTCTCGGGTGCGCGCCGTCGCCCGTGCGGGTGCCCGGTAGCGCGTCACGCTGACGCGCTCGCCGGGCAGGGAGACTATATCTGACGGCTCCAGTACCCAGTCGGGTTGCTGGTTTGTCGTCAGCTCTCCCTGCTCCCTGTACCTGTCAAAACACCTCTGATACCTGCATGCTTGAATAACGAACCTTTGGCCTGTCTATAACTACTCTTCCGGATTATCCTAAAATTACTTGCCTGATCTGTGTACCGAACCCTGGACTGTTTAACTATTACTCTGCTGGACTGCCCTGATTACTTGCCTGAGCTGTGTACCAAACCTTGGCCTGTTTAACCACTGCACCGCTGGACTACTTGATACCCTGATCACTACCTGCTAGATACCTAACCTCTGCTTATCATTCCAGTCCTGCCTCTGCTCACCTGTCTCTCCTGCGACCCTCAGGACACCCGCTTCCAGTTTCGGAACCTACCATCTACCGGAAGCCCATGCCTCCGCGTGCCCCCAGCTTCCTGTATCCATTTCAGGGGTCTGGGTGCGCGTGGTCGTAAGGGCGAGCCGCTCTCGGCATCTCGGCCTCGGTGAGTATAGTCTTGTGACACCCCTCTTCTCTTCTTATCGAAGATCTGTTTGTTATAAGCTTGAGTCTTGGCCATTGTCTCTTGTAGCAGCTTGTTGTTGGATCTAAAGAAATCCAATGTTTCAAGTACAGCGGGTACCGGGCATTCCGGAATGTTATTAAAAAGAAAGGACGGGTGAAAACCGTAGTTTGCGAAGAAGGGAGATTGTTTTGTGGCTGAATGAGAAGAATTATTGTAGGCAAACTTGGCTAAGGGAAGTAAGGACACCCAATCGTCTTGTGAAAAGGAGGAGAAGCAACGCAGATATTGTTCCAGTGTCTGGTTGGTCCTTTCTGTCTGACCATTAGTCTGTGGATGATAGGCTCAAGAGAATGAAAGTTCAATACCCAAGGATTCACATAAGGATCTCCAGAATCTGGAGGTGAACTGGACCCCTCTGTCTGAGACGATGTTAGCCGGAACCCAATGGAGTCTTATAACCTCTCTGATGAAGATCCGTGCCGTCTCTTGTGCAGAAGGGGTGCCCTTCATAGGAATGAAGTGGGCCATCTTGGACAATCGATCAACGATTACAAAGATAGTACTATATCCCTCGGATGGGGGCAGTTCCACAATGAAGTCAATTGAAATTATTCTCCATGGTCTGTTCGGGACAGGTAATGGCTTCAACAGACCCCAGACCCTGGATTTACTGTTCTTATTACGGATGCAGGTGGTGCACGATTCCACATATCTCCTACAGTCTCTTGCCACCCTCGGCCACCAGAAGGTTCGCTGCACCAATTCAGCAGTCTTGCTGACCCCAAAGTGTCCTGCCAGCACGTGGTCGTGGCACATGCTCAACGTGGCAGTTCGTAGATCCTCTGGCACAAAGACCTTATCCTCATACCAGAGTAGCCCTTCCTGTGTCCGTAAAGTGATCCCAGATGGTGTAGAACTCCTCACAGAGGCTTGTTTAATCTGTGTCATTAAGTCCCCTTGTAGGAGAAGGAAATTTCCCGAGGACAGGATCGTATCCGGGGGAGAGATGTCTTGGGATTTGCTAAACATGTGTGATAGCGCATCTGGCTTTATGTTCTTGGATCCAGGTCTGTATGTCAGATGGAAGGTAAATCTCGAAAAGAAAAGTGCCCACCTGGCCTGGCGAGGTCTCAATCTCTTTGCTGTTCTTAGATATTCGAGATTCTTGTGATCTGTGTAGACTAAGATTGGATGTGCTACTCCCTCGAGAAGGTATCTCCATTCTTCTAATGCTGCCTTAATTGCTAAAAGTTCGCGATCCCCAATGTCGTAATTCTTCTCCGCGCTAGACAGTTTACGCGAGAAGAACGCAACTGGGTGCAACAGGGCCTTGGGGCCCTGTCTTTGGGACAAGATAGCTCCCACCGCAGTTTCCGAGGCGTCCACTTCTAAGACATACGGTAAGGCCGAGTCTGGGTGCTTCAAGACGGGTGCGGATGTGAAAAACCTCTTCAGCGTTTCAAAGGCCGACTGAGCCTCTGGAGACCAGCGGAATCGGGACCCCTGTATGGTAAGCTGTGTAATGGGGGCAATGATTGCTGAGAACCCCCGAAAAAATTTTCGATAAAAGTTTGCAAAGCCTATGAAACGTTGAATACCTTTCTTGTCACATGGAGTAGGCCAGTCCAGGATAGCCGTTACCTTCTGGGGATCCATCCGGATACCTTCGGTGGAAATGATCAGCCCCAGAAATTGGATACTCTGGCGTTCAAACTCACACTTCTCGGGTTTGGCATATAATCCGTGTTGTCGAAGGCGGGTTAATACACTTCTCACGTGTCTGTGGTGGTGTTCTAGGGAGGAAGAAAAAATTAACATATCATCAAGGTATACAATGACAAATAAGTTCAGGAAGTCTCTAAGAACATCATTAATGAAATGCTGGAAGGTAGCCGGAGAGTTGCAGAGCCTGAAGGGCATCACGAGATACTCGTAATGCCCAAATCGTGTGCGGAAAGCAGTCTTCCACTCGTCTCCCAAATGCGCACCAAATTATAGGCACCCCGAAGATCCAATTTTGTAAATATGGTAGCGGAACCAAGTCTTTGAAAAAGTTCAGGAACTAATGGAAGTGGGTAAGGGTTCTTCACCGTCACCTTGTTAAGTTCACGGTAGTCCACACAGGGCCTTAACGACTGATCCTTCTTCTGGACGAAGAAAATCCCCGCCCCAGCTGGAGACGTGGAAGGGCGGATGAAGCCTTTCCTGAGATTGTCATTGATATAGTCCTTCAGCGCTTTCAGACAGAGGGAAAATCCTCCCAAAGGGAACTTCGGCTCTGGGTAGTAGCTCTATAGGGCAGTCATAGGGCCGATGAGGTGGGAGGATCTCTGCCCCCTTCTTACTAAACACGTCAAGGAAGCTGTGGTAGGCTGGAGGCACCAGCTGACTGGTTTCAGAGTCTGTATCTAGACACAGCAGAGCGGGAACATCACAGGAGGTCTGTAGGCAGTGCTGGGTGCAGTAAGAGGAGACAAAGTTAATGCTTCCTTTAGACCAGTCGATATGGGGATCGTGGGCCTTCAACCAAGGTATACCGAGGATAACTGGGAACAGAGGGGAAGCGATGGCGTCTAGTCACAGCAGTTCTCGGTGGTCCTGGGACATGATGGTCAGCAGAGGAATGGTTTCGTGAGTGACTGCTCCGGACTTAATGGTGGAACCATCGGCCAAGTGAACCAAGAGCTTCTGTGCTTTAGGCTGCAGGGGGATATGATGTTCGGCAGCAAAGGACAAGTCCACAAAGCAGCTGCAGGCTCCGGAATCAATTATGGCGGTAGTCTGAAAAGTTCTTCCTGGCAGCTGTAGAGAAATGGGAATAGTAACGTGAGCGGAGTTGCTAAGCGAGCTTGGGGTTAGTGAGGCAGAAGTAGTGAAGAGAGACTTACGAGGTTTAACGAAAGAGGGAAGGATCAAAGACCAAGCCTTGTTTTTTACAGGTGCATATGAGTTTAAACAAGGGCTTATCCACTGCCCACTCAAATTAGAGCACCTGTGTGTTTTTTATCAACCCCTGTAATGAACGGAGATATTACCTCCGAGCATGGGGAGATTGTCCTCTGAACTTAATCAAGACATCACAAAAAAGAGAACCAGAAAAATGATCTGTAAAGCAGTTCATCAACGAGGACCCATTAACATATAGATTATAATTCTTTATTAGTTATCAAAAAGAGTCAAACAAGTATAAAAAGACAAGCTATGTTCCAGATAACTCCTCCACATCAGAAAACAGCTACTTTCAACATATAATTAAAAATAAGACTGACGTCTTAGGGGACTTGGGTGGCCACCATACCTATTGTACACCTCTCTCATTCACAGCAGCCATACACATGCAGACAACAATTTCCCGAGACCCTTATGCGATCTGTTTTTTTGATTGTCCAGAAAAAACTCCAGTTAAAACATAGTTACGGCATCAATTGGGTATGCATAGTGGAATTATTTGCCTGCATGGAGTGGTTATAGTAGAGATGAAACAATAATCCATTAGCAAATAAAAAGTTCCCGGCTGGATTTGAATGCAGTGCGGTGCCAAGCCGTGTAGCCGGACAGCGAGTAGACCTTTAAGCTTCTGTTTATCCCCGGTGTAAATATAGACAACACTGGTTACGATGTATTCACTCCCCAAAAGAAAAGATAAGAGATGTTTGAAGCTCACCCATAAGAGGTCACAGGATAGTAGATTTCCTCTCCTATTGCAGACTACAGTCCGTTTCACAATCTCCTCGCTCACTGGGAAACACTGCACTTGCATCTGGGTTGTTTGATTCAGCCTCACAGCCTATGGTGAGCAGCAGGGATCACTTCCAACAAACAGGCAGTGTTCAGGAGCTGATACGGAGCATATTGTGGAGAGCAGTATCCGGATTCAAGGGTGGTTAGTGAGTGGGGAAGGTCCTTTCAACAGATGCTTCATGCTGTGTGATTGCCGGCAGTTGAGCAATGCACAGTTTAATGGAGAGGGTTCTAGGTATGTGCGTACAGCCAGAGGTCCCTGTCACCACAAGCACGGTGGTGGTGGAGACTTACGAGGTTTCACTGGGCAGGACCTCACGTAATGTCCGGATCCCCCGCAGTATAAGCATAAGTTCTGTTGGCGGCGGCGTTGTCGTTCTTCAACAGTAAGAGAGGGCCGCAGCAGGCCGAGTTGCATAGGTTCTGGGGCGTCAGGAGCTGGAGTGGCTGGAGCAGGTGGAGCGGGATAGGACGAGCTGGGTACCCGAGGTAACATCCATACTGGACGGGATGGAGTGGACGCTCTCTCTAGTCTTCGTTCTCTCAGCCGGCGATCGATCTGGATGGATAGATCAATCAGAGTTTCTAAGGTAGGGAGTACCCCTACCCGCGCTAACTCATCTTTGAGTGGTTCGGAGAGGCCCATACGAAATTGGTATCGTAGGGCGGCGTCGTTCCAGTTTGTGTCAAATGCCCATCGTCAAAATTCAGAGATGTAGTCTTCCACCGCCCTACGACCCTGTTGAAGTGCATGAAGGGCCGCTTCGGCTGAAGCTGTCTGCTGAGGATCTTCGTACAGCTGGGCCATGGCGCTGAAGAAAGAGGTTAAGTCGGATAAGCATTCGGCCTTCTGTTCCAGAAGGCGGTGGGCCCAGGACTGTGGCTCCCCTTGTAGCAGGGAGATTACAAAGCCGACCTTGGTAGCTTCTAAGGAGAATGTGCGGGGTTGAAGGGCAAAATACAGTTCACATGCGTTCCGAAACGCTCTAAACTTGCTGCGTTCACCCAGGAACCGGTCTGGGGTAGGTACCCTGAGGAGACTGATGGTGAAGGTGGACCGTGCGGAGTTGCAGCGCCTGTCAGGGTCTGTAGGCATCCCTCTAGCTGAGTGTAGCCCTGCTGTAGGTCTTTGATGGCTTGTGCCAAGCCGGCCAGGTGCTGGCAAAGTTAATCCATAGGAGAGGGTCCCTGAGCAGGCTCAGACATGGCTGTCCGTTACTGTCACGTACCTGACGGTAGAGCCTGATGTACAGGGAACGGCCTCTCTTGCTCCTCTGATTCTGGCCCCCTGATAGAGTAGACAGGAGGAGCAGAAGTGCAGAGTCGCACAAGTGCCAAACAGTTCGTCTTCACTGTAATGTAGAACAGCGGCAGGTGGCACGGTGCTGGAGCAGGGTTCTCCAATGAGCGGAAGATGCAGGTCGGGCAAGCCGCGTCAAACACTGGCAGGAACGTCAGGAACAGAAGCGGAGGAAGGTGCGTAGTCTGGATGCAGGCAGGGTCGGCAACGGGCTGGCAGCGTGGTAGTAGAAGGAGCAGACAGATGCGGAGTCAGAACAAGCCGGGTCAGATGCAGGCAGCAGGTAGCAGAGTCAGAGGCAAGCCGGGTCGGTAGACAGGTGCAGGTATCACGGGTAAAGCAGGCAGTAACACACGGGAACGCTGTAGAACGGACAGCACTGGATGCAAGCACAGACCAAGTTTAAATAGCCCCTTGGTAATGTGCACACAGGTGAACCGAAGGTGTTCTGACAAAGGCTGAGGTCACAGGTCGACTTCTCCGTTGGCCATCTTGAGTACTGGCTGGTCTTCCCTGACAGGCTGAGGTCACAGGTCGACCTCTCCTTCGGCCATCTTGAGTACTGGCTAGTCTTCCCTGACAGGCTGAGGTCACAGGTCGACTTCTCCTTCGGCCATCTTGAGTACTGGCTGGTCTTCCCTGACACCCCCCTATTACAACCATCCTCCATTGAACACACATAATAGATTCTCCCCACTCCGTAATTATTACAATGATGATAACTACACTCATCCCAATGGAGATTTTGATCATTCTCCATATCGTTACAATCAACCTAATCCTAACGTCCAAAGCAAACAGGTTTTTTACGAGGATCCCCTAGGTAGAAAAAGGGGTCCAGACCTAAGAAAGGCTCCAGAGGAGGGAGGAGGTCCCAGAAGAGGAAAAAGGGGAACATAACTTGCCTCGTGTGTTTAACCTTAGTAGCAAACCACTTACTAAAGAGGAACAATTTGTTCTTGACAAAGGCCTCAAGTTTGCCCCTCCCAAAAAACTTGATAAATTTAACACATTTATCGAAATACATAAATTTATTAGAAAGATCAATATTCAAAGATATCTAATTTCCAATCCTTACAGAAATGTGGCCAGAGCAGCCACATCTGGAACAGTTCATTCCCACCCAGGTCACCCCTGCTATTAATATGTTTAAAAATCTAGTTCTCAAAGATGTAGCTAGTTTACTTCTTAAAAAGATTCAGGCTAACTCTTTGTCGAACTCAGGTCTTAAGTCACTATACGAACAGAAGGATCTGGTGATTTGCCCTGCCGACAAGGGTGGGGGTATCCTGGTACTAGACAAAACTGATTATGTCAGAGAAATGCACAGAATCTTGAGTGACCATGAGACTTATAGAGAATTGCCTCAAGACCCTACATTCAATCTCAAGAAAGAACTTATCACCCTGGTTCAGGGGTTTTGATTCTAAGTTACTTAACAAAAAGGAACAGTCCTATCTCATTCCCCTAGCACCTCGCATTCCAGTAATGTACTATTTGCCCATATTTCACAAAAACCCACTACAACCCCCGGGACACCCAATTATCAGCAGGATTGACTCCATCACCTCTAGGATCAGTAAATACATGGACTTTTTTCTTCAGCCCCTTATTGGCAATACTCCTTCATATCTTAACCACTTAAGGACCAGCCTCGTTTTGGATTTTAGGTGTTTACATGTTTAAAACAGGTTTTTTTGCTAGAAAATTACTGAGAACCCCCAAACATTATATTTTTTTTTTCTAACACCCTAGAGAATAAAATGGCGGTCATTGCAATACTTTATTTTGCACTGTATTTGCGCAGCGGTCTTATAAGCGCACTATTTTTGGAAAAAATTCACTTTTTTGAATAAAAAAATAAGACAACAGTAAAGTTAGCCCAATTTTTTTTCATATTGTGAAATATAATGTTACACCAAGTAAATTGATACCCAACATGTCACGCTTCAAAATTGCGCCCGCTCGTGGAATGGCGTCAAACTTTTACCCTCAAAAATCTCCATAGGCGACGTTTAAAAAATTCTAGAGGTTGCATGTTTTGTGTTACAGAGGAGGTCTAGGGCTAGAATTATTGCTCTCGCTCTACCGGTCACGGCGATACCTCACATGTGTGGTTTGACCACCGCTTTCATATGCAGCGCTACTCGCGTATGCGTTCGCTTCTGCACACGAGCTCGTCGGGACGGGGGGTTTTTAAAACATTTTTTTTATTTTTATTATTTATTTTACATTATTTTTTTTATTTTTACACTGTTTTAAAAAAAAATTGTGTCAGTTTTATTCCTATTACAAGGAATGTAAACATCCATTGTAATAGAAATAAGCATGACAGGACCTCTTAAATATGAGATCTGGGGTCAAAGAGACCTCAGATCTCATATTTACAGTAAAATGCAATAACAAAAAAAAAAGTCATTTAAAAAAATGACATTGAAAAAAATATGCCTTTTAGAGGCGTGGGCGGAAGTGACGTTTTGACGTCGCTTCCGCCCAGCAGTGTCATGGAGACGAGTGGGCGCCATCTTAGCCTCACTCGTCTCCAGGCACAGCTATAGGACAGACGCGATCGCCTCCACCGCTACCGACAGCTCCGGATCGCGGCGGAGGGCACCGGATCGCGGCGGGAGGGGGGCCCTCTGCCACCATTGATAAAAGTGATCTTGCGGTGAATCCGCTGCAGGGACCACTTTTAATCGAAAGCCGACTGCCGCACAAAAACGGGGATACCAGGGTTATGGCAGCTAGCTGCTGCCATAACAACGATATCCGCCGGCAAAGTTTGGACGTACATCGGCATGCGACGGTCGGCAAGTGGTTAAGGATACAAGAGATACTATCAAACTACTAGAATCTATAGACGTAGGTGCCAATTATATCATGGCCACAGCAGATGTGGCTTCATTATATACATGCATCCCCCACCTTAGAGGAGTAGAGGCAGTACAGAGTTTTCTAAGGAGAGATTGTCCCCTCACTGCTGCTCAAGGTGATTATTAGGGATGAGCTTCGAGTTCGAGTCGAACTCATGTTCTACTCGAACATTGGCTGTTCGCAAGTTCGCCGAACAGCGAACAATTTGGGGTGTTCGCGGCAAATTCGAATGCCGCGGAACACCCTTTAAAAGTCTATGGGATAAATCAAAAGTGCTAATTTTAAAGGCTTATATGCAAGTTATTGTCATAAAAAGTGTTTGGGGACCTGGGTCCTGCTCCAGGGGACATGGATCAATGCAAAAAAAAGTTTTAAAAACGGACGTTTTTTCAGGAGCAGTGATTTTATTAATGCTTAAAGTCAAACAATAAAAGTGTAATATCCCTTTAAATTTCGTACCTGGGGGGTGTCTATAGTATGCCTGTAAAGGGGCGCATGTTTCCTGTGTTTAGAACAGTCTGACAGCAAAATGACATTTGGAAGGAAAAAACTCATTTAAAACTACCCGCGGCTATTGCATTGCCGACAATACACATAGAAGTTCATTGATAAAAACGGCATGGGAATTCCCCACAGGGGAACCCCGAACCAAAAAAAAAAAAAAAAAATGATGTGGGGGTCCCCCTAAATTCCATACAAGGCCCTTCAGGTCTGGTATGGATATTAAGGGGAACCCCAGCCAAAATGTAAAAAAAAAATTGACGTGGGGTTCCCCCTAAATTCCATACCAGACCCTTCAGGTCTGGTATGGATTTTAAGGGGAACCCCGCGCCAAAAAAAAAAAAAAAACGGCGTGGGGTCCCCCTAAAAATCCATACCAGACCCTTATCCGAGCACGCAACCTGGCAGGCCGCAGGAAAAGAGGGGGGGACGAGAGTGCGGCCCCCCCCCCCTCCTGAACCGTACCAGGCCACATGCCCTCAACATTGGGAGGGTGCTTTGGGGTAGCCCCCCAAAACACCTTGTCCCCATGTTGATGAGGACAAGGGCCTCATCCTCACAACCGTGGCCGGTGGTTGTGGGGGTCTGCGGGCGGGGGGCTTATCGGAATCTGGAAGCCCCCTTTAACAAGGGGACCCCCAGATCCCGGCCCCCCCCCTGTGTGAAATGGTAAGGGGGTACTTACCCCTACCATTTCACTAAAAAACTGTCAAAAATGTTAAAAATAACAAGAGACAGTTTTTGACAATTCCTTTATTTAAATGCTTCTTCTTTCTTCCTTCATCTTCTTCTTCTTCTGGTTCTTCTGGCTCTTCTGGTTCTTCCTCCGGCGTTCTCGTCCAGCATCTTCTCCGCGGCGTCTTCTATCTTCTTCTCCTCGGGCCGCTCCGCACCCATGGCATGAGGGGAGGCTCCCGCTCTTCTCTTCATCTTCTTCTCTTCTTCATCTTCTTCTTCATCTTCTTCTTCATCTTCTTCTCTTCTTCATGTCTTCTCCGGGCCGCTCCGCAGCCATGCTGTGGCATGGAGGGAGGCTCCCGCTGTGTGACGGCGTCTCTTCGTCTGACGGTTCTTAAATAACGGGGGGCGGGGCCACCCGGTGACCCCGCCCCCCTCTGACGCACGGTGACATGACGGGACTTCCCTGTGGCATTCCCCGTGACGTCACAGGGAAGTCCCGTCAAGTCACCGTGCGTCAGAGGGGGGCGGGGTCACCGGGTGGCCCCGCCCCCCGTTATTTAAGAACCGTCAGACGAAGAGACGCCGTCACACAGCGGGAGCCTCCCTCCATGCCACAGCATGGCTGCGGAGCGGCCCGGAGAAGACATGAAGAAGAGAAGAAGGAAGAAGAAAATGAAGAAGAAGATGAAGAAGAGAAGAAGATGAAGAGAAGAGCGGGAGCCTCCCCTCATGCCATGGGTGCGGAGCGGCCCGAGGAGAAGAAGATAGAAGACGCCGCGGAGAAGATGCTGGACGAGAACGCCGGAGGAAGAACCAGAAGAGCCAGAAGAACCAGAAGAAGAAGAAGATGAAGGAAGAAAGAAGAAGCATTTAAATAAAGGAATTGTCAAAAACTGTCTCTTGTCATTTTTAACATTTTTGACAGTTTTTTAGTGAAATGGTAGGGGTAAGTACCCCCTTACCATTTCACACAGGGGGGGGGCCGGGATCTGGGGGTCCCCTTGTTAAAGGGGGCTTCCAGATTCCGATAAGCCCCCCGCCCGCAGACCCCCACAACCACCGGCCACGGTTGTGAGGATGAGGCCCTTGTCCTCATCAACATGGGGACAAGGTGTTTTGGGGGGCTACCCCAAAGCACCCTCCCAATGTTGAGGGCATGTGGCCTGGTACGGTTCAGGAGGGGGGGGGGGCCGCACTCTCGTCCCCCCCTCTTTTCCTGCGGCCTGCCAGGTTGCGTGCTCGGATAAGGGTCTGGTATGGATTTTTAGGGGGACCCCACGCCGTTTTTTTTTTTTTTTTTTGGCGCGGGGTTCCCCTTAAAATCCATACCAGACCTGAAGGGTCTGGTATGGAATTTAGGGGGAACCCCACGTCAATTTTTTTTTTTAATTTTGGCTGGGGTTCCCCTTAATATCCATACCAGACCTGAAGGGCCTTGTATGGAATTTAGGGGGACTCCCACATCATTTTTTTTTTAATTTTGGTTCGGGGTTGCCCTGTGGGGAATTCCCATGCCGTTTTTATCAATGAACTTCTATGTGTATTTTCGGCAATGCAATAGCCGCGGTAGTTTTAAATGTGTTTTTTCCTTCAAAATGTCATTTTGCTGTCAGACTGTTCTAAACACGGGAAACATGCGCCCCTTTACAGGCATACTATAGACACCCCCCAGGTATGAAATTTAAAGGGATATTACACTTTTATTGTTTGACTTTAAGCATTATTAAAATCACTGCTCCTGAAAAAACGGCCGTTTTTAAAACTTTTTTTTGCATTGATTCATGTCTCCTGGGGCAGGACCCAGGTCCCCAAACACTTTTATTGACAATAACTTGCATATTAGCCTTTAAAATTAGCACTTTTGATTATTCATGTTCGTGTCCCATAGACTTTAACGGTGTTCGCGTGTTCGAACAAATTTTTTTCCTGTTCGCATGTTCTGGTGCGAACCGAACAGGGGGGTGTTCGGCTCATCCCTAGTGATTATGTTATCAAACTTCTCGAGTTCGCCACTCAACATATTTATTTTTGGTTTAACAATTGTTTTTATTTACAGCAGAAGGGTGTGGCTATGGGGGCAAAATTTGCCCCACAGCCTTGCCAACTTGTTTATGGCCAAGTGGGAGGAGGATGT
Organism: Lithobates septentrionalis; assembly: GCA_037952835.1. Classification (NCBI taxonomy): domain Eukaryota; kingdom Metazoa; phylum Chordata; class Amphibia; order Anura; family Ranidae; genus Lithobates; species Lithobates septentrionalis. The sequence goes on from JBBDGP010000432.1 coordinate 9,950,870, forward strand.
TGTCTATGCCGAGGACAGACCCCAGTTAGTTCTGTGGGCTAGATACATTGACAACATCCTCCTCCTATGGGGTGGCACCCCTGAATCGTTGGATTATTTTTTCTCTTTTCTCAATATGAATCCTAGAGGTATTGTTTTGACTTATGAATTTAGTTATACTAAAATCCATTTTTTAGACCTTGAAATTGAACTATGTGCACGCCAAATTCGGTTCGGTACTTATTTTAAACCAACGGACCGCAATGGCTTTATCCCATCTGATAGTTGCCTTCATAAATGTTGGTTACACTCAGTTCCAAAAAGTCAGTTCCTGCTTTTGTGCAGGAACTGTACAGACACAGATATGTTAAAAAATCAAGCCACTATTTTAAAACAAAGGTTTTTGGACAAGGGATATGACCTGCATGAAATAGACTGTGATTTCCATCAAGTCTTACAAGTAGAACGGGCATCTTTGCTAGTCGATAAACCCCCACGAGAATGAATCTTTCAAGTGGTCATTGCTGACATCATTCTCAGTGCAGCACAAACAGATTAAAGCCATCATTGATCACCACTGGAATATGTTGCAAAATTATTGGATATTGGGTACTCTGTTGCCGGGAAAAACCTAAAGTCATTTATAAAGGAGCTCCTTCCGTGAGGAGTAAGATAGCCCCAATTGTTATTGATCCGCCTGTTGAGCTTCTTTTTTCCACAATCTAGTGGGCTATTATCCATGTAAGAAATGCACAGTATGCCAGTTTAATATTAGTGGAAGGTGTGTAACTAAACAATTTACATCCACGGTTACTAAACGTACACATCCCATTAAACATTTCTGTACATGTGTGGCTACCAACATTGTTTATCTTCTGACCTGTCTGTGTGGCAAGCAATATGTTGGTCGTACTATACGATCTTTTGCGACTAGGTCGACTGAACATATCAACAAAATCAAACAGGGTAACACCAAACATACTGTTCCTCGGCATTATTGTCATGTCCACAATCAAGACCCAAAAGGCACTGAATTTCTTATTATCGATAGGTTCATTCCAACCTGGGGGGGGTGCTATTACTAGGGGTTGCTATTACTAGAGGTGTATCCAGACTCGAAACTTACTGGATTTATGAATTGCAATCCCATTTTACAATCAAGATGAATGTAGTGTTAGATTTATAAAGTGGATGTAAACTCAATGTCATGCTTTCTAAACTACTGCCATAGGGGTTATCTATAAGGATATACATGCCTCCTGCATGTATCTTTACCTGTCAAATGTCTCCCCTCTGTCTGTTATGAGACCCGAAAAACGACATATTCTGTGGGTGGGTCTGTTGTCTGGAGCTCGGTGGGTGGAGTTGTGATATCAGTAGCCTCCCCGCCCACCTCTACACTCCCCTTGTCAATATGCATTTCTCCTGTGTATTTCTTACACTGAACTTCTACTATGATCTCTAACATCCAGTGAAAAGACAGGAAAGTAACCACATGACTTCAGCATGCCAAATCATGCTGAGGGGTGGAACAGCCAATCCTGAAGAAAGGAGTGCGGGTGGGAATTAAAAAATAATGCATGTCTTAGGCTACTGTACGAGATATGTAAATCACCTGTGACTCACAGCAAGAGGGAGTATTTGACAAAGTTTTTCTCTGTTTGTCAAGATTTATCTCACTGAACAATAAAAGAGGATTGCTCAGAGCTGGATTAACTCTTTGTGGCAAGACTGGGCTCAAATTATAGGAAATCTTATACTCTACATTATGACATAAAAAAAAAAAATCGGGTTTACATCCACTTTAATGCTTTTATTAAAAAAGCATGATATCATTTTTATCTGAATTTCAAATTATCTATGGAGTTGAAAGTTGTGGGTTAGGGCTGTTCTCTCATTTAATTGTCATTCAATAGTAATTTTAATTTTGTTCCCAATTTTTATGTAATGTGTATTGATTTTTATAAGACGGTCTTATAACATGTGATTAATGTACATTTATACATATGTTTTTCTTATTTTTGATATGCCTTCACTTAACAGTGTTAGTACATTTTAGTGGTTAAATATTATGTTTTTTATATGTAAAGGTTTTGTGTGGCTCCAGTTAGATATACTTCCTGTATTTCCTGTTTGCTATTCAAGTGTCACCAGAAAGCTGTCAATTATTAACATGTATTTCTGGTGTTTGTCCATTATATTATAGCTGGCTATGTGTTCCGTCTATAATGAGTATCCAAGTAAACCAAAATGTAATAAAATATGAAAAAATGTGTAAAAACCCATACACAAAATGTGATCAATAAACAAACAAGTCCCAATGAGTGATGAATCACAAATGAGTCTGTAAAGGAGTCAATAAAAAGAAGGGTGGTGTGTGTGCCACAAATAATGGAAGGTGTGCATCAAGTTGAAGGCATCTTCGTGTGAGCAATCAGGAACACCAGGTATGATGTTAACAGCAGGTATCACAGAAGAGAAATAATAAATGGGTACTCTTACCGGAACCAATGGATCTGGATGTTAGCGACACCAGATCAAACAGGCATGGACAGGAACGGCTTGTAGTATCCTGGGATGGTCGGCAAGGAGGCTGGAACAGGCACAGATATCATCAGGAGTCAGCTCTTCTCAAATGGGATCACCACAGGGGAATCAGCCCTTGGGCCAATGATGACCGGATAGATGGAATAAGCATGTTCATGGTGAAGGAATGAAGAGAAAAAAATGCTCCAGATGGTGCAGGTCAAAAGCAAACCGGGTATTTATTTTCATAAAACCAGCGTATAACAGCATAAAATTGTGATCATTGGCCCAAGGGCTGATTCCCCTGTGGTGATCCCTTTGAGAAGAGCTGACTCCCGATGATATCCGTGCCTGTTCCAGCCTCCTTGCCGGGATATTCATCCCAGGATAATACAAGCCATTCCTGTCCATGCCTGTTTGATCTGGTGTCGCTGACATCGAGATCCATTGGTTCGGGTAAGAGTACCCATTTATTATTTCTCTTCTGTAATACCTGCTGTTAACATCATACCTGGTGTTCCTGATTGCTCACACGAAGATGCCTTCAACTTGATTCACACCTTCCATTATTTGTGGTGCACACACCACCCTTCTTTTTATTGACTCCTTTACAGACTCATTTGTGATTCATCACTCATTGGGACTTGTTTGCTTATTGATCACAATTTATATACATTTTTTTCATATTTTATTACATTTTGGTTTACTTGGATGCTTTACACAGTTTTCATTAGCGCTACATTTTCACCCACATCTTTTTCATGAATTTTAGTCACATTCGTATGTAGCTCCTTCATCACCTTTTTTATTATTTAATCACATTCTTTTTAAAATAGCGCAATTTTTTTTGATTATACCGTCTATAATGAGGCTTGGTATGTATTCACTTCCTGGTTTGCTGAGAATGAAGTGATGTAGTGAATTGCTGACTTGCTAATATCAAAACGAGGCTTGAAATGCCTATGTCCTCTGTTTAATCAACAGGAAGTGATGTTGGCAGCCATACTCCATAGTGAGGTCTGGTTTGTCAGTATACTGCCGAATGTTGACAGCTAGGGATGAGCCGAACACCCCCCTGTTCGGTTCGCACCAGAACATGCGAACAGGAAAAATGTTTGTTCGAACACGCGAACACCGTTAAAGTCTATGGGACACGAACATGAATAATCAAAAGTGCTAATTTTAAAGGCTAATTTGCAAGTTATTGTCATAAAAAGTGTTTGGGGACCTGGGTCCTGCCCCAGGGGACATGGATCGATGCAAAAAAAAGTTTTAAAAATGGCCGTTTTTTCAGGAGCAGTGATTTTAATAATGCTTAAAGTCAAACAATAAAAGTGTAATATCCCTTTAAATTTCGTACCTGGGGGGTGTCTATAGTATGCCTGTAAAGGGGCGTATGTTTCCTGTGTTTAGAACAGTCTGACAGCAAAATTACATTTTGAAGGAAAAAACCCATTTAAAACTACCCGCGGCTATTGCATTGCCGACAATACACATAGAAGTTCATTGATAAAAACGGCATGGGAATTCCCCAAAGGGGAACCCCGAACCAAAATAATAAAAAAAAATGATGTGGGAGTCCCCCTAAATTCCATACCAGGCCCTTCAGGTCTGGTATGGATATTAAGGGGAACCCCGGCCAAAATTTTTTAAAAAAATGACGTGGGGTTCCCCCTAAATTCCATACCAGACCCTTCAGGTCTGGTATGGATTTTAAGGGGAACCCCGCGCAAAAAAAAAAAAACGGCGTGGGGTCCCCCCAAAAATCCATACCAGACCCTTATCCGAGCACACAACCTGGCAGGCCGCAGAAAAAGAGGGGGGACGAGAGTGCACCCCCCCTCCTGAACCATACCAGGCCACATGCCCTCAACATTGGGAGGGTGCTTTGGGGTAGCCCCCAAAACACCTTGTCCCCATGTTGATGAGGACAAGGGCCTCATCCCCACAACCCTGGCCGGTGGTTGTGGGGGTCTGCGGGCGGGGGGCTTATCGGAATCTGGAAGCCCCCTTTAACAAGGGAACCCCCAGATCCCGGCCCCCCCCTGTGTGAAATGGTAAGGGGGTACTTACCCCTACCATTTCACTAAAAAACTGTCAAAAATGTTAAAAATGACAAGAGACAGTTTTTGACAATTCCTTTATTTAAATGCTTCTTCTTTCTTCTATCTTCCTTCATCTTCTGGTTCTTCTGGTTCTTCTGGCTCTTCTGGTTCTTCCTCCGGCATTCTCGTCCAGCATCTCCTCCGTGGCGTCTTCTATCTTCTTCTCCTCGGGCCGCTCCGCACCCATGGCATGGGGGGGAGGCTCCCGCTCTTCTCTTCTTCTTTTCTTCTCTTCTTCTCTTCTTCTCTTCTTCATTTTCTTCTCCGGGCCAATCCGCACCCATGCTGGCATGGAGGGAGGCTCCCGCTGTGTGACGGTGCTCCTCGTCTGACAGTTCTTAAATAACGGGGGGCGGGGCCACCCGGTGACCCCGCCCCCCTCTGACGCACGGTGACTTGACGGGACTTCCCTGTGACGTCACGGGGAATGCCACAGGGAAGTCCCGTCAAGTAACCGTGCGTCAGAGGGGGGCGGGGTCACCGGGTGGCCCCGCCCCCGTTATTTAAGAACTGTCAGACGAGGAGCGCCGTCACACAGCATGGGTGCGGAGTGGCCCGGAGAAGAAAATGAAGAAGAGAAGAAGAGAATAAGAGAAGAAAAGAAGAAGAGAAGAGCGGAGCCTCTCCCCCATGACATGGTTGTGGAGCGGCCCGAGGAGAAGAAGATAGAAGACGCCACAGAGGAGATGCTGGACGAGAACACCGGAGGAAGAACCAGAAGAGCCAGAAGAACCAGAAGAACCAGAAGATGAAGGAAGATAGAAGAAAGAAAAAGCATTTAAATAAAGGAATTGTCAAAAACTGTCTCTTGTCATTTTTAACATTTTTTAAAGTTTTTTAGTGAAATGGTAGGGGTAAGTACCCAATTACCATTTCACACAGGGGGGGGCGGGATCTGGGGGTCCCCTTGTTAAAGGGGGCTTCCAGATTCCGATAAGCCCCCCGCCCGCAGACCCCCAAAAACACCGGCCAGGGTTGTGGGGATGAGGCCCTTGTCCTCATCAACATGGTGACAAGGTGTTTTGGGGGGCTACCCCAAAGCACCCTCCCAATGTTGAGGGCATGTGGCCTGGTACAGTTCAGGAGGGGGGGCCGCACTCTCGTCCCCCCCTCTTTTCCTGCAGCCTGCCAGGTTGCGTGCTCGGATAAGGGTCTGGTATGGATTTTTGGGGGGACCCCATGCCGTTTTTTTTTTGGCGCGGGGTTCCCTTTAAAATCCATACCAGACCTGAAGGGTCTGGTATGGAATTTAGGGGGAACCCCACGTCATTTTTTTTTAAAATTTTGGCCGGGGTTCCCCTTAATATCCATACCAGACCTGAAGGGCCTGGTATGGAATTTATGGGGACTCCCACGTCATTTTTTTTTTTTAAATTTTAGTTCGGGGTTCCCCTTTGGGGAATTCCCATGCTGTTTTTATCAATGAACTTCTATGTGTATTGTCGGCAATGCAATAGCCGCGGGTAGTTTTAAATGGGTTTTTCCTTCAAAATGTCATTTTGCTGTCAGACTGTTCTAAACACAGGAAACATGCGCCCCTTTACAGGCATACTATAGACACCCCCCAGGTACGAAATTTAAAGGGATATTACACTTTTATTGTTTGACTTTAAGCATTATTAAAATCACTGCTCCTGAAAAAACAGCCGTTTTTAAAACTTTTTTTTGCATTGATCCATGTCCCCTGGGGCAGGACCCAGGTCCCCAAACACTTTTTATGACAATAACTTGCATATTAGCCTTTAAAATTAGCACTTTTGATTTCTCCCATTGACTTTTAAAGGGTGTTCCGCGGCATTCGAATTTGCCACGAACACCCCAAATTGTTCGCTGTTCGGCGAACTTGCGAACAGCCAATGTTTGAGTCGAACATGAGTTCTACTCGAACTCGAAGCTCATCCCTATTGACAGTCATACTCCAGATCGAGGCTTGGTTTGGCATTTTGCTTCCGGCTGAGTATAACACATGGCGCTGTGAGCCTGATGTTATGCGGATTACCGCTCTCCTATTCGCATAAGCCCTTATGTTTTTTTCCCAAAATTTGGAGGCATATCCATTTATATTGGAGAGTTTAGATCTTCTTTGTTCCAATTTGGATTCCGATTAAACCGGAAGTGATCAAACAGGAAGTGATGTACATCCTGTTTTCAATTATTCTAATTTGGGCCCACACAGACTATATATACGCGCAGTTGCTGGCAGTAAGTCATACCCCAGATCATGTCCAAGCAGATGAAACACATCGGGTCGACCGCTGCCAACATTACTGCGCCTCCTCATGTTCTTCTATGAGCTTTTTATGCACTTCCTAAATGTAAGTGTTCCATTGTTACTTTTTTAAATAAATGCATTTTTTAAACGATATCACAGTATGTGGAAACTCTTTGATTTTTGGTTTCAATGTGTGAGCAAAGAATATCCTCTGGCTTCCCCTCTTTCATCTCAAGCCTCATGTGTCTGTTTGCTGTGGACTTGATGTTAATCAACACCATTTAACCACTTGACATCCGCGCTATGGCCGAATGACGGCCACAGCACGGACCTGAATTCCTGGGAGGCCGTCATATGACGGCCTCCCCTGTGCACGCGCCCTGTGACTGAGACTGAAACTCGGGTGATCACCGATTGGAGTAAGGGGCCGGTCCTGGCCCCTTACCATGTGATCAGCTATCAGCCAATGACAGCTGATCACATGATGTAAACAAAAGATCGGTAATCGTTTTTTTTGCGTGAGTAGAAAAAAAAGCAGATCAGCGGCTCAGATGCCACCTAGCAGTGCTGCCTATCAGTGTAACTGATCAGTGCCCATTATTGCCACCCATCAGTGCCCATCACTGCCACCCATCAGTTCCCATCACTGCCGCCTATCAGTGCCCATCACTGCCGCCTCATCAGCGTTACATCCATGAAGGAGAAAAATTACCTGTTTTCAATTTTTTATAACAAAATATAAAAAAATATATATATTTTTTAAATTCAATCTTTTTACATTTTTTTAACAAAAAATAAAAACCGCAGAGGTGATCAAATACCACCAAAAGAAAGCTCTATTAGTGGTGAAAAAATGATAAAAATTTCATTTGGGTACAGTGTTGTATGACCGCGCAATTGTCATTCAAAATGCGTCAGTGCTGAAAGCTGAAAATTGGTCTGGATAGGAGGGGGGTTTAAGTGCCCAGTAAGCAAGTGGTTAAAGATCTGTCCAGGAGTTCTGATGGTTTTCCATATACGGTGTTTATCGCCATAAACCTGTTTGACTTAAAAGGTATAAGCCCCTTCAAGTCCCTTACTTCCGGTAAGCCTTCATGCCACAGGTGGCAGTGTCTTTTACAAGTTTTCCTTCACCGAGTCTCTTCACATTTGATGTCACTTACCTTATCAATGTTTTTTAGACGGTTATTCCTTTGGCATTATTCTCTGATATCAGGACTGTTTGAATTTTATTATTCATTATTATTCATAATTTTTTACCTGGTGGATATTATTTTACATTTATATTCACACCAATTTATCTCACTCGGTGGACTATTTTTATATTTCAGTGTGTGTTTTACTAATGACAGTATATATATTTTTATTATATATTGTCGTTTTTTTACACATTTATATTCACACCATTTTTTCACTTGGTGGACTATTTATGTATTTCAGTGTGTGTTTATTGATCACAGCATATATTGTCTTTATTATATATTGTCATTCTTTATATTTTTATATTCAGTGGGGACGGAAAGTATTCAGATCCCCTTAAATGTTTCACTCTTTGTTATATTGCAGCCATTTGCTAAAATCATTTAAGTTAATTTTTTTTCCTCATTAATGTACACACAGCACCCCATATTGACAGAAAAACACAGAATTGTTGACATTTTTGGAGATTTATTAAAAAAGAAAAGCTGAATAATCACATGGTCCTAAGTATTCAGACCCTTTGCTGTGACACTCATATTTAACTCAGGTGCTGTCCATTTCTTCTGTTCATCCTTGAGATGATTCTACACCTTCATTTGAGTCCAGCTGTGTTTGATTATACTGATTGGACTTGATTAGGAAAGCCACACACCTGTCTATATAAGACCTTACAGCTCACAGTGCATGTCAGAGCAAATGAGAATCATGAGGTCAAAGGAACTGCCTGAATAGCTCAGAGACAGAATTGTGGCAAGGCACAGATCTGGCCAATGTTACAACAAAAATGTCTGCTGCACTTAAGGTTCCTAAGAGCACAGTGGCCTCCATAATCCTTAAATGGAAGATGTTTGGGACGAGCAGAACCCATCCTAGAGCTAGCTGTCTGGCCAAACTGAGCTATGGGGGGGAGAAGGGCCTTGGTGAGAGAGGTAAAGAAGAACCCAAAGATCACTGTGGCTGAGCTCCAGAGATGCAGTCAGGAAATGGGAGAAAGTTGTAGAAAGTCAATCATCACTGCAGCCCTCCACCAGTCGGGGCTTTATGGCAGAGTGGCCCGACGGAAGCCTCTCCTCAGTGCAAGACACATGAAAGCCCCCATGGAGTTTGCTAAAAAAAACACCTGAAGGACTCTAAGATGGTGAGAAATACGTTTCTCTGGTCTGAGGAGACCAAGATAGAACTTTTTGGCCTTAATTTTGAGCGGTATGTGTGGTGAGAACCAGGCACTGCTCATCACCTGTCCAATACAGTCCTAACAGTGAAGCATGGTGGTGGCAGCATCATGCTGTGGGGATGTTTTTCAACTGCAGGAACAGGACGACTGGTTGCAATAGAGGGAAAGATGAATGCGGCCAAGTACAGGTATATCCTGAACACAAACCTTCTCCAGCGTGCTCAGGACCTCAGACTAGGCCGAAGGTTTACCTTCCAACAAGACAATGACCCTAAGCACACAGCTAAAATAACAAAGGAGTGGCTTCACAACAACTCCGTGACTGTTCTTGAGCCCTGACTTAAACCCAATTGAACATCTCTGGAGAGACCTAAAAATGGCTGTCCACCAACGTTTAACATCCAACCTGACAGAACTGGAGAGAATATGCAAGGAGGAATGGCTGAGGATCCCCAAATCCAGGTGTGAAAAAAGGGTGCTTCTACTAAATACTGAGCAAAGGGTCTGAATACTTAAGACCATGTGATATTTCAGTTTTTCTTTTTTAATAAATCTGCAAAAATGTCAACAATTCTGTGTTTTTCTGTCAATATGGGGTGCTGTGTGTACATTAATGAGGAAAAAAAATGAACTTAAATGATTTTAGCAAATGGCTGCAATATAACAAAAAGTGAAAAATTTAAGGTGGTCTGAATACTTTCTGTCCCCACTGTGTGTATGTATATGTATATATATATATATATATATAGCGCTGCATTTTATTACACAATTTAACTTTTTGTCCTAACATTATACCCTTTTGGCAAGAAATTGCAACTTGCATCCGGTCAGTCACCTCCATCTCAATAGCCCTTTTTGGTTGAGGTGTGCTTGTTGCACATAGTTGAACCTTTGGCTACCACTAGGGCTATACGCACTCTTCTCACTCTCTTATTGCTCTACACCAAGAAACTGATTATTCTGTCATGGAACGGGTCATATGCTCCAACTTTGGTATCCTGGAAATCACTGGTTAACAAAGCGGTTCCGCTTTACAAAGTCACGTATTTGGTTGAATAACTGAGGGGAGTGTACCTCGGGGAGGGGAGGTTGATTGACTTAGTAAATTATGATGTTATATCATGCTGAGTGTTTTTATCAAACTTAATTCTCCTGATGAGGGGGAGGTGGAGGGTCTTGGGAACTGTAATAATTGTATTAACTCATTTGGTTGCAGGGGCTGTCATCACACTGGAATAGCTGTATACCTACCTCCTATAGGAGGGTATTGAACTGTGCATTCTTTATATGGGCAAATGATGGCGGGGTCCCCCCTTTTTTTTTCTTCCCTTGTTTAAGTTTTGATGTTGGTTGGTACTGCTCTTATTGTGACCGGTCTGTTTGTTACGGCGACGTGTGGTTGTCTGTTGTATACACCTGTCTTAAAATTTCAAAAAAATGTAATTTACAAAAAAAAAAGAGTGGCAGCGTCAGACAGACAGGCTGCTTTGCACAGTGCTGTCAAAGACTTGAAAAAGAGACATCCCTTCTTTAAAAACCCTTAAGCCTGGTACACACTAATAGTCTTATTTAAAAAAGTGACAGCTCCGGACGGCGCCGCTGTACTTAAATCTGACGTTAGTACAGCAATCTTCCCCACTGAGCTTTTGTGTTCTGGAAATAAAAAATAGTATAGGGCGAACAGGACTAGTGTAGTCCAAATGATGTCTCTATTAAGGGTCGGCAGTCCAATAATGAACGGGAGAAATGTTGGTAGGAAGGGATGAAAGGATGATAATCTTCAGCAAAAAGGGCTGCAACTTTAAAAGACTTGAAGCAGGGTCTAAAATGACATAAAAACAAACAAAGGAACAAAGGAATTGTTTATCTTCTGCACTTAGAGGCGCCTTTGTTTGTTTTTATAGCTTTTGTGTTCTGACAGGGGGACAGCCACTGGCCATTGGCTGGAAGCGCTAATCGGAACCGGTCGGCTGCTGGTTTTCCAGCATACTCGTCCGGCAGAAGCCAGCTAAACAGTACACACGGGCCGAATGTTGGCCAATTTTTATTGAACCAGCAGATGTCTCCCGACATTCGGCCCATGTGCACTAGGCATTAGTTTCATCTTGAATACGCAGTAAAGTTTTGGGGACAAATTCAAAAAAGGGGGGGAAAAATATTAGAACCCATCTGTTTTTTTTTTTTAATTCAGCTGATATTAATAACAATTTTATTTATAATGGTTTTCTGTAACAACCGGTAAAGCAGCTCTTAGTAAAGCGGCAGTGTCCAGCCAGTGAGACGTTGTTGCTTTGCACAATGCTGTCAGTCTAACACTGGTACCATGCTGATACTTTCCAAACAGCATGCTGAAGTAGGAGAGTTGATACCTCTTTATTTTAGGGCTGCAATTAAAAAAATGATGCCATCCTTCTGGCATGGGTTTGTGGATCACAAACATGTCTGAACAAAATCAAAATATTTTTGCAGATTTAAAGTGATTGTAAAGGCAGAAGGTTTTTTTTCATCTTAATGCATTAAGATAAAAAGCCTTTGTGTGCAGCAGCCTCCCTCATACTTACCTGAGCCCCATCTTGATCGAGTGATGTAGCACAAGAGTCTTGGCTGTCCGGTACTCTCCCTCCTCATTGGCTGAGACAGCAGCAGAGGTCATTGGCTCCCGCTGCTGTCAATAAAAGTCAGTAAGCCAATAAGGAGAGAGGGGGGTGGAGCCAGGCAGCGGCTCCATGTCTGAATGGCCAGAGAGAGTTGCGGCTAGGCTTGGGTGCTCTTGACCCCTCTCTGCTGTTGAGTTGCTTGCTGTGGGGGTACTCAACAGCAGAGAGGGGTCAGGAGCTCCAGCCAGGGACCCGAGAAGAGGAAGATTTGGGCTGCTCTGTGCAAAACCACTGCACAGAGCAGGCAAGTATGTAAAAAAAAAATGAGACTTTAATATGACAAAGGTAATCTGATTGCTGTAGGTTGTGTAGATTCTTCCCTTTAGTTCTTATACACAGAGTTGAAACTGTTTTTTTTTTTATTAATTTATTTCATTTTACAGTTCAGCTAGCTCTCTGGCCTGATAAAATAAACATGCTCTGCTAGAAATTAACAATTTAGAAAAAAAATATTTCTTACTAGAACACATTTTTTAAAAACTGCTGTGATAACAGTTAGCATTTAAATATATAAATATAAAAGAGATAAGCAAGGCTCATTCTGTGTTTTATGCAATGATTTTATTTCAATAAATAAAGGTAGCAAAACATCATACTAATAAATAAATAAATACAATTCTTATTTTTCAAATATAAAAGTCAGGCTAGAAATACAGTTTCCTATGTTGAACCAAAATTAAAAGTGTAATAAATACTTGTTAACATTATTTAAAATACTGAAAATAAATAAACATGTCTTATATTATTTAAAACAAATCTGCCTAAAAAAATATATTTTGCATCTTAAAATTGAATATACACCTAGATATAGTATAAAAATTTCTTTAAAAAAATAAATAGACAATCTCAGATTACATGTAAATGACCTGGCCATGCCTCTGTAGAGGCCTCCAATAATGTCAGTTTTACACAAATATTGGACTCAGAGTTGCTAGTCATTAGACCCAAGTGCTATCATCTAGAGACATTTCCATGCATTTTTACACATTCATATGCAGACCAAGCTGTCAAGTGACTGCAACAGAGGGCGGGTCATTGTATAATACTGCCTGGGGTGCTTTAAAAGTTGCAGTGACACTTTTCCTATTAATAGAACAATATTTGTATCTTTGTATCAGATAAATAAAAAAAACTGTTGTAAGTACCCCTAGTAGTTATATTTTGTCCCAAGCCATGTCACTGAACTGCAAAAGCAAGTACAATAAATAAGTATTTAAACGAAATACTACAGGTGCATGGAATAACAGCATATGGTTAATAGAATACCACATTTTTGTAGATAGTGGTCATTTGTAGACAGTGGGTACCTCAACAATTCATTCCATATATTTCAAATCATGTAGGCCCTCACACTATATATTTGATGGTGAGAAAACTATACAAGCAGTTTGTAATGTGCTTAACCCTTTTAAAGTATGCATACATATACTACATAAGAAAACTGTCAGTTTAGCTTCTCTTTCACACCTTGTAATGTAGCTGGTGTAGCAGTTGCCTTTTCTTAACAAAAAATAAAATACGTTTTCATTGACATTTTTGTTTTGTGGTAACATGCATTATGTCATGCTTAAACGTGTGTTGCATTGAGGCAGCTTATAGAAAATAATGGGCTGCCAATGCGCCAATATGTCCTATAAATCAGACAGGCCACAAAATTAGAACATGATGCACTATAGTGTGTTGCCATGTGTTGCAGCGCACTGCAACACATGTATATTGCCTTAGTGCATTGGGGTGCCATTAAAGATGAATGGCACAGCGATGCATTTAATGTGTTGCTGTGTGTAACCACAATGAAAAGTTAAAAATGGGACCTTAAGGACAGTGTTTTGGAGATTTCAAAATGAAGTAATCGCATAGAGATAGTGTGTGAAGGGTTAGCGACATTAAGTTTGGCTTACTAAAGGAGCATGTTCAATTTTTCAAAATGAATTTTTAGCTTGTAAAGGGAATTTAACTTTTCAAAAAAAAAAAAAGGCCTATATCAAATACAAGGCAAAAAAAAAATCTGAATCTTGACTGTATGATTTGAGTTGGCACAGTTTCACTTTATTTACCAAGCTAAGAGGAAATTCACATGCAAAGTAAACATGTTTTACTCCTTTAGCAAGTCAACCTGTGTACTTCTGAACTCGCACAACATTCAGCATATCATTAAGGACTTGGTTTATTACAATGTTTCCCTTTAATGGTCAAAAACTCTGCCAATGACTTAAGAAATGACTTTACGTTGCTCCTTTTCGTTGGACATTCCTGAAATAAAAATATATATATATATTCATATCAGTCAGAGGTCACTCACAAAATCATTGTTATTTTTTTTCTGCATTGAAAAGTCAGATCATCCAAGCCTAAAATTTCAGTTCCTGATAACTACTGCTAGGTTGAATCATCTGAAGCAAAATGTCTGCACCTGAGTTCCTACATAGATGCACACACAATATCTGAACTTTAGTGATATACTGTATGATAAATGTTACAATATTTTGGCAATTGTGGCAGTACTAAAAGCATGTCTTAAACACGCTGCCCACAGTGACAGTAGGTAGCTGACAAATGTGGGTAAATTATGTGGTAATTTTGCAAAACACATACAACAAATGGGCTATTGTAACAATATGAGAGTGACAATAAGGCAATTGTGACAACACGTGCACATTTAATTAGTAATGCATGAGCAATAAGTGCAGGTACAATCACTGGGGCCCAGTCTGCTTCTTCCCACCCTCCTAATCTTTGCTCCATTAACTGTCAGCAAAAGAAGAAACCCTGACCACACACAACCACCAAGTAGCCAGATGGAAGTGCTGAAAGAGTAGAGAGTACAGCCCTTTTTTCTCCTAGCCCTCTCCTCATCCATGGTGTGGACTTTTCCCTTGGTAGACAGTAGACTGGAAGTATACACTACTCAAATCAGCCAATCAGTGGTTCAGGTTAGCAAGAACTCCCATTGACTTTCCCTGGGTTCACACTAGTGCGATGCAGGAACCTAGCATGATTCCAGTGCCGGTTCCTGCATTGCTTCTCTCCCGCAGGCAGTTCACACTGCCTTGTGCAAACCGCTGCGGCTGTCATTAACAAAGTTATTGACACCCCCAGTTTAGTTCACAGATCGCAGTGCAAACCTATGCAATATCACCTCTTATATGTTCTCACCTATGCGATCCGATTCTAGTGTGGGAAAAAACAAGTCCCTGCATTATTTTCCTGCAAATCCAATGGGAGTTCAGCCATACAACTGTATGGCTGAACTTGCATTGCTCAGACATGTGATCGGTTAAAGGTTAAAATTTCTTAAAGGAGAAGTCCAGCCGGAGCTCTTTAGGCTGGGCTTCTCCTAAGGGTCACAGGAGTGCAATTTGTTTTGCACTCCTATGACCAGTTTTCAGCAGAGTGCAGTCTGATATCCGCTCTCTGCTGATGTCACACAGATCAGTCCAGGCCCCGCGTCATCCCGAATTTGAAAGTCTGGATCCACCAGGTGCCTGGACTGATGGCTGTCTCAGCCTCTCAGAAAGCTGCTGATACGGCCGCTCCCTGCCCCTCCACAGCTCAGCGCTCCAGTGAGCGAGGAGGAACAGAGCAGGAGAGCTGCTGATTGACAGTCAGCAGCTCTCCTTTCGGGGAGCCGAGAGAACCGAGCCATCAGCGGTGTTCGGTGCCTTGGTTCTCAGTGCAGAGACACCGGGGGACCGATCAGACCACTGCTCCATCCAACTAGGTAAGTACGATTATGGGAAAAAAGCAAAACCCATAATTCTCCTTTAATATTGGTTAAAGAAGTCTTATGGGGGCAGAAACCAAGAAGTAGAAATGGAGGAGGCACAGCAAACAAGGCTGAAAGAATGTGATAACCCTGTTTGACTCTATTGCTTTTTAAATTTAGATTTTAAAGTATGTGTCAAGAAAAAATAATATTCAGTACATCTCTAAAATACATGCACATTTCCCTGTTTTCCTCTTAATAAATGTAGCAAGCACAAAAAAACTGTTCGCCCTGACAGATATCTGCTGAAGCTCTGACTTCCTGTGCTGCACTGAAATCTCAAGATGTGTTGTTAGCCAAGCCCAGTTCACGTCCGTGAACCACTGAACATCTTCCCCCATGCCAAGGAGGTGGAGAGGGAGACGTGTTCTGTAGCCCGAACACTGCTAATGTCCTATGGTGAAAACGCTGATTCTCACTGTACTGTTTCTATGGAGAGTCAGCGTTGTCACCCTAGGACAGAAAGTACAGAGTGTGTCACTGAGAAAATCAATAAGTGAAAATAAAAAAAGAGAATTCCTAAAAACAGAAAATGTTTGCAGTCACCACATCTAAAGATGAGCAAGCTGCAATCTATTAAATGTTTGTTCTTGGGCTTAGATACACATAGCACTACAGTATGCAGTCTTATGCCCTGTACACACGGTCGGATTTTCCAATGGAAAATGTGTGATAGGACCTTGTTGTCGAAATTCCGACCGTGTGTGGGCTCCATCACACATTTTCCATCGCAATTTCCGACACACAAAGTTTGAGAGCTTGCTATAAAATTTTCCGACAACAAAATCCGTTGTCGGAATATCCGATCGTGTGTACATAAATCCGACGCACAAAGTGCCACGCATGCTTAGAATAAATTAAGAGACAAAAGCTATTGGCTACTGCCCCGTTTATAGTCCCGACGTACGTGTTTTACGTCACCGTGTTCAGAACGATCGGATTTTCCGACAACTTTGTCGCCCGTGTGTATGCAAGACAAGTTTGAGCCAACATCCGTCGGAAAAAAATCCATGGATTTTGTTGTTGGAATGTCCGATCAATGTCCAACCGTCTGTACAGGGCATAATACTTTCACTCGTAGAAGCATTATTCACACAGAATTAATTTATTTAAGATATAATCACTAGTTAAAATAATTATATAGTGTTTGTTTCCATATTATGTTCAGATATAAAAAAATAACATTTTTGGATGTTTTACATTTATTTATATCTGACCAGGAGGCAGAATTTGCCACATTAGTCTTACTTGTTTTAATGAGAAAAAATATTGTTTGTTTACAGAGATCAAAAGCACAAGCTCAAAGTTTTTACACACAACCAAATGATCAGAAGAGTTACTCTCTTCACCCCTCTCTGTGGAAACCCTAATGCTCTGTCAAGTACACCCTGCTTTTAAAGTTTTTTTTTTTTTTTAAGTCTGCAATGATATGTGCAAGAGTTGCCAAAGTAAAGGAAAGAGAAGATTTTGGGGGAAAAAGTGGAAAACTATGGCGGAAAAAAAAGTTATTTATGTACAAATTATGAAAATAACAATGGGCTTTTTTTTTTTTATAAATCAGAGACATCTGTCCAAAAATTGGAGTTCACTGAATTATTTCAAAATAAACAATGTAGCTATCACTACAATAATCACCGTCTCCCTGGGGCTCTTCCCCTTAAGGAGACCCCGTCATTTTGGTCCAGCATTGCTTCGCTTTTGGATTTGAATGAGCAAATCACCATGTAGGTCTGGGCTCATTGGTGAATGCTGTAAAGAACAACATAGATATCTGCCCACTGCTGCCACCGGGAGAATAGGACACTGGGATGTTACATGACCAGCCAGAAGGTACCAGGAAGATGAAACACATGCATTACACCTTTAAAAAATTATGTGGGGGCACTCCAGGAGAGAATTTGATAATATTGGACACATCTGTTGAGTTACCAGACAGTAGTGCAAAATTTCCTATATTTACAGAGGTTACATACTTTATAAACAAGGTAGATAGGATTTAGGTAATATATCTATGTCCAAACCTTTTTTTTTAAGTTTTTGATGGAATGGGGAAGGGAAGAAGAATTCCTGTCAGCTTCTGGCACTGGGGGGATTCACCCTCTCTATTTGTCTTGGTCATGACTATTATCAGTGAAAGAGGAAGTGGTATGCAAAAATGTTATGGTTGCCAATGGAGAAGGAGGTGAGAAAATGTTTGCCATGGAGACACCTTTTATGTTGTTAACTGTGTGAGAGTCGAACTCCCTCAAGTTAGAGTGATTTTGGACAGGAACTGACAGGGATGTCTCCAATGAAACAGGAAGCTAAAAAAAGAAGATAATTTCTTTACCCGAGCAATCCAGATCAAGAATCAAGAATCAAGTCATGTAGCCCAGTTATTGTTTAAACCCCTTCCCGCCGGCCGTTCTCATATATGCTGCTTCGGCTTTAAGGGGTTATACCGGGATGATGTCTGCAGCTGCAGGCATCATCCTGGTACCGTTTTTTAGAGCGGGTGGTTGGCTCTTCAGGGATAACAACCGATGTGGCTAAAATCCGCTCGGCTGTTATTTCGAAGGAGCAAAAGGGGATGTCCCCCCTCCCGACACCTTCTACTGCTCTTCCAGGGCCTTCCATGCCACCGGGAGACCCAATCCCCAATCCGGCACTTCCGCCGGCTAGCGTGAGATTGGAAGGAAGCCAGAAATGGCTTTGATCAAGTTTCCTTTGTGTAAAGTCACAACTTCCCTTCCGGTTTACTCGGCTGCCAATGGCACAGTTTTTGAAAAAAATTACAGTATTCAGAATCGCCGTTTTTCCTGATCTGAATACTTTGAAGTGCAAAGGGGGGGGGGGGGTTTGGGGTCTTTTACTCCATAAAGAGTACCTGTCACCAACTATTACTATCACAAGGGATGTTTACATTCCTTGTGATAGCAATAAAAGTGACACAATTATTATTTTTTTTAAGTGACAACGTAAAAATAAATAAATAAAATAAATAATAAAAAAAAATTTGTTTCAAAGCGCCCCCTTCCCCGCGAGCCCGCGCAGCAAAGAAAACGCACATGGAAGTTGCGCCCGTATATGTAAACAGTGTTCAAATCTCACATGTGAGGTATCGTCGCCATTGTCAAAGCGAGAGCAATAATTCTAGCACTAGACCTCCTCTGTAACTCCAACCTGGTAACCTTTTTTTTTTTTAAAGCGCCGCCAATGGATATTTTTAGGTACCATAGTTTGTCACCATTCCACGAGTGTACGTAATTTTAAAGCATGACATGTTAGGTATCTATTTACTCGGTGTAACATCATCTGTCACATTATACAAAAAAATTGGGCTAACTTTACTGTTTAGCTTTTTTTTTTATTCATGAAAGTGTCTTTTTTCCCAAAATATTGCAACAATCACCATTTTGTTCTCTAGATTCTCTGCTAAATGTTTGGGTGTTCTAAGTGATTTACTAGCAAAAAATACGGATTTTAACTTGTAAGCAACAAATGTCAGAAATAGGCTTAGTCATGAAAGGGTTAAAGCAAGGAAATATATTTATGTTAACTTGCACTAATTATAAGTACACAGATAATGGACTCTATCAGTGAGGGAAACAGATCTTTCCTATTTTAGGGGATACCTGAGATGTCCCTTATATAAGGAATATTTAAATATGCAAAAACATTTTTCCCATACATTTTTCCCATACACGCAAATAACTCACCCTATTTGTAGGCAGATGATCTATCAAAACACTTTTCAGGTGAACAATGGCTGTGGATAACTGCTGTAGGTCAATGTTATTCTTTGATAGATTTTGTAACCCAATGCTGTATTTTTCTATACAATGTTCATTCTTAAGGGAAATAGATATAATATCATTAACATAACATTTCCATAACATTTAAATCATTCTAACTAACAGTTTATTTAGGTAACTCAGTTTTAGTATATTTAAATATATATTTATTAAACATAATCATTCTCTAACCATAATTCTAGAACCCCTGTAATTGTTTTTGCTGTGTGTGTCTCATTAAGGTAATTTTACTCCACTTACTTTGTTTTACTTCCTTTGCCAAAGACACAGCAAGAAGTGAGAAGAAATCTCTACAAGGGGAAGGGATTTGCACTTTCTAGCCAATTGTAACTGGAACAGGTGTCCCTATTGAAAAGTTTGTTTTCCTTCATCTCTTTTTCTAATGACAAGTCTAAAATCATGGATTTGCCATTACATACTGTCTTAGTGACAATGGTCACCAGGACAGATATGGTAAATCTACCTAGTAAAGGCAGCAATAAAAAAACCAAAACTTGACAGGCATTCTAATCATTTCATATATTGTGCAAAGCTAAAGAAAAAGTTTGGATTTACATATACTTTGATAAATCAGATGAGAGCTTCAGAAATAATATTTTAAGAAACAGTTCAAATAAAATTATTAACACTATACCATGGAATGTTTATGTTGACATATGGTTAAAACTGTTCTGGAGAAAATTTGTATTTGTGTTACTCACATAATGTTCTTTTGCTGGAATTTGAACAAAAGTGACCGGGACACGAACTTTCTGCAACGAAAATCAATATATTTACAATAACTAAATGAATTCAAGAATACCTAGAATGTACTGGATTATATAATATAATTGATTAAAAAATACATTACCATTATTGTTGCATTTGGGTGCAACATGTCTAAGGCTTCTTCAATACGTAGACATATATCAGTCTTAGAATGGCCATAACTGTATGACAAAGAAGCAAAAGCAACAAGGCACAGTAGGGTTTTCATTATTAAAGGCTTTCAAGTGATCTGTTTCTCGGAGTGCAATCCTTTCATTTTATAGTCTTTGCATAAGGAAGCACCATATATGGCATATGAGGAAAAGAAAAACTTGCTTGAACTTATTGACTGTAAATATGACACACAAAACTTTTATCTTTGTATATTTTGCTGATGAGAATAAAAGATTGCAGTAAGGAGGGAACCACTACGTAGTTTTAGACAACTGCAAATTGCTAGATTGGAGATTGTGTATTTTTGATATTAAGATAGGAGATCCTCTCCAAAGTATGTTTTAACTAAATTTTTAGCAATTTGTAATGGAATATGGGTACATTCAATCAGTTGATTCACCTTAGACTTTTAAATGTTATTTTCTAAATATAGTAAACTGTAACATGGATATCTGTCTGCTACCAAATGCTTAATGTATTGCTTAGTTGAAATGAGAGGTCAGACATTTATTCAACATACAGTTTGTTGCTGTTTAAATATAACAGTTTTGTATTCCATTTGATCAAAAACAGACCATTACCTTTGGGTCTAACAGAGGGCTGCAATGGAAGCAAAGTTAGCAATGAGCCATCTATAATAGCCTGCAATCCTGTGGAATGCTCTGACTTTTTTTTTATTTGTAGGTTGGGGCCAATTTTGAGTCATTTCAGTGTTGATTTGGGGCTTATTCAGGCCTCGACAAATTATTTTACTCAGTTATTTTGCTTCCTCCAAACCTATGGAGCACGTTTTGGGATTTGCTGTGAGCCCCCCTAGCCCATTTCTTAAGTCAATTCCCTACTGCTTGCATGCATGACAGGTGCATCTCCCAGTCAGGGCGGTGAATGAGGTCCCAGAGTCTTATGCATTAATACTTGGAATTAGTTGGGGCCCCAGTTAAGACAAAAGGCAGACTCTTATACTGGAATGACCCTTCTGGGGCAGAGAATGCAGTCTTTTCATTAGCACTTTTTTTAAGTAATAGGTAGTAGCTACTCGTACTCGGTAGTAGCCTTTTGTCAGACCTAAGTTAGATATCTGGTGGATCAGGACGCAGACAGCACACTCTGGGATGCACACAGAGATTTGTGCAGGTCCATGCCGCTGGCCACCTGTCATTGATTTGAAGAGACAGTAAACACCTGTGCATCCTGCACTGGTGACGACAGCCTCTTTGCACAGGTGTACAGATCGGTATGCTCATGTGAACAAGGCCTAACCGTGATTAGTTCAGGTACCTCACAGAAAAGATCCCTATTCTTTATAAAGCTGGCCTTTAATGGTTAATTTTTTCATTTATTCAATAAGCGGGTTGAATGGAAAAGAATTGGCCAAATTCCACCATCCACACAAATGAGGTGCATGGGGGGAAAATCAGTCCCACTAAGCTATTGTGTTCTGTCAGTGAGAAGACTTCCCCGCTGTCAGAACACACTAATCAGCGCTGCCAGCTATAGCTGGTGGCACTGATCGAGCGGCATTTATCCAACAGGCTGGTTGTACAGAAGTCAACTGGTACAACTAGGGTGCCCATACATTGGTTAAAATTTGTCCACTCCCTGCAGAATTTGGAACCATGTAGGGCTGGCGTAAAGAACATTTTTGCCCTATTTATGGTAACTGATAAAGTTACTACTATACCTGGAAATGAGGGGACTGTATCCTTTTGAGAGGTTGCCACAAGAGTTTTCCTGTCTATGGCTTTATAAGATTGACTTGATAAATTTGTTTTGGTTTCCTTTTTCCCGGCTGATGAATCTTATAGGTTACTCCTCTATATTCTCCATAATTTTAAAGGGGTCCTGCCATTTAGCCAGGAATTTTCATTCAGCTGTGGGGACTAAAACTAGTACCCTGTCTCCTGGGTTAAAGTTGCAAATGTTGGCATCCCTATTACATTTTTTTTTTGGTACTCCTGTGCTTGCTTCAAATAATCTGAACAAGGGACATGACAGCTGCAATTTTATCATGTATTACCTAGATATGCTTGATAATGCCTGTATAGGCTGTGGTCTCTCCCTTCCATGTTCCTTTCATGACATCGAGCTAACCCCTGGAGTGCCTACCGTAAAGTAACTCAAAATGTGACTATCCTGTGGATGACTGACTTCTTGTACTGCAAACACAAGGTAAGGCAGTGTTTGTCTGCCACCTTCTTAAAGGTCTGATTAAATCTGTCTACCAGACTATCAGTTTGTTGTGGCAAAGCTGTATGAGATTTTAAACAGTTCCTTGGAGAGTTTCTCTCAACTTAAAAGGTGTGCCTTGATCTTGGGGAGGTAGTTAGGAAGGGGGGGAAAGGGAGGGGAGATTCCTCAGTCACAATAAATAAAAAAGTGTGGAAACCTCTCCAAGGTCAAAGGAAAAGGGCTGTACAGGAGAAGAAGGGAGTTTAGCAATGACGCCAATAAAGTTTACAACATATAATGTTAGAGGATTAAATATGGTCAGTAAACGACGAAATATTTTCAATGAGCTTAAACTGCTAGGGCCTGAGGTGGTCTTTCTCCAGGAGACACATATTTCCCATGAGTCCAGTCTAAGATTGTACTCGAGTGAATACCCAAATTGGTACCAGGGTGACACCATTTCAAATAGAGCACGGGGTGTTGCCATTGGGTTCGCAAAAAGAACTAGGTTTGTGTTGGAAGACAGATTGGTAGACCCGGAAGGTAGATACATATTTCTCAGGGGCAGACTGTATGAGAGGGAGGACACATTGGCAAACATCTACGCACCTAACAAAAACTCGATGAAATATCTTGTGAACATCTTGGAAAAATTAAAGGAGTTCAGGAAGGGACATATGATATTAATGGGGGACTTCAATTTTTGTATGGACCCAGGACTGGATAGTTCGACCCGAGCACAGGGGACAAAGAACATGCAATTAAAGGAAGTAAAGCAAAAACTGCACCTCTACCAATTAGTAGATATATGGAGGGTTCAGCACCCGGAAAAATGGGACTACACGTTCTACTCCCCTGTGCATGGGTCCTACTGCCGGATCAACTATGCATTCGTGGAACACAGAGATTTAGATGAGGTCATAAACTCTAGGATAGGGAATGCCACCTTCTCAGACCATGCCTCCCTGACGATAGAAATGACAAAAGGTGGGGGATTGGGGCAGCCGGGGCTGTGGCGTTTAAATGAGGAACTGATCCAGGAAGAGGAGGGGTATGATAGAGTCAGAAAATAGTTAGAAAACTATTTCTCAGTAAACGATACAGGGGAAGTCTCGGGGGCCACTCTATGGGAGGCCCATAAGGCCTACATCAGGGGGATCCTAATAGTAATGGGGGCAAGAAAGAAAAGAGAGAGACGCGAGAAAACCCAAAAACTAAGAGTGGAGTTAGCCAGGGCGGAAGAAGAACATAAAAAACAGCAGGGCCAACACTCTCAAGAGATATATCAAAAGGTGATAAACAAAAGGACGGAGTTGAAAACGGTAAGGGAGCAGGAATCAAGAACAAGGTTTAACAAGATTGCAAGAGAAAGATATCTATGGGGAAACAAATCAAGTAAACACCTAGCGAGAATGGTACAAAAGAACAATGCAAGAAACTTTATAGAAAAAATCCAGACTAAGGAGGGTCATATGGTATATGGCGGACATTTTTAGGAACTATTACCAAGAACTATATGCTGTAAACAAACAGGATGCTCAGCAAAATAGAAGGAGGTAGAGAAACACCAACTACTTTAAAAAAGCTGGGCTCCCTAGGATTACAGATACCGACAGGGAAATCTTAGAAGCGCCAATTTCAGAGGAGGAAATAAGAAAGGCTCTATCAGAAGCAGCATCAGGGAAAAGTCCAGGGCCGGATGGATTCACACTGCTCTATTACAAAAAATGTAAAGAAATATTGGTCCCTAAGTTATGCCACTATATGAATGGGCTGGGAGATAGGTACGAGATCAGTAGGGAAGCCTTAAAGGCCTCCATTACAATCATATTGAAAGAGGGCAAAGAGAGAATGCTTTGCTCAAGTTATCGACCTATCTTCCTGCTCAATGCAGACATAAAACTATATGCAAAAGTTTTGGCAGGTAGGCTAAAGGGGCTAATGAACACGTTGGTTAATCCAGACCAGGTGGGATTTGTCCCTAAAAGGGAGGGGAGGGATAACGGGGTTAAAACGCTGCTCCTATTGCAAAAGATAAAGGATAGTGGACCCCTAGGACTACTGCTGTCAATCGATGCCGAAAAGGCTTTTGACAGAGTAGACTGGGGGTTCATGATACAGACCTTGGAAATGATGGGAATAGGACCCAGAATGATCCAATGCATTAAAACTCTATACCATCACCCTACCACAGTAATAAAAGTTAATGGTATAATGTCCCAACCCTTTGAGATGAAGAACGGCACGAGACAGGGGTGCCCCCTGTCCCCACTATTGTTTGTACTGGCCCTAGAACCGCTCTTGGCAATGATACGAAGAGACCCTGACATAAGTGGCATTAGGGTGGGAGAGGAGGAGCACAAGATCGCAGCATTTGCTGATGATGTGCTATTTTATATAACGAACCCGATGACTGCTATGCCCAAGCTAGTAAAATCCCTGAGAAAATACGGAGAGGTATCTAATTTCCAAATAAAGCTAGCAAAATCTGAAATACTGAACATCAACTTAAGCAAGATAGAGGAAAAGAAGGTGAAAAGGGAATTTAATTTTAGCTGGACCAAGGAATTAAGGTATTTGGGAATTAAACTTGCAAACTCAATAGAAAAGATATACAATATAAATTATCTACCCTTGCTTGATGAAGTTAGATCTGACTGTAAAAGATTCTCCGGTAGACCTCTCTCATGGATAGGGCGCATTAATATCATCAAGATGGTCCTTCTCCCTAAAATTACATATCGACTCCAGATGGTGCCAGTGTCGCTCCCTCAATACTATTTAAGAAAGATAAAAAAATATAATAATGAACTTTATATGGAAAAACAGAAGACCAAGGGTCTCCTTCCAAATACTAAAACAAGGGAAAATTAATGGTGGCCTAGCCGTGCCAGACTTCCAGAACTATTATAAAGCAATAGTCCTGTCTAGAATGGTTGAATGGGCAAAGGGGGAAAATGAAAAAAGGTGGGTGGATATAGAGAAAATTCTTAGTAAGGCACAATTGGGAAGTATTATTTGGAACCCTCCACACTTCAGAACTTTAGATAATAACACTCACGCTATCACACGTAATGTTTTCACAATTTGGGATGGGGTATATAAAAAAGTAAACGGGAAATATAACTCACCATTATTAGCACTAAAAGACAATCAATTTTTTGCACCTGGAAAAAAAAATGTAGGAGGAAGTGAGTCATTTTGGGGGATAACACAATTGATAGAGATAATTAAAGAGGGTAAAATGATCACACTTGCACAACTTAGACACGGGAAGGGGGCACGGGGGATGGACGAGTGGCGGTACTTCCAATTGAACCACTTTGTCGGTAAGTTACCCCACCCTATTAGGTCAGGGGACGAACTGACAGAGATGGAACGGTTATGCGACACAGAGGACTCAAGGAACATAATCTCCAAACTATATAAAATCTTGATGAAGACAGAAAAATTGGAGATACCGCCATTCATCGGGAAATGGGAGAGGGAACTGGGTTCACAGAAGGACAAAAACACAATTACATTTTTTTTTTAAATGGTTCATAGTTCAGCAGTAGACACTCGAACTGCAGGAATGAACTATAAATGTATGAGTAGGAGCTATGCAAAACCAGACACAATGAGTAAATATCAGAGGAATAGGTCGGCACTTTGTTGGCGAGGCTGACAAGAGGTGGGAAATATGGCCCACCTTTGGTGGTACTGCCCTAAAATTAACACATTTTGGAAGAAGATCCTATCGTTAATTAAGACAATCACTGGGATAGAGGTGGTGGAAGATCCTTGGGTGGTGCTGTTCCATGGGGGAGAGGGAGATATAAATAAATATAGGCGGTTGCTGGTCCCCCATCTGTTAAATGCAGCAAAGAGAGTGGTACCGAAGAACTGGCAAAAGAAGAAGAGCCCAGCAACCTGGGAATGGATAGAAGCGGTAGAAGAAACATACAGTGGCTTGCGAAAGTATTCGGCCCCCTTAAACTTTTCAACCTTTTGCCACAGTTCAGGCTTCAAACATAAAGATATAAAATTTTTATTTTTTGTGAAGAATCACCAACAAGTGGGACACAATTGTGAAGTGGAACGAAAACTTTTGGATTTTTGAAACTTTTTTAACTAATAAAAAAATGAAAAGTGGGGCGTGCAAAATTATTCAGCCCCCTTGCGTTAATACTTTGTAGAGCCACCTTTTGCTGCGATTACAGCTGCAAGTCGCTTGGGGTATGTCTCTATCAGTTTTGCACATCGAGAGACTGAAATTCTTGCCCATTCTTCCTTGCAAAACAGCTTGAGCTCAGTGAGGTTGGATGGAGAGCATTTGTGAACAGCAGTTTTCAGCTCTTTCCACAGATTATCGATTGGATTCAGGTCTGGACTTTGACTTGGCCATTCTAACACCTGGATACGTTTATTTGTGAACCATTCCTTTGTAGATTTTGCTGTATGTTTGGGATCATTGTCTTGTTGGAAGATAAATCTCCGTCCCAGTTTCAGGTCTTTTGCAGACTCCAACAGGTTTTCATCCAGAATGGTCCTGTATTTGGCTGCATCCATCTTCCCCTCAATTTTAACCATCTCCCCTGTCCCTGCTGAAGAAAAGCAAGCCCAAACCATGATGCTGCCACCACCATGTTTGACAGTGGGGATGGTGTGTTGAGTGTGATGAGCTGTGTTGCTTTTACGCCAAACATATCGTTTTGCATTGTGGCCAAAAAGTTCGATTTTGGTTTCATCGGACCAGAGCACCTTCTTCCACATGTTTGGTGTGTCTCCCAGGTGGCTTGTGGGAAACTTTAGACGAGACTTTTTATGGATATCTTTGAGAAATGGCTTTCTTCTTGCCACTCTTCCATAAAGGCCAGATTTGTGCAATGTACGACTGATTTTTGTCCTATGGACAGACTCTCCCACCTCAGCTGTAGTTCTCTGCAGTTCATCCAGAGTGATCATGGGCCTCTTGGCTGCATCTCTGATCAGTCTTCTGAATTGTCTGAGCTGAAAGTTTAGAGGGACAGCCAGGTCTTGGTAGATTTGCAGTGGTCTGATACTCCTTCCATTTCAAAATGATCGCTTGCACAGTGCTCCTTGGGATGTTTAAAGCTTGGGAAATCTTTTTGTATCCAAATCCGGCTTTAAACTTCTACACAACAGTATTACGGACCTGCCTGGTGTGTTCCTTGGTCTTCATGATGCTCTCTGCGGTTTCAACAGAACCCTGAGACTATCACAGAGCAGGTGCATTTATACAGAGGTTTGATTACACACAGGTGGATTCTATTCATCACCATCAGTCATTTAGGACAAAATTGGATCATTCAGAGATCCTCGCTGAACTTCTGGAATGAGTTTGCTGCACTGAAAGTAAAGGGGCCGAATAATTTTGCACGCACCACTTTTCAGTTTTTTTAATTGCTAAAAAAGTTTAAAATATCCAATAGATTTCGTTCCACTTCACAATTGTGTCCCACTTGTTGGTGATTCTTCACAAAAAATTAAAATTTTATATCTTTATGTTTGAAGCCTGAAATGTGGGAAAAGGTTGAAAAGTTCAAGGGGGCCGAATACTTTCGCAAGCCACTGTACATTATGGAGTCCCTGGGAAATACTATAGACGAAGTAAACAAAGGGAATACAGACAGATGGGAATGTTGGATTAAATTTAAAAAATCTTGGAGCTATGCTAAAGAACTTAAAGCCCGGGTCTAGAGAAGGAGAGTAAAATAAGAAATGACCTTGGAGAGAGGGGGAGATAAACGTGCTGAGGCTGAGGGGGGGGGGGGGGGGGAGGGGTGAAAAATTAGGAGGATAAGAGTTGTATATATTTTCTTTGCTGATGGGTTATGGTATACAATATTTATTCTTTTTTGAAATGGCAAAAGAAAAAAAAAAAAGACCAGTAACGGACCAAGCCCACCTCCACCCCCACCATATCTGACCATACTATCAACAAGTCCGGGTAAGCTAAGTGAAGCCGAAGAGAGTCATATTTAACATCCCAGATGAGCTCCCTCATGGACCGTAACACTAAATCGTTCCCCCCAGCATGTACCACTAACATGTTGGGGGCTCTATCAAGCCGAGTATAACGCTCAAACTCAGGAACCACTCTACTCCACAATAGACTCGGCGTCCTGATCCAATTAACCACCACCACCTCCTCCCTAGGAATGCCCAATTGACACTCATCAGGCAGCTCTTCTCGCTCTGCAGTGGACGTATGAGTGACCCGATATCCAAATCAAGCAGAGGCCCTTCCCTGTAAAGAAAAAACAACAAAAACACCACACGCACATAGAATCAAGAACATAAGGCCAGCCTCCCCCTGAAAACAAGAGGCGACAAACAGGAGAGCATACAGGCACAAACCCTACATAGACTAACATAAATCATAAAAAATGAGGATGAACATATAGGCGATAGGGATGAGCTTCGAGTTCGAGTCAAACTCATGTTCGACTCGAACATTGGCTGTTCGCAAGTTCGCCGAACAGCGAACAATTTGGGGTGTTCGCGGCAAATTCGAATGCCGCGGAACACCCTTTAAAAGTCTATGGGAGAAATCAAAAGTGCACATTTTAAAGGCTTATATGCAAGTTATTGTCATAAAAAGTCTTTGGGGCCCCGGGTCCTGCCCCAGGGGACATGGATCAATGCAAAAAAAAGTTTTAAAAACGGCCATTTTTTCAGGAGCAGTGATTTTAATAATGCTTAAAGTCAAACAATAAAAGTGTAATATCCCTTTAAATTTCGTAGCTGGGGGGTGTCTATAGTATGCCTGTAAAGGGGCGCATGTTTCCCGTGTTTAGAACAGTCTGACAGCAAATTACATTTCGAAGGAAAAACCCATTTAAAACTACTCGCGGCTATTGCATTGCCGACAATACACATAGAAGTTCATTGATAAAAACGGCATGGGAATTCCCCACAGGGGAACCCCGAACCAAAATTTAAAAAAAAAATGACGTGGGAGTCCCCCTAAATTCCATATCAGGCCCTTCAGGCCTGGTATGGATATTAAGGGAAACCCCGGCCAAAATTTAAAAAAAAAATGACGTGAGGTTCCCCCTAAATTCCATACCAGACCCTTCAGGTCTGGTATGGATTTTAAGGGGAACCCCGTGCCAAAAACCCCCCACAAAAAACGGTGTGGAGTCCCCCCAAAAATCCATACCAGACCCTTATCCGAGCACGCAACCTGGCAGGCCGCAGGAAAAGAGGGGGAGACGAGAGTCCGGCCCCCCCTCCTGAACCATACCAGGCCACATGCCCTCAACATTGGGAGGGTGCTTTGGGGTAGCCCCCCAAAACACCTTGTCCCCATGTTGATGAGGACAAGGGCCTCATCCCCACAACCCTGGCCGGTGGTTGTCGGGGTCTGCGGGCGGGGGGGCTTATCGGAATCTGGAAGCCCCCTTTAACAAGGGGACCCCCAGATCCTGCCCCCCCCTGTGTGAAATGGTAAGGGGGTAATTACCCCTACCATTTCACTAAAAAACTGTCAAAAATGTTAAAAATGACAAGAGACAGTTTTTGCCAATTCCTTTTTTTAAATGCTTCTTCTTTCTTCTATCTTCCTTCATCTTCTTCTTCTTCTGGTTCTTCTGGTTCTTCCTCCGGCGTTCTCGTCCAGCATCTCCTCCGCGGCGTCTTCTATCTTCTTCTCCTCAGGCTGCTCCGCACCCATGGCATGGGGGGAGGCTCCCGCTCTTCTCTTCATCTTCTTCTTCATCTTCTTCTCTTCTTCCTTCTTCTCTTCTTCTCTTCTTCATTTTCTTCTCCGGGCCGCTCCGCATCCATTCTGGCATGGAGGGAGGCTCCCGCTGTGTGATGGCGTCTCCTCGTCTGACGGTTCTTAAATAACAGGGGGCGGGGCCAACCGTTGACCCCGCCCCCTCTGACTCACGAGACATGACGGGACTTCCCTGTGGCATTCCCCGTGACGTCACAGGGAAGTCCCGTCAAGTCACCATGCGTCAGAGGGGGGCAGGGTCACCGGGTGGCCCCACCCCCGTTATTTAAGAACCGTCAGACGAGGAGACGCCGTCACACAGAGGGAGCCTCCCTCCATGCCAGCATGGGTGCGGAGCGGCCCGGAGAAGAAAATGAAGAAGAGAAGAAGAGAAGAAAAGAAGAAGAGAAGAAGATGAAGAAGATGAAGAGAAGAGCGGGAGCCTCCCCCCATGCCATGGGTGCGGAGCGGCCCGAGGAGAAGAAGATCGAAGACGCCGCGGAGGAGATGCTGGACGAGAACGCCGGAGGAAGAACCAGAAGAGCCAGAAGAACCAGAAGAAGAAGATGAAAGAAGATAGAAGAAAGAAGAAGCATTTAAATAAAGGAATTGTCAAAAACTGTCTCTTGTCATTTTTAAAATTTTTGACAGTTTTTTAGTGAAATGGTAGGGGTAAGTACCCCCTTACCATTTCACACAGGGGGGGGTGGGATCTGGGGGTCCCCTTGTTAAAGGGGGCTTCCAGATTCCGATAAGCCCCCCGCCCGCAGACCCCCACAACCACCGGCCAGGGTTGTGGGGATGAGGCCCTTGTCCTCATCAACATGGGGACAAGGTGTTTTGGGGGGCTACCCCAAAGCACCCTCCCAATGTTGAGGGCATGTGGCCTGGTACGGTTCAGGAGGGGGGGCGCACTCTCGTCCCCCCCCTCTTTTCCTGCGGCCTGCCAGGTTGCGTGCTCGAATAAGGGTCTGGTATGGAATTTAGTGGGAACCCCACGTCATTTTTTTTTTAAATTTTGGCCGGGGTTCCCCGTAATATCCATACCAGAAATGAAGGGCCTGGTATGGAATTTACGGGGACTCCCACGTATTTTTTTTTTTAAATTTTGGTTCAGGGTTCCCCTGTGGGGAATTCCCATGCCGTTTTTATCAATGAACTTCTATGTGTATTGTCGGCAATGCAATAGCCGCGAGTAGTTTTAAATGGGATTTTTCCTTCGAAATGTCATTTTGCTGTCAGACTGTTCTAAACACAGGAAACATGCGCCCCTTTACAGGCATACTATAGACACCCCCAGCTACGAAATTTAAAGGGATATTACACTTTTATTGTTTGACTTTAAGCATTATTAAAATCACTGCTCCTGAAAAAACGGCCGTTTTTAAAACTTTTTTTTGCATTGATCCATGTCCCCTGGGGCAGGACCCAGGTCCCCAAACACTTTTTATGACAATAACTTGCATATAAGCCTTTAAATATAGCACTTTTGATTATTCATGTTCGTGTCCCATAGACTTTAACGGTGTTCGCGTGTTCGAACAAACTTTTTTCCTGTTCGCATGTTCTGGTGCGAACCGAACAGGGGGGTATTCGGCTCATTCCTAATAGGCGATAATACCAAGATTGCCACCTGCCAATATGCCGCAAGGCCCCCTTGCTTAACCTCCAATGCGCCGCCTCCGTTGCGGCCCCAATTCGAAAGGAATGAGATGCCGGACGGACAAAAACCCAAGACAATCAAACACCTCCTGAACACCGGTGTGAACTGATACTGAGACAAAGCCGAACCATCCGCATGCAATAAAAAGGGGCCGACGCGACCCGGGCGTAACTCCAAAAACGTGAAACAACCTGCACCGGACAATCTGGCGACCCCTGCAATGCCGAAAAACTCCACTTGCACACCCCACCCGGCTTGATCCATCTTGGATCTCCGTATCCAAAAGAAACACTGAATTGTCACTACATTGCATGTTAGCCAACTGCAAAACGTCCAAACCCCATCTAGAAGAACAGGCCAATTCCCCAATGCGCAGCGCCCTAAAAAATGCTAAGGAAAAGAACGTCTAAAACAAAAGGGCCTATGAGGCTGACAAACACACATCAGGAAGCACCCGAAACAATGAACCACAATAACTCAAAAGACACCGGGCGGCGACCATCCACCGGCCGACGCCCCCTGTGGTAGCCCTTCAACACTTGCCGAACCAAAAAATCCTTTGTACAATCCGCTACAGCTGTACTGGACAAGCAACTCCCAGTTGCACCGCTCCCGGAGCCAACGAGCAAAACTTGTCCCACTGAAACCGAGAAAGAGCATCGGCCAAGGAATTAGTGCAACATGGACATGAACAGCAAATACAAAAGCATTGCAACGTAAAAAAGCCAACAACAAACGCCACAGCAAATGCACCACCGGAGGCAATGAAGCTGACACGCTATTAATTGCCCGCACAACAGCCATACTATTGAAATTAAAAAAGATCTTCTTGTTACTGAACTGAGAACCCCAAAGTTCCACCACGAGCACAATTGGAAAAAGTTCCAAGAGTGCCAAGTTCCTGGTGAACCCAGCCTCCCGCCATTCCAACGGCCACAGGCCCACACTCCACTGACCCCCAAAGCATGCACCATAGCCAGCCAATCCAGTGGCATCTGTGAAGAGCTCCAAATCAAAACTGGACATAGCTTCAGACATCCACACAGACCTGCCGTTATAAGAAATCAAAAATGACTCCCAAACCAGCAGGTCCGCTTTGTGTCCTCCGGTCAGGTGAATGTGATGCTCTGCCCATTGGCATGATCCAACAAGCAATGTTGAGCTTCCCAAGAAGCGACTGAAGTTGCCACAGGGTCAGCTTGCCAGAACCCTGCGCTGAGACCACCGCTGCCCCCAAGTACGTCAGCTTGTCTTCCAGGAGGCGCTATTCCATGGCCACAGTGTCAATCAAAATACCAAGAAAACTCAGTACCATAGCTGGACCCTCCGTTTTGTCGCCACCGCCAACAGAATGCCAAAGAGCTCCACCATGTGCTGAACTGTAGCCAATAAAACCCTACAATAATTAGAAGTGGCCAGCCCAACACACAAAAAATCATCCAAGTAGTGAATGACAGACAGAAGCCCAGACACCTCCCGGACTACCCACTCAAAGAACGAACTAAAAGTTTCGAACAATGAAAAGGAAATGGAGCACCCTATAGGAAAACATTGATCAATGAAATAGCACCCCTGCCACTTACAACCCAACAAGTGAAAACTGTCAGGATGTACAGGCAAACAAGCAAAACGCATATTCAATATCCGTTTTTGCCAGTAAAGCCCCCCAACCATAGAAACTAACCCAATGCACCGCCGCGTCAAAAGGGATGTAGGAAACGGAACACAAACCAAGGTATCCAATGGTAAAGAGATAAACAGACCAGCCATGTGGCCCAGCTCGACCTCTTTTGCTAATTTTGCAGACACCACCTCCAGGCAAATCAATGCCGACCTCAAATTGTCCGCAGGTTGGGGGGGTGGGGAAGCCTACATGCAATATCAAAGCCCTCGGCGAATCTCGAAGCCAACAGGTCCACTGCCTCACAGTTTGGCTATCTACCAAGAAATGGATGCATCCTTGCTATGCTCACCGGAGTCCTCCCTTTTTCCCGTAAGCTCCTTAGTTATACCTTTACCTTTTTGTGTAAATCTATTAAAGGTTGGGTGGGAGCCCCCACAGCAGCCGGAGCACCCATGTTTATATTTGCACGTCATTCCAAACTTGCAAGTCCCTTCATTGAACGATCAGCAGCACCCATTTCTTTTGTTGGTCGACTGTCCACAGGAAAAAGATCCGCTGGACCCTGACTGAAAAAACGAAGTCCCAGCCCACGCCAAGGTCATGAGCCACATCCAAAGACTAATACAGCAAAGAAGGGATAGGGGGATTTTTGCGGTGTCAAATATAGAAGTACACAGTTAACTTACTATAAATAAAACGTATTTTTATTGACATAACATAGTTTAAAAAGACATACTGTTTTAAAGCAGTATAAAGTTACAAGCAAATGGTGGTCAAAAAGTATGCAGGTGAGAGATAAATTGCAGCAGAGGATATTGCACACTAGCCCGACATGTTTCGCTACTTTAGCTTCCTCAGGGGATGTGCAAACTTTTAATGAGACCACTGAGTGGATAAACAGAAACAAAGTTGTAACTACGGTTTGAAACAGTACAATCAAATATGCATACAGAGTGTTGATTTAAATATGAACCTAGTTGCCTTAAAAGGGAATGGGGAACATAGGTATGGACACTTACCCTATACACTGTAGACACCCAAAAACCACCTGGCCGAACCCCAGACTACGTCCCAAAAGACTGGATACAAGGGGGTCAATTTGGCATGGCCATAGAGGGCTGATAGGGGGACACTGGGGAAATGTGAAATTGTCATAGAGTTACAATAATGGAGGAATAACTCGATATAGAAAAACAAGAAAAAAAGGGACAAGTGTCTTCTAAAGTAAATACTCACATCAAATGTTTTTTGTTAATCTAATTATCTGTAGAGAGGGTACACCTGAATGATTCTGACCAGGAGCTCTGTAAAATAAACTGCAAAGGCAGGCTAGAAAATAATTGGTGAAAGGGGTTTGTTATTGTTAAGTGTACTGGGTACTAACAAGATGTGAACTAAATTAAAAATGTGAAGTGTTAAGTTACAAAGGAGGTAGGAATGACTTAAAGTGGTGATTAGAGGCAAACATTGCTGATTGAGCATGAGCAATGAAGTGACGAGAAAGGTGAGGGAGGACAAGCACTCCACACCTGAAAGTCATGAGACAGAAAATTGCTGTGAATAAAGCAGGAAAAAAGGACATCGGTTCCGGAGACAAAGGTAGAAGCACCGATGGTGAAGAGATTTAGTATAAACCAAAAGGACAACTGAATGAAAATGTAGGGTACAAAGCTAGAGGTGTAAGGAGACAAATTAAAGATGTTCAGTTAAGCTGTGTAGTGTCTTACCTCTCAGCAGATGGCCACAGTGTGAGTGTCTCCCTCCGGCTCAGGCTGAACTGACAGCCTGATGGGCCGGTTTAAATCAGCTCTCTGACGAGCCGGCGTGGGACATCGCCGGCTCGAGGCGGACGTAAAGACGCCTGTGCACATGCACACGGGCAGCCTTCGAACCTCTGACTACAGTGACCAGAAGGCTATGCGGCGGAGGGGAGGGTCCAGGCACGTCTAGAGATAGGGCGTGCCCAGAACCCCTCCACCCAATCGCCGCAATGCCCAGGTATGCAGCGATGTTGAAGAGGGGATAAAATCCTGGATGGCCAAGGCCATCCAAGGGCCTTAAGGTGGGTGCCCCACGCTGCCAAGCATGAAGGTGGGCCTGCTACATGATGGATAAGGCAAGCCCTGGGCGTCCGTATGGCCTGCCAGAGTAGATGCCCATGGGCGGTGTATAAGGGGACAAATATAAGGGGCCGACAAAGATGGATGGGGGGAAGAAAAGGGGATGAAATTGTGGCAGGTATAGGGACATTGGGGCAAGACCACACATAGCTCCAATGAGATTAAGTGTCACAAGGCAACTATGTTCATTTACAGAATTTAAAGCACAGACAATAACTCAAATATTGTGTCAGAGAAAATATTATTGTACAAAAAAAGGCAGATAATGACATACTATTTATCCATCAAAAAGAGTATTAGTACATACCCTATACACATTCCTAACGAGTAAATCCATAGCTCTAAACAAATAAGACTATAGATTTGCAATTTGTTCATGGGAATAGGAAGGGGGCTAGGACAGGAGTGGGGAGGGGAGGGGGAACAAAACGCTAGGGAATAGACTCCTGTTCTCCTTAGGGAAAAGGAAAGGGAATGGGCCAGGGATGGGGAAAGTAGGGAAGAAAACACAATTAGGGAACCAATCTAAATGGGGGGAGGGAGGAGACCTCAATATGCATTAAGGAACTAAAGGAAAGATTTAAAACTCAATTTTTCGTTGAAACCAGGAAAGGATGTGGCTTTCAAGTTGTAAATAGAACGAGCCTCTAGCTGTAGCAGGGTACGATCAACGCTGCCACCGCGAGAGTCTGGAGGGATATGCTCAAGTGCAAAGAATTTAAAGAATTGCGGGTTGAAGTTGTGATATCTGCCGACATGTCGGCTGATGGCAGTGTCCATTTTGTTTTTCTTTATGGGTTTGATATGGTCTCGTATGCGTTTAAAAAAATTGTCTTTTTGTTTTGCCTATATAAAAGCCACCGCACAGGCATTGGGCAAGATATATAACACCCGGTGTCTGGCAGGTGACTCTAAACTGAGTGGAATGCCATCTACCGTTGGGTAGTTTAAATTTGGTTTTTGCAGCAACATATTCACATACATCGCATGCACTACAAGGAAAAGTACCACAATTCTTTTGTTCTAAAGATGGCTGTGTGGTTTTGAAATTACTTCGGACCAGTCGATCCCTTAAAGAAGGAGCTCGTTTAAAGGTAATTTCAGGAACATTGTTTATATATTTACTCACAGTGGGGTCTGCAGATAAAAGTGGCCAACATTTTTTTAATGTGTCTAAATTGTTGATGCTGACAGGAGTATTGAGTAATAACTCATACAATGTCTGTTTTTTTAACCCGTTTATTGGAGCATATCAATGAATTTCTGTTTTGTGAATTTGCTCTGTTAAAGGCTTTTTTAAGGCAGGTATGTCTATACCCCCTAACCTTCAACCTATTGTATAGATCCCTGGCTGCAATTTTAAAGTCGAGGTCCCTACTGCAATTGCGTTTAAGTCTTAAATACTGACTGTAAGGAATGCTTTTGATTAAGGAAGTGGGGTGCGAGCTCTGGGCGTGAAGGATGGTGTTGCCCGCTGAGGGCTTTCTATAGAGGGATGAATCAAGTTTGCCTTCTGCATTGATGGAGATGACCAGGTCCAGAAAGCTAATACTGCTCTGACTGCAATGCATCGTGAATTTGAGATTAAAGCTGTTGATTGAAATAATTCTTAGAAATTCGTTCAATTCAGTTTGAGTTCCGGACCAAAAAATAAGGACATCGTCTATAAAACGATACCAAGCCAGAATTCTGTCATGGAGGTCACTTAGATCGTCCTTGTTAAGGACATCTTTCTCCCACCCCCCCAGGTACAGGTTCGCATAGGAGGGGGCACATTTGGTCCCCATTGCGACCCCCTGCACCTGGAGGAAGTGGGAGGAGTTGAAGACAAACACATTATGTCTCAAAATATAATCCAATAAATGCAAAACGAAGGCATTGTATTTTGCAAAGGATGGACCTCTCTAATCTAGGTGTTGTTGTATTACTTTAAGTCCTGCATCATGTGGGATAGCGTTGTAAAGGCTTTCCACATCTAGTGCTACCAGCCAGGTGTTGGGGGGAAGGGACAAGCCCTCGATTGTTCTCAGAA
This sequence comes from Lithobates septentrionalis, assembly GCA_037952835.1. Classification (NCBI taxonomy): domain Eukaryota; kingdom Metazoa; phylum Chordata; class Amphibia; order Anura; family Ranidae; genus Lithobates; species Lithobates septentrionalis. The sequence continues at coordinate 9,988,538 of JBBDGP010000432.1, forward strand.
GGTCAATGGTGTCCTTAATGTATGATGAGAGTGCCGTTACATGAGGTTGTAAGTAACTATCTACCAGAGAACTGGCATTTTCAGTAAGGCTTAAACATCCGGAGATTATAGGGCGTCCTGGGGGTTCAGTCAGTGATTTGTGCACTTTGGGTAGTGCGTAGAATGTAGGGATCCTTGGATCTCTAACATTTAGAAAATTTAAGGTATTTTGGTCAATGACACCTTGGCGGTAAGCTCGGAAGATGATTGTGTGATATTGGATATCAAAATTCTTGATGACTGTTTTGGAAATGGGACGGTACCAGTTACGGTTTTTAGTAATCTTCTGGCACATAGTTATATATTGGTAAATGTTCATAACAACCAAGTCCCCCCCCCGTTATCAGAGGGCTTAATCATTATGTCAGGGTTGGCTTGCAAGGACTTGACTGCATCACTTTGTTTTGAAGTTAAATTAGAGGTCCTGGGAGTTAAGGTTTTGAGTTTCTCAATTTCTTTAGTTGTTTGCTGTATGAATGCCCAGATGTTTGGTTTAGTGTTTAGAAGGGGAAAAAGTCTGGATTTAGGTTTAAAGGATTGAGGGGGGGGGGACACACCAGCGATCGACAACGCGGGTGGAAGGGTGGGTGCCGCGTTGTCATCGGTGGTGTGTCCTTCCTCCCAAAGTTCCATCAGATCCTCAAGAGCTTGATGATCCTCAATGCTTTCTTGAATATTCGAATCAAAATCTATTAAATTTATTTCTAAAGGAGGTTTGTCAAAGACTGTCCTGTATAAATGTCTACGCGACAAGTGCAAATCTTTGATAAGTGAGAATTTATCACATTGAGAGTCAGAACAAAAAGTGAGACCTAATTGTAGGACTTGTGTCTCTGTATTAGTTAGATTGTGGGAGGACAGGTTAATTACTGACAGATGGAGGTTGGTTTCCTCACTGTCAGTGACAGTGGGTGTAGAATTTAGCAAAAATCTAGTTTCTAGTCCTTCCCTAAAAAAAAGGGGGGCTAGTTTAATGTCTGTTGGTGCCGGAGTGCCAGAAGGGGATATAATGGCTTCATTGGTATTTGTTTTTTGGTGGGGTTAGGGTGTAAGGGGGAAGCCGTGTTAGACGTGGTTGGTGCTATTGGAACCATAGAAAGTGAAGCCGAAGCTTGTGGTCCACGAATGGTGGAGTGTGGCGGTTGAGGTAGGGAAGTCGATCATGCAGAAGTCTGTTTAGTGTGTGCCGGTTGTGACCGGCGTGCTGACGAGTTACCGAGATGGCGTGTCAGTGATTCAGTGGAGGCAGCATCCGAGTTGACTTTACGCCTTTTAGGTAATCTATCCCCTGATAGATCTCGATAAATAGTAGATTGATTTGATGAAAGAGATGAGGAAGATGAGGATAGGTTAGTGTCATTGTCATTTTTGTTTTTGGTGTTAGATTCAAAAGTGTAATTAGGGGGTCTGTTTCTGTTGTTTGTATTCTGAGTCCATTTATATGCAAAACCATTGGTGTGTGCACTCATATCCCTTAAAAATTTGTTTTCTTTAGTAGTCATCTAGAGATTTTAATTCAACTTCATATTGTGTGCATAGTATGGACATCATACCAAGTGAGCATGCCTGTAAATTATTTTCCCAACTGGTTTTTAAGGATTCATCGATTTTTTTCAAGTTAGGAAAAATATGTACTCTGAGTCCCCAAGGGACTATGTTGTTATCCATGTATTTTTGAAAACATTTTCTATGCCAGAAAGTCCTTACTTTGCGTTCAAGAAGACATTGAAGTCTAAGAAAGGCCTGGTCCAAGTCCTGATCGAAAATTTCCGCAGAATGCTGAGACTGTTGGATTCTGTCCATGAGACCCTCCCAAGCCTCTCCACTGAAGGTAGCCATGCTTGAAGGGAGGAAAAGGAAGGGAAAGAAGGGGGGTGATAGGTAGGGAAGTGGATACACAAGGCCTAGCTTGAAGGCCCAAGAGCCAACAAACAGGGCAAAGTTAAACGTTAATTCCCATGGGTAAATAGGTTATAAAACGAAATTATATTATAAGACCGACTATATTTCAAAGTACAAATAACAAATCAAACTATGCGAAATTTTGATGAATTGTTGTGTTGTCAACAATTGGACCAGGAAAAGAGGTAAGAGATGCTGAGAGGTAAGACACTACACAGCTTAACTGAACATCTTTAATTTGTCTCCTTACACCTCTAGCTTTGTACCCTACATTTTCATTCAGTTGTCCTTTTGGTTTATACTAAATCTCTTCACCATCGGTGCTTCTACCTTTGTCCCCGGAACCGGTGTCCTTTTTTCCTGCTTTATTCACAGCAATTTTCTGTCTCATGACTTTCAGGTGTGGAGTGCTTGTCCTCCCTCATCTATCTCGTCACTTCATTGCTCATGCTCAATCAGCAATGTTTGCCTCTGATCACCACTTTAAGTCATTCCTACCTCCTTTGTAAATTAACACTTCACATTTTTAATTTAGTTCACATCTTGTTAGTACCCAGTACACTTAACAAGAACAAACCCCTTTCACCAATTATTTTCTGGCCTGTCTTTGCAGTTGATTTTACCGAGCTCCTGGTCAGAATGATTCAGGTGTACCCTCTCTACAGATAATTAGATTAACAAAAAACATTTGATGTGAGTATTTACTTTAGGAGACACTTGTCCCTTTTTTCCTTGTTTTTCTATATCGAGTTATTCCTCCATTATTGTAACTCTATTGCCCGTACACACGGTCGGATTTTCCGATGGAAAATGTCCGATCGGAGCGTGTTGTCGGAAATTCCGACCATGTGTGGGCTCCATCGGACATTTTTCATCGGATTTTCCGACACACAAAGTTTGAGAGCAGGATATAAAATTTTCCGTCAACAAAATCCGTTGTCGGAAATTCCGATCGTGTATACACAAATCCGACGGACAAAGTGCCACGCATGCTCAGAATAAATAAAGAGATGAAAGCTATTGGCCACTGCCCCGTTTATAGTCCCGACGTACGTGTTTTATGTCACCGCGTTCAGAACGATCGGATTTTCCGACAACTTTGCGTGACCGTGTGTATGCAAGACAAGTTTGAGCCAACATCCGTCGGAAAAAATCCTAGGATTTTGTTGTCAGAATGTCCGAACAAAGTCCGAGCGTGTGTACGGGGCATAAGACAATTTCACATTTCCCCAGTGTCCCCCTATCAGCCCTCTATGGCCATGCCAAATTGACCCCCTTGGATCCGATCTTTTGGGGCGTAGTCTGGGGTTCGGCCAGGTGGTTTTTGGGTGTCTACAGTGTATAGGGTAAGTGTCCATACCTATGTTCCCATTCCCTTTTAAGGCAACTAGGTTCATATTTAAATCAACACTCTGTATGCATATTTGATTGTACTGTTTCAAACCGTAGTTACAATTTTGTTTCTCTTTATCCACTCAGTGGTCTCATTAAAATTTTGCACATCCCCTGAGGAAGCTAAAATAGCGAAACATGTCAGGCTAGTGTGCAATATCCTCTGCTGCGATTTATCTCTCACCTGTATACTTTTTGACCACCATTTGCTTGTAACTTTATACTGCTTTAAAACAGTATGTCTTTTTAAACTATGTTATGTCAATAAAAATATGTTTTATATATAGTAAGTTAACTGTGTACTTCTATATTTGACACCGCAAAAATCCCCCTATCCCTTCTTTGCTGTATCAGCCTTTATTGGGATGAGGTGTCTATATTAAGGGTGTTGTTTTCACCAACCGGACCAAAATACATAATTGTTGTTTCCCAGTGTTTTAATACACCCCTTTTCCTGGTCCGATTGTTGACAACACAACAATAATTCATCAAAATTTCGCATAGTTTGATTTGTTATTTGTACTTTGAAATATAGTCGGTCTTAGAATATAATTTTGTGTTATAACCTATTTACCCATGGGAATTAACGTTTAACTTTGCCCTGTTTGTTGGCTCTTGGGCCTTCAAGCTAGGCCTTGTGTATCCACTTCCCTACCTATCACCCCCCTTCTTTCCCTTCCTTTTCCTCCCTTCAAGCATGGCTACCTTCAGTGGAGAGGCTTGGGAGGACCTCATGGACAGAATCCAACAGTCCCAGCATTCTGCGGAAATTTCCGATCAGGACTTGGACCAGGCCTTTCTTAGACTTCAACGTCTTCTTGAACGCAAAGTAAGGACTTTCTGCCATAGAAAATATTTTCAAAAATACATGGATAACAACATAGTCCCTTGGGGACTCAGAATACATATTTTTCCTAACTTGAAAAAAATCGATGAATCCTTAAAAACCAGTTGGGAAAATAATTTACAGGCATGCTCACTTGGTATGATGTCCATACTATGCACACAATATGAAGTTGAATTAAAATCTCTAGATGACTCTACTTCCCGGTGGTATGAGGACTACACACTCATTTCCACAAGCACTCGATTTCAAAATAAGGAACAAGACCTTAAAACACACATAGAAAGATATACTTTAAACATTATCCGTACTAAAGAAAACAAATTTTTAAGGGATATGAGTGCACACACCAATGGTTTTGCATATAAATGGACTCAGAATACAAACAACAGAAACAGACCTCCTAATTACACTTTTGAATCTAACACCAAAAACAAAAATGACAATGACACTAACCTATCCTCATCTTCCTCATCTCTTTCATCAAATCAATCTACTATTTATCGAGATCTATCAGGGGATAGATTACCTAAAAGGCGTAAAGGCAACTCGGATGCTGCCTCCACTGAATCACTGACTCACCATCTCGGTAACTCGTCAGCATGCCGGTCACAACCGGCACACACTAAACAGACTTCTGCACGATCGACTTTCCTACCTCAACCGCCACACTCCACCATTCATGGACCACAAGCTTCGGCTTCACTTTCTATGGTTCCAATAGCACCAACCACGTCTAACACGGCTTCCCCCTTACACCCTAACCCCACCAAAAAAACAAATACCAATGAAGCCATTATATCCCCTTCTGGCACTCCGGCACCAACAGACATTAAGCTAGCCCCCCTTTTTTTAGGGAAGGACTAGAAACTAAATTTTTGCTAAATTCTACACCCACTGTCACTGACAGTGAGGAAACCAACCTCCATCTGTCAGTAATTAACCTGTCCTCCCACAATCTAACTAATACAGAGACACAAGTCCTACAATTAGGTCTCACTTTTTGACCTGACTCTCAATGTGATAAATTCTCACTTATCAAAGATTTGCACTTATTCGCACGTAGACTTTTATACAGGACAATCTATGACAAACCTCCTTTAGAAATAAATTTAATAGATTTTGATTCGAATATTCAAGAAAGCATTGAGGATCATCACGCTCTTGAGGATCTGATGGAACTTTGGGAGACAGGACACACCACCGACGACGACGTGGCCCCCACCCTTCCACCCGCGTTGTCGATCGCTGGTGTGTCCTCCCCCCCTCAGTCCTTTAAACCTAAATCCAGACTATTTCCCCTTCTAAACACTAACCCAAACATCTGGGCATTCATACAACAAACAACTAAAGAAATTGAGAATCTCAAAACCTCCACTACCAGGACCTCTAATTTAACTTCAGAACAAAGTGATGCAGTCAAGTCCTTGCAAGCCAACCCTGACATAATAATTAAGCCCTCTGATAAGGGGGGAACTTGGTTGTTATGAACATCTCCCAATATATAACTATGTGCCAGAAGATTCTTAAAAACTGTAACTGGTACCGTCCCATTTCCAAAACAGTCATCAAGAATTTTGATATCCAATATCACACAATCATCTTCCGAGCTTACCGCCAAGGTGTCATTGACCAAAATACCTTAAATTTTCTAAATGTTAGAGATCCAAGGATCCCTACATTCTACGCACTACCCAAAGTGCACAAATCACTGACTGAACCCCCAGGACGCCCTATAATCTCCGGATGTTTAAGCCTTACTGAAAATGCCAGTTCTCTGGTAGATAGTTACTTACAACCTCATGTAACGGCACTCTCATCATACATTAAGGACACCATTGACCTTCTGAGAACAATCGAGGGCTTGTCCCTTCCCCCCAACACCTGGCTGGTAGCACTAGATGTGGAAAGCCTTTACAACGCTATCCCACATGATGCAGGACTTAAAGTAATACAATAACACCTAGATGAGAGAGGTTCATCCTTTGCAAAATACAATGCCTTCGTTTTGGATTTATTGGATTATATTTTGAGACATAATGTGTTTGTCTTCAACTCCTCCCACTTCCTCCGAGTGCAGGAGGTCGCAATGGGGACCAAATGTGCCCCCTCCTATGCGAACCTGTACCTGGGGGGGTGGGAGAAAGATGTCCTTAACAGGGATGATCTAAGTCACCTCCATGACAGAATTCTGGCTTGGTATCGTTTTATAGACGATGTCCTTATTTTTTGGTCCAGAACTCAAACTGAATTGAACGAATTTCTAAGAATTATTTCAATCAACAACTTTAATCTCAAATTCATGATGCATTGCAGTCAGAGCAGTATTAGCTTCCTGGACCTGGTCATCTCCATCAATGCAGAAGGCAAACTTGATTTGTTCCTCTATAGAAAGCACTCAGCGGGCAACACCATCCTTCACGCCCAGAGCTCGCACCCCACTTCCTTAAACAAAAGCATTCCTTATAGTCAGTATTTAAGACTTAAACGCAATTGCAGTAGGGACCTCGACTTTAAAATTGCAGCAAGGGATCTATACAATAGGTTTGAAGGTTAGGGGGTAAAGCCATACCTGCCTTAAAAAAGCCTTTAACAGAGCAAATTCACAAAACAGAAATTCATTGATATTCTCCAATAAACGGGTTAAAAAACCAGACATTGTACGAGTTATTACTCAATACTCCTTCAGCATCAACAATTTAGACGCATATTAAAAATTTTTGGCCACTTTTATCTGCAGACCCCACTGCGAGTAAATATATAAACAATGTTCCTGAAATTACCTTTAAACAAGCTCCTTCTTTAAGGGATCGACTGGTCCGAAGTCATTTCAAAACCACACAGCCATCTTTAGAACAAAAGAATTGCGGTACTTTTCCTTGTGGTGCATGCGATGTATGTGAATATGTTGCTGCAAAAACCAAATTTAAACTACCCAATGGTAGATGGTATTCCACTCAGTTTAGAGTCACCTGCCAGACACCGGGTGTTATATATCTTGCCCAATGCCTGTGCGGTGGCTTTTATATAGGCAAAACAAAAAGACAATTTTTTAAACGCATACGAGACCATATCAAACCCATCAAGAAAAACAACTTCAACCCGCAATTCTTTAAATTTTTTGCACTTGAGCATATCCCTCCAGACTCTCGCGGTGGCAGTGTTGATCGTACCCTGCTACAGCTAGAGGCTCATTGGATTTACAACTTGAGAGCCACATCCTTTCCTGGTTTCAACGAAAATTTGAGTTTTAAATCTTTCCTTTAGTCCCTTAATGCATATTGAGGTCTCCTCCCTCCCCCCATTTAGATCGGTTCCCTAATTGTGTTTTCTTCCCTACTTTCCCCATCCCTGGCCCATTCCCTTTCCTTTTCCCTAGGGAGAACGGGAGACTATTCCCTAGCCTTTTGTTCCCCCTCCCCTCCCCACTTCTGTCCTAGCCCCCTTCCTATTCCCATGAACAAATTGCAAATCTATAGTCTTATTTGTTTAGAGCTATGGATTTACTCGTTAGGAATGTGTATATGGTCTGTACTAATACTCTTTTTGATGGATAAATAGTATGTCATTATCTGCCTTTTTTTGTACAATAATATTTTCTCTGACACAATATTTGAGTTATTGTCTGTGCTTTAAATTCTGTAAATGAACATAGTTGCCTTGTGGCACTCAATCTCATTGGAGCTATGTGTGGTCTTGCCCCAATGTCCCTATAACTGCCACAATTTCATCCCCTTTTCTTCCCCCCATCCATCTTTGTCGCCCCCTTATATTTGTCCCCTTATACACCGCCCATGGGCATCTACTCTGGCAGGCCATACGGACGCCCAGGGCTTGCCTTATCCATCATGTAGCAGGCCCACCTTCACGCTTGGCAGCGTCGGGCACCCTCCTTAAGATCCTTGGATGGCCTGGGCCATCCGGGATTTTATCCCCTCTTCAACATCGCTGCATACCTGGGCATTGCGGCGATTGGGTGGAGGGGTTCTGGGCACGCCCTATCTCTAGACGTGCCTGGACCCTCCCCTCCGCCGCATAGCCTTCTGGTCACTGTAGTCAGAGGTTCGAAGGCTGCACGTCTGCCTCGAGCCGGCGACGTCCCACACCGGCTCGTCGGAGGGCTGATTTAAACCGGCCCATCAGGCTGTCAGTTCAGCCTGAGCCGGAGGGAGACACTCACACTGTGGCCATCTGCTGAGAGGTAAGACACTACACAGCTTAACTGAACATCTTTAATTTGTCTCCTTACACCTCTAGCTTTGTACCCTACATTTTCATTCAGTTGTCCTTTTGGTTTATACTAAATCTCTTCACCATCGGTGCTTCTACCTTTGTCCGGTGTCCTTTTTTCCTGCTTTATTCACAGCAATTTTCTGTCTCATGACTTTCAGGTGTGGAGTGCTTGTCCTCCCTCATCTATCTCGTCACTTCATTGCTCATGCTCAATCAGCAATGTTTGCCTCTGATCACCACTTTAAGTCATTCCTACCTCCTTTGTAACTTAACACTTCACATTTTTAATTTAGTTCACATCTTGTTAGTACCCAGTACACTTAACAATAACAAACCCCTTTCACCAATTATTTTCTAGCCTGCCTTTGCAGTTGATTTTACAGAGCTCCCAGTCAGAATCATTCAGGTGTACCCTCTCTTCAGATAATTAGATTAACAAAAAACATTTGATGTGAGTATTTACTTTAGGAGACACTTGTCCCTTTTTTCCTTGTTTTTCTATATCGAGTTATTCCTCCATTATTGTAACTCTATGACAATTTCACATTTCCCCAGTGTCCCCCTATCAGCCCTCTATGGCCATGCTAAATTGACCCCCTTGGATCCGGTCTTTTGGGGCGTACTCTGGGGTTCAGCCAGGTCTTTTTTGGGTGTCTACAGTGTATAGGGTAAGTGTCCATACCTATGTTCCCCATTCCCTTTTAAGGCAACTAGGTTCATATTTAAATCAACACTCTGTATGCATATTTATGTCAATAAAAATACGTTTTATTTATAGTAAGTTAACTGTGTACTTCTATATTTGACACCGCAAAAATCCCCCTATCCCTTCTTTGCTGTATCTGCCTTTATTGGGATGAGGCGTCTATATTAAGGGTGTTGTTTTCACCAACCGGACCAAAATACATAATCCAAAGACTAATGTCCTTGTGGCGGAAGTACTCGTCATACCTGAGCCATGCTAGTGCCCCGTAGACTAGATAAGCCTCCCCTATCGCATCCAAATAACAAAAGAGAGCGGAGCAATTTTCTGGAGCCCTTCCCCTATAACACTGGCTGAAATTGACCGGAGAATGAGCCTATATCACCTCTTCTCATCTTCCTCCTTCTTGCTGTCATCCAACTTACCTCTATCCAGATAATTTTTTTCCAGTGGAAGAAGGGAAAAAATTTCAACTTACTCACCCCTCCAAATTTTTTCTTGCACTTCCTGCTTGAGGTGTGCTCCTAGCGGCCCCTCAAAACAAATGTAGACCTCACATTTGGCCGAATCTGCCAATCAAACCCAGTCCACCTCCTTATCCAGCACCTTACCTTGTCTGCTGTCTACCGCACCAGCGTCCCCCGCCGCAGGCATCTGTCCAGCTACTTGTCCCGAGGAAGGCGACACCCGCGGAGCTGCCAGCAGCAGACCAGACAATGTCCCATTCCCCGCTCCCGGTGTGCCACCGGCCACGGCTGGAGGCCCCAGTACACTTGCTCCTGAACCAGCCAGAGGAACCCAAACCGCTGTGGGCAACCCTGCACCTGATAAAAGGTCCAGCCTCCCCAAAACGTCCCTCAACCTCACCAAGAGCTGTGCCAGATCCTGCACTCCCGACACTGCCCTACCAGAATCCACCGCAACCTCAGCCCCTGCCAACGCAAACCCCGCCCCATGCAAAGACCCCGCAGCACCGGTCCCCCAGCAATGGGCACACACACAGAAGACACAGAGGGTAGGCCTAAAGGCCGCTTAGCAGGCTGCCGTGGACTTGGACCTCCACCAGTCATCACTGCGTGCTGCATCGCTTCAGGCTCTGCCACTGGCTCCTGATCACTCTCCTCTTTCAGCTTCCCCTCTGACAGGGGAGCGTCCTCACGACCTGCTGTGCTGCCCTGTCATGCTGGCCCTCCGATTATTGCCTTGGAGTTCTACTCCGGGCCTCTCTGGAGGTGTAATGAACTAACAGGCAATCTACAACACACTCTTTGGACCTGCAAAAATGTATTACATTTTGGAACTTTCTCTCTCCTCCTTTGTTGCGAACCTTACAGGTATTCTGACAGAACTAACACCAGCGATGGCATTACTAGGGATAAATGTTGATATATATCCACTGTCTTTTAGAACAATAGTAGCACATATTCGAATTGCCGCAAGGCTTACTTTTACTTAATCTCACGACCTGTTGAATGTTATTACAAGACTGAACACACAATCTCAGAATTAACTATTATTGGCATATAAAAACTCTTCTATTAATAAATGTAAAAAAAAATGACAAGAATGGTTAAGCAACCCGAGAGCTTCTGATTATTTAAAGAACTGTGATTATATGATCTAAATAATAAATTGAAAGCAAAATATCAAATGAAAATAAATAAAAATAACTGTGAATAAATGAAAAAAAGTCCCAAATGAAATTGAGTATTGAACACCGAATAACAAAAGTGACTGAAGATGAGGTAGGAATGGTCAGAAGAAAAACAGTCTTTGGAGCCAAGGCAGATACAATTGGTGATCGTAGCTGTTAAACGACTAACACCCAGTGAGGAATCCTCCACCTTATTAGATGTACGCTTACCAAAGGTAAGCTGGATATCAGCTTATTTATGGACATCCACTCAGGGGAAATCAGCTCCTCAAATCTCCTCACAGGGAAGGGGCAGGCAGGATCTCTCCGTGTGATGGATTCAATCGGCATGCCGGGGGGACCCAGAAGGATAAAAGATTTTCTCCATAGTGTAAATCGGTATAACCATTTATTAAAGTAAAGGAATAATCACACTTACATTTAAAATCACGGTAGTAGGTACATAGAAAGTAAAACAGCCGGCCGGCTAGCATGCACCCGTTCGGAACGAGATAGGATAAAAACGATGACGTCAGCGCGTCAGCCTTCTGACGTACGTTTCGTCCTATTGGACGTCGTCATGGGAACGGGCGACGCACTGACTCATCGCTATTTGTAGACCTAAAGTCAAAACCAAGCCTCGCTCTGAAGCTCGGATGGCGTCACCACAACATCCTCCATAGAAGCAGGAAGTGTGTAACATACTGCTAATGGGATGGACAGACGATTCATCCGCCTGCACCATCAGACCCTCCCAGCGCTAGAAGAGCCAGAAAAAACAAAGGACCACACCAAGCGAACCGGATCCAAAATTAAATAAAAAGCAAATAAAGGATATATATATATGAAAAGTGTATAAATAATGAAAAATGAAAAAAATGTGGAATAAAAATTAGAGAACACTAAAGGGGACACGTGTAAGTGTTCCCATGTGTCCTCTAGTGGAACAAATGGAAATTGCACTTAAAATCCATTTCAGCACCATAAAAATATGGGAAATATGGTTAGAAACAAAAAATCAGCAGGTAATTGAAACTAAAACTAATGAAAAACTAAAATCCTTTCTCTGATTGTTATTAAGGGTATTAAAATAATAACGCCACCAGAGATTCAGAGCAAGTTCACAATATGTGATATATATGTAGATTAAAAACGTCATAAATTATCGATGTTTAAACATAGTAGTATAATATGAAATAAAAATTAGGAATAGAGATTTACAGTTGCATGTTGTTAATACACCACCCCTCACCCACAAATTCACTAAGGAGGATGTAGCAGTGATGAGAAAATGTGAAATAAAAAATAATAATAAGCAACCTACGATGTAATTATTCATGAGTTGTCCAGAAAAGCATTCAGATCTACGTCTACATTAAGTCCAAAAGGGGTGTAGCACTTCAGTCTGTGTATCCAGGTCATTTCAAGCCTAGAGATCCCCCGTATATTATAGACCCCCCCCTCCAATGTGGGGTGTATCTGTCAATACCAAGAAAGATGGTCTTCCTAGGGTCTCGATTATGTACCTCGAGATAATGTCTGGAGACCGGGTGTTTGGGGAAACCAGTTAGGATGTTGGTGATGTGCTCGTTAAGTCTTACAGATAGGGGACGTTTGGTCCTCCCCACATATTGTAATCCGCAAGGACATTGGAGAAGATACACCACCCGCTCTGTAGAGCATGTGATAAATGATCTGATTTCAAATTCCATCGAGGTACTGGTGGAAGTAAACTTATGTGTCCTTCTGTGGGTGCATCCACTGAGAGAGCACACCCTACACTTCCTGCATTGGTAGAAACCAATCATATATTCAAAAAATCCCCTCTTAGTAGGAGGAGGGTCCAGAACATTCGGGGCCACTCTACCTCTAAGAGAGGGGGCACCCTTATATACCACCTGTGGCTTGGCCGGAAGGATGGTACCTAGTACGTGGTCATTCTTGAGGACATGCCAATGTTTACCTATCAACTTAGCTACATTTTTGTGTTGCAAGGAATAGGTGGTGATAAAGGGGACTGAGGGTACCCTGTCAACATCTGGCGTCCTAGTCCTGAGCAAAGTGCCCCTATCAATGGTAGCCACTTCCTCCAATGTATTCTTCAGAGAGGCCTCAGAATAGCCCTTCTCCAAAAAACGTTCTATTAAAATATTAGCTTGGGCTAAAAATTCTCCATGGTCAGAGCAGTTACGTTTTAAGCGGATAAGTTGACTTTTAGGCACAGACCTCAGCCAGGTCTCATGATGGCAACTATCGGTCGGTATATAAGAATTCCGATCTGTATTTTTGAAAAGGGTTGCCGTAGTAAACTGCCCATCTTTAACGCCAATCTTAAGGTCCAGGAAGTTGATCTCGGACTGACTGGCCTCATAAGAGAGTCTAATGCCCCGGTCGTTGTCATTCAACCCCCTCATGTACATATCTAGGTCTTCACGATCACCATTCCATAGGAGGAGGATGTCATCTATGTACCTAGCCCACAACACCACCTGAGGTTTTTGTTGGGCATAGATGACACCCTCCTCCCACAGGGCCATGAAGAGGTTCGCCAGACTGGGGGCATACTTAGCCCCCATGGCAACATCTCTATCCTGCCTATAGAATTGGCCCCCAAACCAAAAGTAGTTCCTAGTAGCTACAAAATGAAGTAGCTGCATAATAAAGCATATTTGTTCATCGAACAGCGATGAGTCACGCCTAAGATAGTATTCTACCGCGAATAACCCCAAATCATGCGGTATCACGGTGTATAATGAGGCGACATCAGCTGTCACTAGCCACCAACCTGGACCAGGAGTATAATTAGAAAGTAAGTTGATTACATGGCGGGTGTCCTTCAGGTAGGACGGCATCCCTGTGACCAATGGCTGTAAGTAAAAATCTATATACCTGCCCACCCAGGACGATATGGAATCAATTCCACTAACAATCGGACGTCCCGGGGGGCAGGTAGGATGTTTGTGGATTTTTGGCAAGTAGTAAAGAACCGGGGTGCGCGGGGCTTTAGGTACTAAATAGGATTTCTCCTTATTGTTTAAAATGCCCTGTTCAAACCCAAACTTAATCAACACCTCCAACTCTTTTTTATATTGGACCTTAGGATCTGATCTGAGGGGGGTATACGTATCACGATCCCCCAATATTTTGGACATCTCCGTGAGGTAATCCTTCCTATCCAAAACAATGATACCCCCCCCCTTTGACGTCCATCCCATTAGCAGTATGTTACACACTTCCTGCTTCTATGGAGGATGTTGTGGTGACGCCATCCGAGCTTCAGAGTGAGGCTTGGTTTTGACTTTAGGTCTACAAATAGCGATGAGTCAGTGCGTCGCCCGTTCCCATGACGACGTCCAATAGGACGAAACGTACGTCAGAAGGCTGACGCGCTGACGTCATCGTTTTTATCCTATCTCGTTCCGAACGGGTGCATGCTAGCCGGCCGGCTGTTTTACTCTCTATGTACCTACTACCGTGATTTTAAATGTAAGTGTGATTATTCCTTTACTTTAATAAATGGTTATACCGATTTACACTATGGAGAAAATCTTTTATCCTTCTGGGTCCCCCCGGCATGCCGATTGAATCCATCACACGGAGAGATCCTGCCTGCCCCTTCCCTGTGAGGAGATTTGAGGAGCTAATTTCCCCTGAGTGGATGTCCATAAATAAGCTGATATCCAGCTTACCTTTGGTAAGCGTACATCTAATAAGGTGGAGGATTCCTCACTGGGTGTTAGTCGTTTAACAGCTACGATCACCAATTGTATCTGCCTTGGCTCCAAGGACTGTTTTTCTTCTGACCATTCCTACCTCATCTTCAGTCACTTTTGTTATTCGGTGTTCAATACTCAATTTCATTTGGGACTTTTTTTCATTTATTCACAATTATTTTTATTTATTTTCATTTGATATTTTGCTTTCAATTTATTATTTATATTTTGTATCACTGGATAGATCGTTATTCATTAATATCTATATATTCACGTTTGTATAGTTACCATATATGTCATTCCTTTTAGCGCAGTCTTTTTTGATTATTTTTGTCTATTATGTGCACGCCTCACTTTAGAACTGCAGCTTTAATTGTATAGAACCTTGTTAGCATCATATTGTTTTGAGGAGCGCGGTAATTTTTGGTGTTTATTTTGTGATTATATGAACTTCTATATGTTTTTCATATGGATTTCCTCCCTCATCCCTCTTAATTTGTAATCCTTGGCAACCAAACACAGTTACAGTTAGTTCCCACCCGGGATAAGCAGAAAAAGGTGTTCAATTATATGGCTAGCACCTGGTATCCTTGTGATTTATTTTTTATTATATGTTCTCTGTTTGTTATATTATGATCTATGCAATGTGATAAGTAATACCAAAATAACTGTAAACATTATTGTTGGAAATTGTTCATTTAAAACCTAATAACATGTTTAACTGCTTGCCGACCAGCCACCGTCATTTTACTGCGGCAGGTCGGCACGATCCCTTGAACCATCGTAGCTATATGTCGGCTTGCGGGACCGGGATAGCAGGCGCGTGCCCGGTGCACAGCGGGGGTACCGATGCTCGTGGATGACGGTCACGATGACCGCTGGCCACGAGCGATTGCGAGCACGAGACAGAACAGGGATGAGTGTGTAAAAACACACACTTCCCTGTTCTATTCTGGGAGGAGTGACAGATCGTGTGTTCCTATCAGCTAGGAACCATGATCCGTCACTTCCTCTAGTCAGTCCCCTCCCCCTTCAGTTAGAATCACCTCCCAGGGAACACAGTTAACCCCTTGATCGCCCCTAGTGTTAACCCCTTCACTGCCAGTGACATTTTCACAGTAATCAGTGCATTTTTATAGCACTGATCGCTGTATAAATGCCAGTGGTCCCAAAAATGTGTTAAAAATTGTCTGATGTGTCTGCCATAATGTCGCAGTCATGATAAAAATCGCAGGTCACCGCCATTACTAGTAATAAAATAAAAAATAAAAATGCTTTAAATCTATCCCCTATTTTGTAGACGCTATAACTTTTGCGCAAACCAATCAATAAACTGAGCCTAAACTGAGAAAAAAATTTGCTTTTTTTAAAAAAAAATGGGGATATTTATTAGAGCAAAAAGTACAAAATACTGGGGGTTATTAATCCACTTTGCACTACAAGTGCAAATTACAAGTGCAAAGTGCACTTGAAATTGCACTGAAAGTGCACTTGGAAGTGCAGACGCTGTAGATCCAAGGGGGGCATGCAAGGAAAATAATAAACAGCATTTTAGCTTGCACATGATTGGATGATAAAATCAGCAGAGCTTCCCCTCATTTCAGATATACCCTCAGATCTACAGCGACTGTACTTCCAATTGCACTTTGCACTTGCAGTTTGCACTTGTAGTGCAAAGTGGATTTGCTTTTCGTAAATAACCCCCATTGTGTTTTTTTCAAAATTGTCACTCTTTTTTTGTTTATAGCGCAAAAAATAAAAACCGCAGAGGCGATCAAATACCACCAGAAGAAAGCTCTATTTGTGAGAAAAAAGGACGTCAATTTTGTTTGGGTTTAGCGTTGCACGACCGCGCAATTGTCAGTTAAAGCGACACAGTGCCGAATCGCAAAAAATGGCCCGGTCATTCAGCAGCCAAATCTTCCGGGGCTGAAGTGGTTAAAGTCGGAAAAAAAAATCAGGGGTTTCCCATGTATCACTTTCATATTTCCCCTGGCTTTAGTCAGTGTGGGATTCTTCAGTTGCTCTGTACCAACATTTTCTAGATCTATCGCAAAATTCTGTCCACTTTTCCCTTGAGGACTAGGCATAACATTTTGTTCATTATTGGGTCAGACTTTGCTTCCTTCTGATCCCCATCCATTACTAAAATAGGAAATGGCCTAACACCTTCACTGGAGAAACCCACAGTTTCCCCTGCCACATTATCATCAAGAGCATTAGGGCTGATTTAATTGTTTGCAACCCTTTCGCAGCCGAAGCCATCTTGCAATTTTTCTTTTTAAATGTGCATTTTTGGCCTGAAGACTAGCTAACCCCCCAAAATATTACATAGTTTCTGAAAGAAGAAACCCTGGAGAATAAAATGTTATTGTCATAAAAAGTGTTTGGGGACCTGGGTCCTGCCCCACGGGAAATGTATCAATGCAAAAAAAGTTTTAAAAACGGACATTTTTTCGGGAGCAGTGATTTTAATAATGCTTAAAGTGAAACAATAAAAGTGAAATATTCCTTTAAATTTTATACCTGGGGGGTGTCTATAGTATGCCTGTAAAGTGGCGCATGTTTCCCGTGTTTACAACAGTGCGAGAGATTTCTAAAGGAAAAAAAAGTCATTTAAAAGTAGTAGCGGTAGCTAGTCATTGAGTCATTGAGTCATTGAAAAAAACGGCCTGGCATTCCCCCGCAGTGCATTACCTGGCCCTTTGGGTCTGGTATGAATATTAAGGGGAACCCCAAACCAAAATTTAAGAAAAAAAATGCATGGGGGTCCCCCCAAATTCCATACCAGGCCCTTCAGGTCTGGTATGGATACTAAGGGGAACCCAGCGCCAAATTTTTTTTTAAAAATGGCGTGGGGGTCCCCCTAAAAATCCATACCAGACCCTTATCCAAGCACGCAACCTGGCAGGCTGCAGGAAAAGAGTGGAGGACGACAGAGCACCCCTCCTCCTGAACCGTACCAGGCCACATGTCCTCAACATGGGGAGGATGTCCCCATGTTGATGGGGACAAGGGCCTCATCCCCACAACCCTTGCCCGGTGGTTGTGGGGTCTGCGGGCAGGGGGCTTATGGGAATCTGGAAGCCCCCTTTAACAAGGGGACCCCCAGATCCCGGCCCCCCCTGTGTGAAATGGTAATGGGGTACAAATGTACCCCTACCATTTCACAAAAAAAGTGTCATGTTAAAAAAGACAAGGGACGGTTTTTGACTATTTCTTTATTATGTCTTCTTCTTCCATCTTCTTCTGGTCTTCATTCGGTTTTCTTCCTCCATCTTGTTCTTCCCTTGCTTCTTCCTCTTCTTCCTCCGATCCTCTGCTTCTTCCTTCGGTCTTCTCGTCCGCATCTTCCTCCGGCGTCTTCTTGCCCGCTTCGTTCTCCGGACGATCCGCATCCATGGGAGGTTCCCACTGTGTGATACTTCTGTTCTTTTGACAGTTCTTATATAACTGAGGGCGGGGCCACCCAGTGACCCCGCTCCCCTCTGACACACGGGGACTTCACGGGGACTTCACGGGGACTTCACAGGGACTTCCCTGTGGCTTTCCCTGTGATGTCAGAGGGGGCGGGGTCACCCAGTTACATAATGGGTGACCCTGCCCCACCCTGACACCACAGGGAAAACCATAGGGAAGTTCCGGTGCGTCAGAGGGGGGCGGGGTCACCGCCCTCAGTTATACAAGAACTGTCAGGAGAACAGAAGCGTCACACAGCGGGAACCTCCCATGGATGTGGATCGTCCGAAGAACAAAGCAGGGAAGAAGAAGCCAGAGGAAGATGCGATGGAGGAAAGAAGATGGAGGAAGAAAACTGAATGAAGACCAGAAGAAGATGGAAGAAGCAGCGGGGAAAGAAGAAGACATTAATAAAGAAGTTGGCAAAAACTGTCTCTTGTCTTTTTTAACATCTTTGATACTTTTTTTGTGAAATGGTAGGGGAACATTAGTACCCCATTACCATTTCACACAGGGGGGGCTGGGATCTGGGGGTCCCCTTGTTAAAGTGGGCTTCTAGATTCCGATAAGCCCCCACCCGCAGACCCCCACAACCACCGGGAAAAGGTTGTGGGGATGAGGCCCTTGTCCCCATCAACATGGGGACATACTCCAGGCTTGTGGCCTGGTACGGTTCGGAGGGGGCAGCTCTCTCGTCCCCCCTCTTTTCCTGCGGCCTACCAGGTTGCGTGCTCGGATAAGGGTATGGTATGCAGTAATGCAATGAAATATACAGCATTAAACTTGCAGTAACGCACAGAACTGTATGGCGTTTAACTTGCAGAAACGCAATGAAATATACGGAGTTAAACTTGCAGTAAGGCACAGAACTATATGGCGTTAAGCTTTGGCTGTCAGCTTTCTACTAGAAATGATTTGGGCTACTGTAAATCCTCACAATCACTTCCACATACTCCAGAATATTCCACCTTTCCACCATATAACTTGGGCTTGGCTCTGCTGTCCCTTCTATAGGCCTGGGATGCCATAGCATATGTCAGTGGGTAGAGCAGAGGGAGATCAGTGAACATTCATTTGATGATCGTTTCTAAAGAGAATGCACCTGGGATCGACAGGAATTGTAGCGTCAGAAAAGAAGATAATGATTTGTGCTAATTAGCTTCAGTGAAGTACAGGGGAAACATTAGGGGTCTGATAGACCTTTGATGTTGCAGACCTTTACTGCAAGTTTAAAGCCATATAGTTCTGTGTGTTACTGCAAGTCTAACGCTGTATAGTTCAGTGCATTATTGCAAGTTAAACATTGTATATTTCATTGCGTTACTGCAAGTTTAACGCTGTATATTTCATTGCGTTACTGCAAGTTTAACGCTGTATATTTCATTGCGTTACTGCAAGTTTAACATCATATAGTTCTGTGCATTACTGCAAGTTTAATGCTGTATAGTTCTGTGCATTACTGCAGTTTTAATGTCGTATATTTCATTGTGTTACTGCAAGTTTTACACCATATATTTAATTGCCTTACTGCAAGTTTAACTCCGTGTATTTCATTGAGTTAATGCAAGTTTAACGCTATATAGTTACTGTAAGTATAACGCCGTATAGTTCTGTGCTTTGTCCACTGTCTGACAGTTCATAAATAGCTAAGGGGTGGGGCAAACCCCACCCCTCGGCGACATAATTGGGTAGCCCTACCCCTTAGTTATTTAAAGAGGAACTGCAGTCTGCTCACATAATTTGTAATAAAAACATCTTTGCCATTCTGAAGCTTCCCTCCAACCACTTTGCATATTATTTTATACATACTGTGATTCTGTACTTGCCAAATATACTGCAGAAATCTCCCTCCACTGAGTCTGGCTGCAACCATTTTAACTGTGGGCAGCTGAAGCTGCTGCCTGTTCACTTCCTGGATTTACACAGACACACAGAGGCACACCTCCAGCTCTGCAGCTCTCATTGAACATTTAATGACTCATCTCCCCTCCTTTCCTGGCAAACTATCACAAGAGTGAGAGAGAGAGAGAGCTATGCATGATGTCATAAGCCTAGGCTTTTGACCAGAAAAGAAACGGGAAGTGGGCTGTATAAGGTATTTACTGGCAAAAAAAAAAATGTTTTACTATCCAAAGTTAAAACAACAAGGGCAGAAGATTTAATAGCTGTTAAGTTGAAAAAATGACTGAACTTACACTTTAAGTACTGTCAGACAACAGAGATGGCAGATAACAGGAGCCTTCTTTAGGACCAGAATTTTTTTTATTTCAGGTCGTCGTTAGCGGCGGGCATCATGGTTGATATTGGATCTACTTCGTGGGACATTTATTTTTATTTTTTTAATTTTTTTTTATAAAGGATTGTCAAAAACTGTCTGTGTTTTTAATTACTTTTTACATTTTTTGGTGAATAAGTAGGGATACCATGTACCCCTACTTATTCACCAAAGTTACCTTATTCAGCTAAAGTTAACTATAGAAGGTTGGTGGAGTTTTCCTGATCCTATCACTACCGCAGGCACCTACATTATTTACACGCTAGTGTATTGCGACCTCTGTACAGTGTTCAACTAAAGCTACCTGTAGAATGTTGGTGGTGTTTTCCTGATCCTATCACTACCGCAGGCAGCTACATTATTTACACGTTAGTGTAGTGCGACCTCTGCACAGTGTTCAGCTAAAGCTTCAAGTTAGTGTAGTGCGACCTCTGCACAGTGTTCAGCTAAAGCTACAAGTTAGTGTAGTGCGACCTCTGCAGTGTTCAACTAAAGCTACCTGTAGAAGGTTGGTGTTGTTTTCATGATTCTATCACTACCACAGGCAGCTACATTATTTACATGTTAGTGTAGTGCTACCTCTGCACAGTGTTCAGCTAAAGCTCCAAGTTAGTGTAGTGCGACCTCTGCACAGTTTAGCTAAAGCTACAAGTTAGTGTAGTGCGACCTCTGCACAGTGTTCAGCTAAAGCTACCTGTAGAAGGTTGGTGTTGTTTTCCTGATCCTATCACTACCGCAGGCAGCTACATTATTTACACGTTAGTCTAGTGCGACCTCTGCACAGTGTTCAGCTAAAGCTACAAGTTAGTGTAGTGCGACCTCTGCACAGTGTTCAGCTAAAGCTACAAGTTAGTGTAGTGTGACCTCTGCACAGAGTTCAGCTAAAGCTACCTGTAGAAGGTTGGTGTTGTTTTCCTGATCCTATCACTACAGCAGGCAGCTACATTATTTACAGGTTAATGTAGTGCGACCTCTGCACAGTGTTCAGCTAAAGCTTCAAGTTAGTGTGGTGCGACCTCTGCACAGTGTTCAGCTAAAGCTACCTGTAGAAGGTTGGTGTTGTTTTGCTGATCCTATCACTACCGCAGGCAGCTACATTATTTACACGTTAGTGTAGTGCGACCTCTGCACAGTGTTCAGCTAAAGCTACAAGTTAGTGTAGTGCGACCTCTGCACAGTGTTCAGCTAAAGCTACAAGTTAGTGTAGTGCGACCTCTGCACAGTGTTCAGCTAAAGCTACCTTTAGAAGGTTGGTGTTGTTTTCCTGATCCTATAACTACTGCAGGCAGCTACATTATTTACACGTTAGTGTATTGCGACCTCTGTACAGTGTTCAACTAAAGCTACCTGTACAAAGTTGGTGGTGTTTTCCTGATCCGATCACTACCGCAGGCAGCTACATTATTTACACGTTAGTGTAGTGCGACCTCTTCACAGTGTTCAGCTAAAGCTACCTGTAGAAGGTTGGTGTTGTTTTCCTGATCCTATCTAAACCGCAGGCAGCTACATTATTTACACGTTACTGTAGTGCGACCTCTGCACAGTGTTCAGCTAAAGCTACAATTTAGTGTAGTGCGACCTCTGCACAGTGTTCAGCTAAAGCTACAAGTTAGTGTAGTGCGACCCCTGTACAGTGTTCAGCTAAAGCTACCTGTAGAAGGTTGGTGTTGTTTTCCTGATCCTATCACTACCGCAGGCAGCTACATTATTTACACGTTAGTGTAGTGCGACCTCTGCACAGTGTTCAGCTAAAGTTACCTGTAGAAGGTTGGTGGAGTTTTTCTGATCCTATCACTACCGCAGGCAACTACATTATTTACACGTTAGTGTATTGCGACCTCTGTACAGTGTTCAACTAAAGCTACCTGTAGAAGGTTGGTGGTGTTTTCCTGATCCTATCACTACCGCAGGCAGCTACATTATTTACAGGTTAATGTAGTGCGACCTCTGCACAGTGTTCAGCTAAAGCTACAAGTTAGTGTGGTGCGACCTCTGCACAGTGTTCAGCTAAAGCTACCTGTAGAAGGTTGGTGTTGTTTTCCTGATCCTATCACTACCGCAGGCAGCTACATTATTTACACGTTAGTGTAGTGCGACCTCTGCACAGTGTTCAGCTAAAGCTACAAGTTAGTGTAGTGCGACCTCTGCACAGTGTTCAGCTAAAGCTACAAGTTAGTGTAGTGTGACCTCTGCACAGTGTTCAGCTAAAGCTACCTGTAGAAGGTTGGTGTTGTTTTCCTGATCCTATCACTACCGCAGGCAGCTACATTATTTACACGTTAATGTAGTGCGACCTCTGCAAAGTGTTCTGCTAAAGCTACAAGTTAGTGTAGTGCAACCTCTGCACAGTGTTCAGCTAAAGCTACAAGTTAGTGTAGTGCGACCTCTGCACAGTGTTCAGCTAAAGCTACCTGTAGAAGATTGGTGTTGTTTTCCTGATCCTATCACTACCGCAGGCAGCTACATTGTTTACACGTTAGTGTAGTGCGACCTCTGCACAGTGTTCAGCTAAAGCTACACGTTAGTGTAGTGCGGCCTCTGCACAGTGTTCAGCTAAAGGTACCTCTAGAAGGTTGGTGTTGTTTTCCTGATCCTATAACTACCGCAGGCAGCTACATTATTTACACGTTAGTGTATTGCGACCTCTGTACAGTGTTCAACTAAAGCTACCTGTAGAAAGTTGGTGGTGTTTTCCTGATCCGATCACTACCGCAGGCAGCTACATTATTTCCACGTTTGTGTAGTGCGACCTCTGCAAAGTGTTCAGCTAAAGCTACCTGTAGAAGGTTAATGTTGTTTTCCTGATCCGATCACTACCGCAGGCAGCTACATTATTTACACGTTAGTGTAGTGCGACCTCTGCACAGTGTTCAGCTAAAGCTACAATGTAGTGTAGTGCGACCTCTGCACAGTGTTCAGCTAAAGCTACAAGTTAGTGTAGTGCGACCCCTGCACAGTGTTCAGATAAAGCTACCTGAAGAAGGTTGGTGTTGTTTTCTTGATCCTATCAGTACCGTAGGCAGCTACATTATTTACACGTTAGTGTAGTGAGACCTCTGTACAGTGTTCAGCTAAAGTTACCTGTAGAAGGTTGGTGGAGTTTTCCTGATCCTATCACTACAGCAGGCACCTACACTACCGTTCAAAAGTTTGGGGTCACCCAAACAATTTTGTGTTTTCCATGAAAAGTCACACTTATTCACCACCATACGTTGTGAAATGAATAGAAAATAGAGTCAAGACATTGACAAGGTTAGAAATAATGATTTGTATTTGAAATAACATTGTTTTTACATCAAACTTTGCTTTCATCAAAGAATCCTCCTTTTGCAGCAATTACAGCATTGCACACCTTTGGCATCCGTCCACAACACTTTTTTCCAGTCTTCCTCTGTCCAATGTCTGTGTTCTTTTGCCCATCTTAATCTTTTTCTTTTATTGGCCAGTCTCAGATATGGCTTTTTCTTTGCCACTCTGCCCTGAAGCCCAAAATCCCGCAGCCGCCTCTTCACTGTAGATGTTGACACTGGTGTTTTGCGGGTACTATTTAATGAAGATGCCAGTTGGGGACCTGTGAGGCGTCTGTTTCTCAAACTAGAGACTCTAATGTGCTTATCTTCTTGCTTAGTTGTGCAACGCGGCCTCCCACTTCTTTTTCTACTCTGGTTAGAGCCTGTTTGTGCTGTCCTCTGAAGGGAGTAGTACACACCGTTGTAGGAAATCTTCAATTTCTTTGCAATTTCTCGCATGGAATAGCCTTCATTTCTAAGAACAAGAATAGACTGTCGAGTTTCAGATGAAAGTTCTCTTTTTCTGGCCATTTTGAGCGTTTAATTGACCCCACAAATGTGATGCTCCAGAAACTCAATCTGCTCACAGGAAGGTCAGTTTTGTAGCTTCTGGAAGGAGCTAGACTGTTTTTAGATGTGTGAACATGATTGCACAAGGGTTTGCTAATCATCAATTAGCCTTCTGAGCCAATGAGCAAACACATTGTACCATTAGAACACTGGAGTGATAACTGCTGGAAATGGGCCTCTATACACCTATGTAGATATTGCACCAAAAACTAGACATTTGCAGTTAGAATAGTCATTTACCACATTAGCAATGTATAGAGTATATTTGTTTAAAGTTAGGACTAGTTTAAAGTTAGCTTCATTTAAAAGTACAGTGCTTTTCCTTCAAAAATAAGGACATTTCAATGTGACCCCAAACTTTTGAACGGTAGTGTACATTATTTACACGTTAGTGTATTGCGACCTCTGCACAGTGTTCAGCTAAAGCTTCAAGTTAGTGTAGTGCGACCTCTTCACAGTGTTCAGCTAAAGCTACAAGTTAGTGTAGTGCGACCTCTGCACAGTGTTCAGCTAAATCTACCTATAGAAGCTTGGTGTTGTTTTCCTGATCCTATCACTACCGCAGGCAGCTACATTATTTACACGTTAGTGTAATGCGACCTCTGCACAGTGTTCAGCTAACGCTACAAGTTAGTGTAGTGCGACCTCTGCACAGTGTTCAGCTATAGCTACCTATAGAAGGTTGGTGTTGTTTTCCTGATCCTATCACTACCGCAGGCAGCTACATTATTTACACGTTAATGTAGTGCGACCTCCGCACAGTGTTCAGCTAAAGCTTCAAGTTAGTGTAGTGCGACCTCTGCACAGTGTTCAGCTAAAGCTACAAGTTAGTGTAGTGCGAGCTCTGCACAGTGTTCAACTAAAGCTACCTGTAGAAGGTTGGTGTTATTTTCATGATCCTATCACTACCGCAGGCAGCTACATTATTTACACGTTAGTCTAGTGCGACCTCTGCACAGTGTTCAACTAAAGCTACCTGTAGAAGGTTGGTGTTGTTTTCATGATCCTATCACTACCGCAGGCAGCTACATCATTTACATGTTAGTGTAGTGCTTCCTCTGCACAGTGTTCAGCTAAAGCTACAAGTTAGTGCAGTGCGACCTCTGCACAGTGTTCAGCTAAAGCTACAAGTTAGTCTAGTGCGACCTCTGCACAGTGTTCAGCTAAAGCTACCTGTAGAAGGTTGGTGTTGTTTTCCTGATCCTATCACTACCGCAGGCAGCTACATTATTTACACGTTAGTGTAGTGCGACCTCTGCACAGTGTTCAGCTAAAGCTACAAGTTAGTGTAGTGCGACCTCTGCACAGTGTTCAGCTAAAGCTACAAGTTAGTGTAGTGCGACCTCTGCACAGTGTTCAGCTAAAGCTACCTTTAGAAGGTTGGTGTTGTTTTCCTCATCCTATCACTACCACAGGCAGCTACATTATTTACACGTTAGTGTAGTGCGACCTCTGCACAGTGTTCAGCTAAAGCTACAAGTTAGTGTAGTGCGACCTCTGCACAGTGTTCAGCTAAAGCTACAAGTTTGTGTAGTGTGACCTCTGCACAGTGTTCAGCTAAAGCTACCTGTAGAAGGTTGGTGTTGTTTTCCTGATCCTATCACTACCGCAGGCAGCTACATTATTTACACGTTAATGTAGTGCGACCTCTGCACAGTGTTCAGCTAAAGCTACCTGTAGAAGGTTGGTGTTGTTTTCCTGATCCTATCACTACCGCAGGCAGCTACATTATTTACACATTACTGTAGGGCGACCTCTGCACAGTGTTCAGCTAAATCGACAATTTAGTGTAGTGCGACTTCTGCACAGTGTTCAGCTAAAGCTACAAGTTAGTGTAGTGCGACCTCTGCACAGTGTTCAGCTAAAGCTCCAAGTTAGTGTAGTGCGACCTCTGCACAGTGTTCAGATAAAGCTACAAGATAGTGTGGTGCGACCTCTGCACAGTGTTCAGCTAAAGCTACCTGTAGAAGGTTGGTGTTGTTTTCCTGATCCTATCACTACCGCAGGCAGCTACATTATTTACACGTTAATGTAGTGCGACCTCCGCACAGTGTTCAGCTAAAGCTCCAAGTTAGTGTAGTGCGACCTCTGCACAGTGTTCAGCTAAAGCTACAAGTTAGTGTAGTGCGAGCTCTGCACAGTGTTCAGCTAAAGCTACCTGTAGAAGGTTGGTGTTATTTTCATGATCCTATCACTACCGCAGGCAGCTACATTATTTACATGTTAGTGTAGTGCTACCTCTGCACAGTGTTCAGCTAAAGCTACAAGTTAGTGTAGTGCGACCTCTGCACAGTGTTCAGCTAAAGCTACAAGTTAGTGTAGTGCGACCTCTGCACAGTGTTCAGCTAAAGCTACCTGTAGAAGGTTGGTGGAGTTTTCCTGATCCTATCACTACAGCAGGCACCTACATTATTTACACGTTAGTGTATTGCGACCTCTGCACAGTGTTCAGCTAAAGCTTCAAGTTAGTGTAGTGCGACCTCTTCACAGTGTTCAGCTAAAGCTACAAGTTAGTGTAGTGCGACCTCTGCACAGTGTTCAGCTAAATCTACCTATAGAAGCTTGGTGTTGTTTTCCTGATCTTATCACTACCGCAGGCAGCTACATTATTTACACGTTAGTGTAATGCGACCTCAGCACAGTGTTCAGCTAACGCTACAAGTTAGTGTAGTGCGACCTCTGCACAGTGTTCAGCTATAGCTACCTATAGAAGGTTGGTGTTGTTTTCCTGATCCTATCACTACCACAGGCAGCTACATTATTTACACGTTAATGTAGTGCGACCTCCGCACAGTGTTCAGCTAAAGCTCCAAGTTAGTGTAGTGCGACCTCTGCACAGTGTTCAGCTAAAGCTACAAGTTAGTGTAGTGCGAGCTCTGCACAGTGTTCAACTAAAGCTACCTGTAGAAGGTTGGTGTTATTTTCATGATCCTATCACTACCGCAGGCAGCTACATTATTTACATGTTAGTGTAGTGCTACCTCTGCACAGTGTTCAGCTAAAGCTATAAGTTAGTGTAGTGCGACCTCTGCACAGTTTAGCCAAAGCTACAACTTAGTGTAGTGCGACCTCTGCACAGTGTTCAGCTAAAGCTACCTGTAGAAGGTTGGTGTTGTTTTCCTGATCCTATCACTACCGCAGGCAGCTACATTATTTACACGTTAGTCTAGTGCGACCTCTGCACAGTGTTCAACTAAAGCTACCTGTAGAAGGTTGGTGTTGTTTTCATGATCCTATCACTACCGCAGGCAGCTACATCATTTACATGTTAGTGTAGTGCTTCCTCTGCACAGTGTTCAGCTAAAGCTACAAGTTAGTGCAGTGCGACCTCTGCACAGTGTTCAGCTAAAGCTACAAGTTAGTCTAGTGCGACCTCTGCACAGTGTTCAGCTAAAGCTACCTGTAGAAGGTTGGTGTTGTTTTCCTGATCCTATCACTACCGCAGGCAGCTACATTATTTACACGTTAGTCTAGTGTGACCTCTGCACAGTGTTCAGCTAAAGCTACAAGTTAGTGTAGTGCGACCTCTGCACAGTGTTCAGCTAAAGCTACAAGTTAGTGTAGTGTGACCTCTGCACAGTGTTCAGCTAAAGCTACCTGTAGAAGGTTGGTGTTGTTTTCCTGCTCCTATCACTACCGCAGGCAGCTACATTATTTACAGGTTAATGTAGTGCGACCTCTGCACAGTGTTCAGATAAAGCTACAAGTTAGTGTGGTGCGACCTCTGCACACTGTTTAGCTAATCTACCTGTAGAAGGTTGGTGTTGTTTTCCTGATCCTATCACTACCACAGGCAGCTACATTATTTACACGTTAGTGTAGTGCGACCTCTGCACAGTGTTCAGCTAAAGCTACAAGTTAGTGTAGTGCGACCTCTGCACAGTGTTCAGCTAAAGCTACAAGTTTGTGTAGTGTGACCTCTGCACAGTGTTCAGCTAAAGCTACCTGTAGAAGGTTGGTGTTGTTTTCCTGATCCTATCACTACCGCAGGCAGCTACATTATTTACACGTTAATGTAGTGCGACCTCTGTACAGTGTTCAGCTAAAGCTACCTGTAGAAGGTTGGTGTTGTTTTCCTGATCCTATCACTACCGCAGGCAGCTACATTATTTACACATTACTGTAGTGCGACCTCTGCACAGTGTTCAGCTAAATCGACAATTTAGTGTAGTGCGACTTCTGCACAGTGTTCAGCTAAAGCTACAAGTTAGTGTAGTGCGACCTCTGCACAGTGTTCAGCTAAAGCTCCAAGTTAGTGTAGTGCGACCTCTGCACAGTGTTCAGATAAAGCTACAAGATAGTGTGGTGCGACCTCTGCACAGTGTTCAGCTAAAGCTACAAGTTAGTGTAGTGCGACCTCTGCACAGTGTTCAGCTAAAGCTACAAGTTAGTGTAGTGCGACCTCTGCACAGTGTTCAGCTAAAGCTACCTGTAGAAGGTTGGTGTTGTTTTCCTGATCCTATCACTACCGCAGGCAGCTACATTATTTAAACGTTAGTGTATTGTGACCTCTGTACAGTGTTCAACTAAAGCTACCTGTAGAAAGTTGGTGGTGTTTTCCTGATCCGATCACTACCGCAGGCAGCTACATTATTTACACGTTAGTGTAGTGCGACCTCTGCACAGTGTTCAGCTAAAGCTACCTGTAGAAGGTTGGTGTTGTTTTCCTGATCCTATCTAAACCGCAGGCAGCTACATTATTTAAACGTTACTGTAGTGCGACCTCTGCACAGTGTTCAGCTAAAGCTACAATTTAGTGTAGTGCGACCTCTGCACAGTGTTCAGCTAAAGCTACAAGTTAGTGTAGTGTGACCCCTGCACAGTGTTCAGCTAAAGCTACCTGTAGAAGGTTGGTGTTGTTTTCCTGATCCTATCACTACCGCAGGCAGCTACATTATTTACACGTTAGTGTAGTGCGACCTCTGCACAGTGTTCAGCTAAAGCTACCTTTAGAAGGTTGGTGGAGTTTTCCTGATCCTATCACTACCGCAGGCACCTACATTATTTACACATTAGTGTATTGCGACCTCTGTACAGTGTTCAACTAAAGCTACCTGTAGAAGGTTGGTGGTGTTATCCTGATCCTATCACTACCGCAGGCAGCTACATTATTTACAGGTTAATTTATTACAACCTCTGCAGTGTTCAGCTAAAGCTACAAGTTAGTGTGGTGCGACCTCTGCACAGTGTTCAGCTAAAGCTACCTGTAGAAGGTTGGTGTTGTTTTCCTGATCCTATCACTACCGCAGGCAGCTACATTATTTACACGTTAGTGTAGTGCGACCTCTGCACAGTGTTCAGCTAAAGCTACAAGTTAGTGTAGTGCGACCTCTGCACAGTGTTCAGCTAAAGCTACAAGTTAGTGTAGTGCGACCTCTGCACAGTGTTCAGCTAAAGCTACAAGTTAGTGTAGTGTGACCTCTGCACAGTGTTCAGCTAAAGCTACCTGTGGAAGGTTGGTGTTGTTTTCCTCATCCTATCACTACTGCAGGCAGCTACATTATTTACAGGTTAATGTAGTGCGACCTCTGCGCAGTGTTCAGATAAAGCTACAAGTTAGTGTGGTGCGACCTCTGCACACTGTTCAGCTAAAGCTACCTGTAGAAGGTTGGTGTTGTTTTCCTGATCCTATCACTACCGCAGGCAGCTACATTATTTACACGTTAGTGTAGTGCGACCTCTGCACAGTGTTCATCTAAAGTTACCTGTAGAACGTTGGTGGAGTTTTCCTGATCCTATCACTACCGCAGGCACCTATATTATTTACACGTTAGTGTATTGCGACCTCTGTACAGTGTTCAACTAAAGCTACCTGTAGAAAGTTGGTGGCATTTTCCTGATCCTATCACTACCGCAGGCAGCTACATTATTTACAGGTTAATGTAGTGCGACCTCTGCACAGTGTTCAGCTAAAGCTACAAGTTAGTGTAGTGCGACCTCTGCACAGTGTTCAGCTAAAGCTACAAGTTAGTGTAGTGTGACCTCTGCACAGTGTTCAGCTAAAGCTACCTGTAGAAGGTTGGTGTTGTTTTCCTGATCCTATCACTACCGCAGGCAGCTACATTATTTACAGGTTAATGTAGTGCGACCTCTGCACAGTGTTCAGATAAAGCTACAAGTTAGTGTGGTGCGACCTCTGCACACTGTTTAGCTAAATCTACCTGTAGAAGGTAGGTGTTGTTTTCCTGATCCTATCACTACCGCAGGCAGCTACATTATTTACACGTTAGTGTAGTGCGACCTCTGCACAGTGTTCAGCTAAAGCTACAAGTTAGTGTAGTGCGACCTCTGCACAGTGTTCAGCTAAAGCTACAAGTTAGTGTAGTGCGACCTCTGCACAGTGTTCAGCTAAAGCTACCTTTAGAAGGTTGGTGTTGTTTTCCTCATCCTATCACTACCACAGGCAGCTACATTATTTACACGTTAGTGTAGTGCGACCTCTGCACAGTGTTCAGCTAAAGCTACAAGTTAGTGTAGTGCGATCTCTGCACAGTGTTCAGCTAAAGCTACAAGTTTGTGTAGTGTGACCTCTGCACAGTGTTCAGCTAAAGCTACCTGTAGAAGGTTGGTGTTGTTTTCCTGATCCTATCACTACCGCAGGCAGCTACATTATTTACACGTTAATGTAGTGCGACCTCTGCACAGTGTTCAGCTAAAGCTACCTGTAGAAGGTTGGTGTTGTTTTCCTGATCCTATCACTACCGCAGGCAGCTACATTATTTACACATTACTGTAGGGCGACCTCTGCACAGTGTTCAGCTAAATCGACAATTTAGTGTAGTGCGACTTCTGCACAGTGTTCAGCTAAAGCTACAAGTTAGTGTAGTGCGACCTCTGCACAGTGTTCAGCTAAAGCTCCAAGTTAGTGTAGTGCGACCTCTGCACAGTGTTCAGATAAAGCTACAAGATAGTGTGGTGCGACCTCTGCACAGTGTTCAGCTAAAGCTACCTGTAGAAGGTTGGTGTTGTTTTCCTGATCCTATCACTACCGCAGGCAGCTACATTATTTACACGTTAATGTAGTGCGACCTCCGCACAGTGTTCAGCTAAAGCTCCAAGTTAGTGTAGTGCGACCTCTGCACAGTGTTCAGCTAAAGCTACAAGTTAGTGTAGTGCGAGCTCTGCACAGTGTTCAGCTAAAGCTACCTGTAGAAGGTTGGTGTTATTTTCATGATCCTATCACTACCGCAGGCAGCTACATTATTTACATGTTAGTGTAGTGCTACCTCTGCACAGTGTTCAGCTAAAGCTACAAGTTAGTGTAGTGCGACCTCTGCACAGTGTTCAGCTAAAGCTACAAGTTAGTGTAGTGCGACCTCTGCACAGTGTTCAGCTAAAGCTACCTGTAGAAGGTTGGTGGAGTTTTCCTGATCCTATCACTACAGCAGGCACCTACATTATTTACACGTAAGTGTATTGCGACCTCTGCACAGTGTTCAGCTAAAGCTTCAAGTTAGTGTAGTGCGACCTCTTCACAGTGTTCAGCTAAAGCTACAAGTTAGTGTAGTGCGACCTCTGCACAGTGTTCAGCTAAATCTACCTATAGAAGCTTGGTGTTGTTTTCCTGATCTTATCACTACCGCAGGCAGCTACATTATTTACACGTTAGTGTAATGCGACCTCAGCACAGTGTTCAGCTAACGCTACAAGTTAGTGTAGTGCGACCTCTGCACAGTGTTCAGCTATAGCTACCTATAGAAGGTTGGTGTTGTTTTCCTGATCCTATCACTACCACAGGCAGCTACATTATTTACACGTTAATGTAGTGCGACCTCCGCACAGTGTTCAGCTAAAGCTCCAAGTTAGTGTAGTGCGACCTCTGCACAGTGTTCAGCTAAAGCTACAAGTTAGTGTAGTGCGAGCTCTGCACAGTGTTCAACTAAAGCTACCTGTAGAAGGTTGGTGTTATTTTCATGATCCTATCACTACCGCAGGCAGCTACATTATTTACATGTTAGTGTAGTGCTACCTCTGCACAGTGTTCAGCTAAAGCTATAAGTTAGTGTAGTGCGACCTCTGCACAGTTTAGCCAAAGCTACAACTTAGTGTAGTGCGACCTCTGCACAGTGTTCAGCTAAAGCTACCTGTAGAAGGTTGGTGTTGTTTTCCTGATCCTATCACTACCGCAGGCAGCTACATTATTTACACGTTAGTCTAGTGCGACCTCTGCACAGTGTTCAACTAAAGCTACCTGTAGAAGGTTGGTGTTGTTTTCATGATCCTATCACTACCGCAGGCAGCTACATCATTTACATGTTAGTGTAGTGCTTCCTCTGCACAGTGTTCAGCTAAAGCTACAAGTTAGTGCAGTGCGACCTCTGCACAGTGTTCAGCTAAAGCTACAAGTTAGTCTAGTGCGACCTCTGCACAGTGTTCAGCTAAAGCTACCTGTAGAAGGTTGGTGTTGTTTTCCTGATCCTATCACTACCGCAGGCAGCTACATTATTTACACGTTAGTCTAGTGTGACCTCTGCACAGTGTTCAGCTAAAGCTACAAGTTAGTGTAGTGCGACCTCTGCACAGTGTTCAGCTAAAGCTACAAGTTAGTGTAGTGTGACCTCTGCACAGTGTTCAGCTAAAGCTACCTGTAGAAGGTTGGTGTTGTTTTCCTGCTCCTATCACTACCGCAGGCAGCTACATTATTTACAGGTTAATGTAGTGCGACCTCTGCACAGTGTTCAGATAAAGCTACAAGTTAGTGTGGTGCGACCTCTGCACACTGTTTAGCTAATCTACCTGTAGAAGGTTGGTGTTGTTTTCCTGATCCTATCACTACCACAGGCAGCTACATTATTTACACGTTAGTGTAGTGCGACCTCTGCACAGTGTTCAGCTAAAGCTACAAGTTAGTGTAGTGCGACCTCTGCACAGTGTTCAGCTAAAGCTACAAGTTTGTGTAGTGTGACCTCTGCACAGTGTTCAGCTAAAGCTACCTGTAGAAGGTTGGTGTTGTTTTCCTGATCCTATCACTACCGCAGGCAGCTACATTATTTACACGTTAATGTAGTGCGACCTCTGCACAGTGTTCAGCTAAAGCTACCTGTAGAAGGTTGGTGTTGTTTTCCTGATCCTATCACTACCGCAGGCAGCTACATTATTTACACATTACTGTAGTGCGACCTCTGCACAGTGTTCAGCTAAATCGACAATTTAGTGTAGTGCGACTTCTGCACAGTGTTCAGCTAAAGCTACAAGTTAGTGTAGTGCGACCTCTGCACAGTGTTCAGCTAAAGCTCCAAGTTAGTGTAGTGCGACCTCTGCACAGTGTTCAGATAAAGCTACAAGATAGTGTGGTGCGACCTCTGCACAGTGTTCAGCTAAAGCTACAAGTTAGTGTAGTGCGACCTCTGCACAGTGTTCAGCTAAAGCTACAAGTTAGTGTAGTGCGACCTCTGCACAGTGTTCAGCTAAAGCTACCTGTAGAAGGTTGGTGTTGTTTTCCTGATCCTATCACTACCGCAGGCAGCTACATTATTTAAACGTTAGTGTATTGTGACCTCTGTACAGTGTTCAACTAAAGCTACCTGTAGAAAGTTGGTGGTGTTTTCCTGATCCGATCACTACCGCAGGCAGCTACATTATTTACACGTTAGTGTAGTGCGACCTCTGCACAGTGTTCAGCTAAAGCTACCTGTAGAAGGTTGGTGTTGTTTTCCTGATCCTATCTAAACCGCAGGCAGCTACATTATTTAAACGTTACTGTAGTGCGACCTCTGCACAGTGTTCAGCTAAAGCTACAATTTAGTGTAGTGCGACCTCTGCACAGTGTTCAGCTAAAGCTACAAGTTAGTGTAGTGTGACCCCTGCACAGTGTTCAGCTAAAGCTACCTGTAGAAGGTTGGTGTTGTTTTCCTGATCCTATCACTACCGCAGGCAGCTACATTATTTACACGTTAGTGTAGTGCGACCTCTGCACAGTGTTCAGCTAAAGCTACCTTTAGAAGGTTGGTGGAGTTTTCCTGATCCTATCACTACCGCAGGCACCTACATTATTTACACATTAGTGTATTGCGACCTCTGTACAGTGTTCAACTAAAGCTACCTGTAGAAGGTTGGTGGTGTTATCCTGATCCTATCACTACCGCAGGCAGCTACATTATTTACAGGTTAATTTATTACAACCTCTGCAGTGTTCAGCTAAAGCTACAAGTTAGTGTGGTGCGACCTCTGCACAGTGTTCAGCTAAAGCTACCTGTAGAAGGTTGGTGTTGTTTTCCTGATCCTATCACTACCGCAGGCAGCTACATTATTTACACGTTAGTGTAGTGCGACCTCTGCACAGTGTTCAGCTAAAGCTACAAGTTAGTGTAGTGCGACCTCTGCACAGTGTTCAGCTAAAGCTACAAGTTAGTGTAGTGCGACCTCTGCACAGTGTTCAGCTAAAGCTACAAGTTAGTGTAGTGTGACCTCTGCACAGTGTTCAGCTAAAGCTACCTGTGGAAGGTTGGTGTTGTTTTCCTCATCCTATCACTACTGCAGGCAGCTACATTATTTACAGGTTAATGTAGTGCGACCTCTGCGCAGTGTTCAGATAAAGCTACAAGTTAGTGTGGTGCGACCTCTGCACACTGTTCAGCTAAAGCTACCTGTAGAAGGTTGGTGTTGTTTTCCTGATCCTATCACTACCGCAGGCAGCTACATTATTTACACGTTAGTGTAGTGCGACCTCTGCACAGTGTTCAGCTAAAGTTACCTGTAGAACGTTGGTGGAGTTTTCCTGATCCTATCACTACCGCAGGCACCTATATTATTTACACGTTAGTGTATTGCGACCTCTGTACAGTGTTCAACTAAAGCTACCTGTAGAAAGTTGGTGGCATTTTCCTGATCCTATCACTACCGCAGGCAGCTACATTATTTACAGGTTAATGTAGTGCGACCTCTGCACAGTGTTCAGCTAAAGCTACAAGTTAGTGCGGTGCGACCTCTGCACAGTGTTCAGCTAAAGCTACCTGTAGAAGGTTGGTGTTGTTTCCCTGATCCTATCACTACCGCAGGCAGCTACATTATTTACATGTTAGTGTAGTGCGACCTCTGCACAGTGTTCAGCTAAAGCTACAAGTTAGTGTAGTGCGACCTCTGCACAGTGTTCAGCTAAAGCTACAAGTTAGTGTAGTGTGACCTCTGCACAGTGTTCAGCTAAAGCTGCCTGTAGAAGGTTGGTGTTGTTTTCCTGATCCTATCACTACCGCAGGCAGCTACATTATTTACACATTAATGTAGTGCGACCTCTGCACAGTGTTCAGCTAAAGCTCCAAGTTAGTGTAGTGCGACCTCTGCACAGTGTTCAGCTAAAGCTACAAGATAGTGTGATGCGACCTCTGCACAGTGTTCAGCTAAAGCTACCTGTGGAAGGTTGGTGTTGTTTTCCTGACCCTATCACTACTGTAGGCAGCTACATTATTTACACGTTAGTGTAGTGCGACCTCTGCACAGGGTTCAGCTAAAGTTACCTGTAGAAGGTTGGTGGAGTTTTCCTGATCCTATCACTACCGCAGGCACCTACATTATTTACACGTTAGTGTGTTGCGACCTCTGTACAGTGTTCAACTAAAGCTACCTGTAGAAGGTTGGTGGTGTTTTCCTGATCCTATCACTACCGCAGGCAGCTACATTGTTTACACGTTAGTGTAGTGTGACCTCTGCACAGTGTTCAGCTAAAGCTACAAGTTAGTGTAGTGCGACCTCTGCACAGTGTTCAGCTAAAGCTAAAAGTTAGTGTAGTGCGACCTCTGCACAGTGTTCAGCTAAAGCTACCTGTAGAAGGTTTGTGTTGTTTTCCTGATCCTATCACTACCGCAGGCAGCTACATTATTTACACGTTAGTGTATTGCGACCTCTGTACAGTGTTCAACTAAAGCTACCTGTAGAAAGTTGGTGGTGTTTTCCTGATCCGATCACTACCGCAGGCAGCTACATTATGTACACGTTAGTGTATTGCGACCTCTGTACAGTGTTCAACTAAAGCTACCTGTAGAAGGTTGGGGGTGTTTTCCTGATCCTATCACTACCGCAGGCAGCTACAATATTTACAGGTTAATGTAGTGCGACCTCTGCACAGTGTTCAGCTAAAGCTACAAGTCAGTGTAGTGCGACCTCTGCACAGTGTTCAGCTAAAGCTACACGTTAGTGTGGTGCGACCTCTGCACAGTGTTCAGCTAAAGATACCTATAGAAGGTTGGTGTTGTTTTCCTGATCCTATCACTACCGCAGGCAGCTACATTATTTACACGTTAGTGTAGTGCGACCTCTGCACAGTGTTCAGCTAAAGCCACAAGTTAGTGTAGTGCGACCTCTGCACAGTGTTCAGCTAAAGCTACAAGTTAGTGTAGTGTGACCTCTGCACAGTGTTCAGCTAAAGCTACCTGTAGAAGGTTGGTGTTGTTTTCCTGATCCTATCACTACCGCAGGCAGCTACATTATTTACACGTTACTGTAGTGCGACCTCTGCACAGTGTTCAGTAGGGATGAGCTTCGTGTTCGAGTCGAACCCATGTTCGACTCGAAGATCGGCTGTTTGGTCGTTCGCCGAATTGCGAACGATATGGGCCGTTCGCGCCAAATTCGTGTGGCCCGTCACGGCCCATAATTCACTGCGGCATCGCAGTGCATTGCTGGCTGATGATTGGCCAAGCATGCACTATGACCCGCATGCTTGGCCAATCACAGCGCCGTCTGAACAGAGAGCCGTAATTGGCCAAAGCCAAGGAGGCTTTGGCCAATTATGGCTCAGGGGATTTAGTACACGCCCCACACTATATAAGGCCGCCTGCACGGCGGCCCTGTGTAATGTGTGTTCCGGCGTTCATTGAGAGAGAGAGAGAGACAGACAGTGACATTTGATTTGAGTTAGATAGATTAGGCAGAACAGTCAGTCAGTTTAGCTGCACTTACAGTGTATTGTGTATATATATGCATCCCAGGTGTTGCATATATATATATATATACACTGTATTCAGTTTAGCTAGATCCGTTCCTGTTATCTTCCTACTGACAGGCAGGCTTGTCTTTTTACAGTATTTACAGCTACCTGAAGAAAATTACTGGTTTTCATTTGATCCTATTAGTACCACAGTCAGGCAGCTAGACTATTTACAGTTAGTGCAGTGCGTCCTGCTCACAGTGTTCAGCTAGATCTGTTCCTGTTATCTTCCTACTGACAGGCAGGCTTGTCTTGTTACAGTATATACAGCTACCTGAAGAAAATTACTGGTGTTCTTTTGATCCTATTAGTACCACAGTCAGGCAGCTAGACTATTTACAGTTAGTGCAGTGCGTCCTGCTCACAGTGTTCAGCTAGATCTGTTCCTGTTATCTTCCTACTGACAGGCAGGCTTGTCTTGTTACAGTATATACAGCTACCTGAAGAAAATTACTGGTGTTCTTTTGATCCTATTAGTACCACAGTCAGGCAGCTAGACTATTTACAGTTAGTGCAGTGCGTCCTGCTCACAGTGTTCAGCTAAACCTACAATTTGGTGTAGTGAGACCTCTGCACAGTGTTCATCTAAAGCTACAAGTTAGTGCAGTGCGTCCTGCTCACAGTGTTCAGCTAGATCCATTCCTGTTATCTTCTTTCTGACAGGCAGGCTTGTCTTGTTACAGTATTTACAGCTACCTGAATAAAATTGCTGGTGTTCTTTTGATCCTATTAGTACCACAGTCAGGCAACTAGACTATTTACAGTTAGTGCAGTGCGTCCTGCTCACAGTGTTCAGCTAAACCTACAAGTTGGTGTAGTGAGACCTCTGCACAGTGTTCAGCTAAAACTACAAGTTAGTGCTGTGCGTCCTGCTCACAGTGTTCAGCTAAAACTATAAGTTAGTGCTGTGCATCCTGCTCACAGTGTTCAGCTAAAACTACAAGTTAGTGCTGTGCGTCCTGCTCACAGTGTTCAGCTAAACCTACAAGTTGGTGTAGTGAGACCTCTTCACAGTGTTCATCTAAAGCTACAAGTTAGTGCAGTGCGTCCTACTCACAGTATTCAGCTAAAACTACAAGTTAGTGCTGTGCGTCCTGCTCACAGTGTTCAGCTAAAAATACAAGTTAGTGCTGTGCGTCCTGCTCACAGTGTTCAGCTAAACCTACAAGTTGGTGTAGTGAGACCTCTGCACAGTGTTCATCTAAAGCTACAAGTTAGTGCAGTGCGTCCTGCTCACAGTGTTCAGCTAAAACTACAAGTTAGTGCTGTGCGTCCTGCTCACAGTGTTCAGCTAAAACTACAAGTTATTTTTTGCAAGCTCTGCACAGTGTTCACCTAAAGCTACCTGTAGAAGGTTGGTGGTGTTTTCCTGATCCCATCACTACCGCAGGCAGCTAAAAAAGCTACAAGTTCGTTTTTTGCGAGCTCTGCACAGTGTTCAGCTAAAGATACCTGTAGAAGGTTGGTGGTGTTCTCATACTACAGGCAGGCAGTTGATTTTGCTAGCTGCAGTATCAGTACACACATATATATATATATATATATATATATATATATATATATATATATATATATATATTATATATCCCAGCTTAGTGCAGCTACAGGCCATTAGTATGTCTGGAAGGCCAAGAAGGAGAGGCAGACAGTCACAAGCCAATAAGAGAGGGCAAGCAGGCTCTGTGTCTAGTGCTGGTCGTGGAGACGGTGCATCCTCATCAGCACTTGGCCGTGGGACACGCTTGGCCTTTTTTTCGGCAGCTGGCCGTATTGAGCCGCAACATGCGGAAGACTTGGTCGAGTGGATGACCAAGCCATCCTCATCCTCCTCATCCTCTCTCACCCATGCCCAGGGTACTTTGTATGACAATGCAGCGGCATCTTCCCTCGGCTCAATGTCATCAGTGACTCCTTCCCTAGCCCCACCATGTCCTCCTGAGGAGTCCCTCGAACTGTTTGACCACAGTGTTGGGTACATGCTCCAGGAGGATGCCCAGCGTTTGGAAGGCTCTGATGATGATACTGAGCTCGATGAAGGCAGTAACATGAACACGGACAGAGGGGGTGCCCAAGAAGGACAGCAATCTGGCAGTCATGCTCCCCCTGCTGCAGCATACTGCCAGGTTTGCTCCAGTGATGAGGAGGGAGGGGATGATGAGGTCACTGACTCAACGTGGGTGCCTGATAGGAGAGAGGAGGAGGAGGAGCAAGCGGCACATCACCAACGAGGCAGGATGCCCTCCAGGGGCAGCACATTGACTGCATCACACCCCAAAGCTCCACATGTGCAGGGCGCTGCAGTCTCTGCGCGTTATTCAAAAAGTTCTTTGGTGTGGGCCTTTTTTGAGACGAGTGCATCAGATCGCACCGCTGCTATTTGCAACATATGTCTCAAGCGTATCTCGCGTGGCCAAAACATCTCCCGCTTGGGTACCACATGCTTGACCAGACATATGTTGACCTGCCATGCACTTCGTTGGCAAGCGTATCTAAAAGACCCACACCAAAGAACAAAGAGGACCTCTCCTTGCTCCTCATCAGCTGAGATTTCCAACTCACTAGACCTTCAGTCCTCTCTGAGACCTGCACTGAGAGGAATGAAGGTGTAGAATTAGGTGTGTCACAGCCAAGTACTTGTGGGCAATCTGCTTTTGGTACAATGACGTCAGATTGTACCAGGCAAATTTCCCTGCCCCAGCTGCTGCACCGCCGAAAGAAGTTTGCTCCCAGCCATCCACATGCCCAGCGGTTGAATGCTAGCTTGGCAAAATTGCTAGCACTTCAACTGCTGCCTTTTCAGTTGGTAGACTCTGCCCCCTTCCGTGAGTTTGTGGAATGTGCGGTTCCTCAGTGGCAGGTACCCAAACGCCACTTTTTCTCACGGAAGGCGATTCCGGCTCTCTACCGGCATGTGGAAGGCAATGTCGATGCCTCGCTGGACAGGGCGGTCAGTGGTAAGGTGCATATTACCGCTGACTCATGGTCCAGCAGGCATGGACAGGGACGTTACCTAAGTTTCACGGCGCATTGGGTGACTCTGCTGGCAGCTGGGAAGGATGCAGGACAAGGTGCAGTAGTGTTGGAGGTTGTTCCGCCACCACGCCTCCAAAATGCTAATGATTGTGACACACCTCTCTCCTCCACCCCCTCCTCTTCTTCTTCCTCCATGGCCTCTTCCTGTGCTTTGTCCTCGGAACCAGCGGTGCTCCGTAGCCGTTCAAGGGGCTACGCAAGTACGCAGGCCAAAAGATGCCATGCGGTGCTTGAGCCGGTGTGCTTGGGGGACAGGAGCCACACTGGGGCAGAGTTTCTGTCAGCTCTGCAGGGGCAGGTTCAGAGGTGGTTGACGCCACGCCAACTTAAGGCAGGAATGGTGGTTTGCGACAATGGCACCAACCTCCTCTCTGCCCTCCGACAGGGACAAATGACCCTTGTGCCCTGTTTGGCTCACGTCCTTAACTTGGTGGTGCAGCGGTTCTTGGGCAGATACCTGGGCTTACAGGATGTCCTGAGGCAGGCCAGGAAAGTCTGTGTGCATTTCCGCCGGTCATATAATGCCAGTGCTTGGCTGACGAACCTCCAAAAGGAGTTTTTTTTTTTATTCTTTATTTATATAAATTTTCAGATACAAAATTACATACATAAGTATCTCTCTTCCAACAGAGAGAAACAATCTCGTTTTAGATGTCGACAATCCCTTACCACCCCCAACCTTTCCCCCCCTGCCCCATCCTTACCCTCTACCCCCCCCCACCCCACTGCAGGCTTGGAGTATGCCTGATCTAACTGGGTTTTCCGCTAATCCTCAAGTTCGATCACCTCTTGTCACCTCCTCCAGGTAGCTCCATGAATTTTTATAAATCCGCCACCCTGACCATTTATCTCCCCGGGTTTCCCCGTCCTCTGATTCCGGTCCTTCTTCTTCCCCAACCTCCATGTTGTATATCTCGTTTATACAGAAGAGCCAATCACGAACATTCAGAATCCCTGGTTCAAGCCAATTCCTTGCTATCTGTATCTTAGCCACATCCAACAATATGGGGACTACAGAGTTTTGATATTGCTTGATTGGCTCCTCTGTACCGTGAAACAGACATACCCATGGATCTTCTACCACACTTTTGCCCCTTAATAATTCCAGTCAATTCCATTATTCTTTTCCAGTATGTTTTGATGGTCGCACACTCCCACCAAATGTGCGCCATCGTCCCCACTCCCCCGCATCCTCTCCAACATTCTCCAGATTTCTCCGGAGAGAACTTTCTTAGCTTGTCTGGTGTGGCATACCACCTGGCCAGGCATTTATAATTTGTCTCGGTCCTCTTGCTGTCCACTGCTGATTTATGTATTAATTTCCATATCTTTAAACAAATGTGTTTGTCACAACGTGATCTCAATTCTCTTTCCCAAGCCTTAATATAATGAGGTACCTCCGCTTCCTCTCTCTCACTTAGAATTTTATAGACTTTTGATATTAGGCCCCTCTGGTGCTCCCCCTCACAGAGTTTTTCCAGAGGTCTATATCCTTCTACCCCCCTCAGGGGTTTTGGCAGTTTCCCTATGAATATAGACAGCTGGATATACCTCCAAGGATCCAATATCAGATGCATCTTCCTATCTTTTAATTCCGTATACGTGCATATTTTCCCATCTCTTATAACGTCTTTTATTTGCAAATTATCCCTTTTAATCCAATTTCCTCCCACCTCCCTTGTCCAAAATTATTTTCTTTAGTGATATCAGAGGTGAATTATACGTCCACTTATTTTGCATATGAATCTGGTCCCTTATTTTTAAAGCATTTTGTGTTAATGTCGGCATCCATTCTGTGTCTAGTGCTCTGTATTCAGGTGGATTCCAAATTATGTGGCCTAGTGCCTTATTACTAATGCTGTGCTCAATATTTACCCATCTCCTTTCTAGACCCCCCTTTGACCACTCAATAACTCGTGTCAGAACCACCGCTTTGTAATATTTATAGAAATCGGGCAGTGACAGTCCCCCTTTTTCTTTCCTCCTACTCAGGACCGCGCAAGAGATTCTAGGCTTTTTGCCACACCAGACAAGCCTCAGTACCAGGCCTTTTAAAGCTCGGAAGAACACCTGGGGGAGGGGGATAGGTAGCATCTGGAATCTATATAGTATTTTGGGCAGTAAAGTCATTTTTACCGCATTTATGCGCCCAAACCATGAAAGAGGTCGATAGATCAGATTTCCGATCTCGCGTCTGATATCATCTAGTAGGGGCATATAATTGTTGACATACAGATCCTTCAGATTATTTGAAAGCTTGACCCCCAAATAGCCGATTTTTTTCCTCCAAGGGAAGGGGAAGGATTTTGACAGACACTCCTCCTCCTCCTTTCTAACATTTAAATTAAGGATCTCCGACTTCCCGAGATTAATTTTAAAATTTGATACCTCCCCAAATTTTTTCAGGTTTTTGAGTATGTTCAGGATAGTAATTCTAGGGTTTGTAATATAAAACAGTATATCATCTGCAAAATCAGCTACTTTATGCTCATCAGATCCTATTTTAACCCCTCTGCAGTCTGGGTCCCCACGGATGGACGATAGCAGAGGTTCCAATGTTAGAACAAACAAAAGAGGGGACAATGGACAACCTTGCCTCGTACCGTTGTCCATCCGAAAGGACCCAGAAGTCACCCTATTGACTTTCACATATGCAGTTGGGTCGGAGTATAGTATTTTTACCCACTCGATAAATCTCTGGCCCATCCCGATTGTTTCCAATGTTTTAAACATCCACCCCCAGTCTACCCTGTCAAACGCTTTTTCTGTGTCCGTTGACAGGAATAGAACTGGAGGCCCGCCTTGTTTGATGGACTCTGTTAAGAGCACCGACCTTACTCCATTATCCCTGCACTGCCTTCCCGGTACAAACCCCACCTGGTCTGGGTGCACCAGGGCGGTCATTTTACTTTTTAGCCTCCCTGCCAAAACTTTGGCAAATAACTTTACGTCAGCGTTTAGCAGGGAAATGGGTCTATAACTCGAGCACAGCTCTCCGTTTTTCCCTTCTTTATGGATTAGGGTTATAGCCGCCAATAGCGCATCTCCCCCCCATTTTACATTCTGGGCCTAATTTGTTCCAGTAATTTCTTAATCTGGGTATCAATATTTGTTTAAATTTAGAAAAATATTATGAGGTGAACCCGTCTGGGCCTGTACTTTTCCCCTTGGGACTACTCTTGAGGGCCTCCAGTATTTCTGCCTCTTCTATTGGTCTGTCTAAGATATCTCTCTCCTCTTCAGAAATCCTTGCCACCACTGCTCCTTTTAGGAATTCCTCCATTTTTTCCTCCTTATTACCTTCAACTGCTCCTATTTGTTTAATGGAGTACAGATCTTCATAGTACTTTCTAAATTCTTCTGCTATTTCCCTGCTTGAGCCTACCTTTTCTCCTTTTTTATTTTGTATTTGCATAATGTAGTTTCTCTCTCTTTTCTTCCTCAGTATATGTGCTAGATGTTTACTTATTTTGTTTCCCCAGATATATCTCTCCTTTGATAGTTTGTTGAGGGCTCTGCTTGAATCCTGTTCAAAACTGTCTCTCAACTCTTCTCTTTTTGCTACTAACCGACGATAGCTATGCTGACACTGGCCTTTAGATTTTTTGTGTACCTGTTCCAATTTCTGAATTTCCTCCATAAGTTTTTCCTTCTCTTCTCTTCTTTTTCTTTTCAACCCGGAACCTATAGATATAAATACCCCTCTTATAAACGCTTTGTGCGCCTCCCACAACACCCCGGGTGAGGTTCCTTCTGTATCATTAGTGCTGAAAAAAAATTTTAGTTCTTCATTTATCTTTTCTACTACTCTAGGGTCCGATAGCAAATTTTCATTTAATTTCCACGAATAGGATTGT
This sequence comes from Lithobates septentrionalis, assembly GCA_037952835.1. Classification (NCBI taxonomy): domain Eukaryota; kingdom Metazoa; phylum Chordata; class Amphibia; order Anura; family Ranidae; genus Lithobates; species Lithobates septentrionalis. Next base: position 10,032,403 of record JBBDGP010000432.1, read on the forward strand.
TTTTGTCTTTCTGTAATCTTCAATCTTAACATTACTGGAGCGTGGTCTGAGAGGGAAATCACCCCAATTCTAGACTCCTCAACAGAGTCCATCAAACTATGATCCAACATTATATAATCTAGCCTCACGTACGTCCCGTGCACAGGGGAGAAGAAGGTGTAGTCCTTGATTTTTTGGTGCTGCAACCTCCACACATCCATCAACTGATTTTCCTTTAACCGTTTCTTTATCGTGTTTAGTTGAGCCTTACTTGTCCCCTGTGTGCTATCATATTTGGGGTCCAAACAGAAATTAAAATCTCCCGCCATAACTACCTCTCCCTCCCTAAATTCCGTCAACTTGGTGAGCAATCCCTTCAAAAATGTTGTCGGATTTTTATTGGGGCAATATACGTTCACCAATGTGATCTTTTTTTTATTGATCATACCCTTAAGAAATAAAAAACGGCCCTCCGGGTCCGACAATCTCCCCGATTCTAGGAATTTCACGGAGCCGGAAAGCCCTATTGCAACCCCCTTAGATCTACTTATTGGAGTGTCACTATAAATCCAGTTAGGCATCCATGAAGCAAACAATTTGATATTTGAGCCCTGCATCAGGTGAGTTTCCTGTATGAATGCCACATCCGCTCCATAGTGCTGTATCTCCCTGAGAATTGTATATCTTTTACCTGGGGAGTTCAGTCCCTTGACATTGTAAGACAAAAAGTTTAAATCAGTCATATCTATACACCATCTTATTTCCTCTGACTAATTCAGTATACTCCTGCCCTGCAGTTCCCTTCCCCCTCCCTCCCCCCATCCCTTCCTCCCACCCCCCTCCCTCCCTCCCCCCCTCGGCCCTAACAGCCGTTGGCCTGAGCAAATAGGACCACCTAGGTCCCATATCCCGAGCCACTTTCTCGGGGGTGGTTCACCCCGGTGGCTGCCGGAGCCCCCTCCCTGCTACCTGAAATTAGCAGGGAGAAGGGGCATGCTGGACCCGAGCGTGCAGTCCCATCGGGTCGTCAATTGCTCCCTTGTCATTCCAGCCGTGTTATATTTAATACTTTTGTATCCACCTATCCCTTCACCCCACATCCCCCACCTCACCTAACAGCTAACTCAAGGTCTCGAGGATGCCAACTCCGTTCTGTCTCTCCGCCCCACCCACCTGCTTGAGTAGGGGGGAGAAAGAGAAAGGGGGGCAAAAAAAAAAAAAAGTCCTCAGAGTCCCTTATTCTTCTTTTATTCTTCTCCTTGTTTTCACATCTCCTCTCCAATTTTCCTCATGTAGGCATATCCGGTGGTGTAATCCCCAGATTCCCACAAAAGTCCCAAATTTCTTCCGGAAATCTCATTTTGAAAGCTCTACCTTCTTTAATCACTAGTAGGGATGTTGGGAACCCCCAGCTATATTTAAGGTTAGCCGTTTTCAGTTGATCCAAAAGGGGTTTTAGTTGCCTTCTTCTTGCAAGTGTTCCCGCTGATAAATCTGAAAAGATTTTTAGCTCTTTATCGTACCTGAGGGGTGGGGCCCCCCTGAGATTGGACCATATCTTCTCCTTATCCTCATATGCATGAAACTTAACTATTACGTCTCTTGGGATTTCTTGACTCATATTTGGTGGTTTTCTGACCCTGTGGACCCTGTCTATCCTCAGGGCCTCCTCCTCTCTTCTTCCCAGGATTGGATTGAATAGTTTCTGCATCTTATCTCTCAGATCCTCGTTTTGTTGTTCTGGGAGGGATCTTATACGCAGATTTTGTCTTCTGCTTTGGTTTTCCTGTTCTTCTAATTTATACATCATGAGGCGATTATCATATTGCATTTTTCTTCATTTGCTCTCTTAGGTCTTGTATCTCTTTTGCCTGTGAGTCGACCGTTTCTTCTATTTCTTCCACTCTGTGAAGTAGATGACTCATATCTAATCGCACACTTGAGATTTCTGTTCTAATAACGTTTTCTAACCTCATGAACATTTCTGTCATCTCCTCTTTACTTATGGTAGATGTTATATTCCTTATCTCCTCAGGATCACTCAATGCAGTGGCGCCCTCAAACTCCATCTCTTCTTTAGCCTTCTCCCCCTGTCCCCCTTTTTGTTTCAGCTGTGTTTTTTTCTCCTTTGTTCCTGCTTGCTTCATTTCAGTAACCAGACTTTTGGTATTTACTTCCTTCAAATATTTCTGTATTGTGCTTGTGTTAAGACTCTCTCTAGGAGTTTTTGGTTCAGCTGTTCTCTGGTTCCGCCCTCTCATACTTCAGCAAGGTTGTTAACCGTATACCCAGACCCTTGACCTGTCTAAGTGTCCGGGTTCCACCCCGCCCTTCGGTCTATCCGAACGGCTTTTTATATCACCACTGTCAAGCTGGTATATGGCGCGCAAACCATACGTTTAAAGTTCAATGAGTTTAATTTCAAGCTTCCCCTCTTCTTCCTACATGACCATCCCTCTAAAAAAAGCCTGCAGAGCTATGGCGGGTGATTCCCAGGATTGAAGCACAGGGATATAGGGGCAAAGTCTCATTTACTCCCGCCTTCCTCCGCCTGTATTTATACCTCCTGCATTGTCAGTCCATTATCCTTAGCATCACATAATAGAGGGAGATATTGAGAACATCAAGAAAAAATAAATCATACCTGGAGAGGAGATCTTCTTCAACACTCAGACTCACCAGCTCTTTATTGAGCAATATGCTGTGTTATATTGTTTCCACGCTCTATGTTCCACTATGGGACTGGTGTGCAGTGAGGTGGGACAGGGGGATATGTTGCTTGACTGTGATTCCGTTTTGTTTGCCCTGGATTCCGTCTCAGAGAAGGATCAAACCCCCTTCCAGACTTGCGTTATACTAGCAACCAGGGTCTACACGTGGGGAGCTGTTCCTCCTTCTGTTTCTGCCGGCCGCGTCCTTACATGCACAGACGGAGCGGCATCGATCTCCTACCACGCCGCCCGCCCACAGTGCGCCTGTCTGATCCTCCTCCAGTTGCTATAGGTGCTCTGTGCAGCTCCGCATCCTCTCTAGTGTCTCGGGGACGGCGGCTTCAATCTCTCTCCTAGCCGCTTCCTCTCCATACACCGACCCGCATTGTCCTGCACGCCTTCGTCCTCACTCCGGCGCCACCTTCAGGCCCCTCCCCCCATCAGACGTACACGTTCACATCTGCATCCTCCCTCCCTCCAAAAGGAGTTTAACCAGCCCAAGAACCACCTAATCTGTGACATGCCCACCAGGTGGAACTCAACGTTGGCCATGCTGCAGCGGCTGCACATGCAGCAGAGGGCCATCAATGAGTACCTGTGCGACTATGGCACCAGGACAGGGTCAGGGGAGCTTGGTTTTTTTCCCCACGCCAGTGGGCCATGATCAGGGATGCATGCACTGTCCTGTCACCAGTTGAGGAGGCCACGAGGATGGTGAGCAGTGACAGTGCATGCATCAGTGACACTGTCCCCCTTGTCCACCTGTTGGAGCACACGCTGCGTGGAATAATGGACAGGGCACTTGAGGCAGAAAAGAGGCAGGAAGAGGAGGACTTCCTTAGCTCTCAAGGCCCCCTTTATCCAGACAGTGTTCCTGCGTGCCCGCCGATCACACCGGAAGAGGACGAGGAGGAGGAGCAGGAGGAAGATTGTGTCAGTAGGGAGGTGGAGCCTGGCACTCAGCATCAGCAGCAGTCTTTAAGGGATCAATCCCAAGAAACACATGGACTTGTACGTGGCTGGGAGGAGGTGGCTGCGGACCATGTCGTCCTTAGTGACCCAGAGGACTCTGGACCTAATGCCTCAGCAAACCTACGCTGCATGGCCTCCCTGATCCTGCAAAGCCTGCGTAAGGATCCTCGTATTCGTGGTATCAAGGAGAAGGACCAATACTGGCTGGCAACCCTCCTTGATCCACGTTACAAGGGTAAGGTTGCGGACCTTATCTTGCCATCGCAGAGGGAGCAGAGGATGAAACATCTTCGGGAGGCCTTGCAGAAAGGTCTGTGCAACGCGTTCCCAGAGACTGGGAGGTTACAAACTCCTGTTTCTGGACAATGTGTTGCTGAGGCTTCGGTCAGTCAAAGAAGGAGCGGTGGAGAAGGTGGCCGTCTGACCGATGCGTTCAGACAATTTTTTGGTCCGCAGCCCCAAGGTATGTTCGGTTCCAGCAACCATCGCCAGCGTCTGTTTTACATGGTGCAGGAATACCTAGGGGCAAGATCAGACTTGGACACCTTTCCCACCGAAAATCCTCTGGGTTACTGGGTCTTGAGGATGGATCACTGGCCAGAGCTTGCACAGTATGCAATTGAGCTACTGGCCTGTCCTGCATCCAGCGTTCTTTCGGAACGCGCATTCAGTGCTGCTGGAGGCGTGGTAACCGATCACAGGGTGCGTCTGTCCACCGACTCGGTCGATCAACTGACCTTCATAAAAATGAATCAGTCTTGGATCACCACCAGCTACCAAGCACCTGATGCTAATGTAACCGAATAATTTTTTTTGAAATGTCAGATCCCTTCAAAGACTGCCTATGCTGATGCTGAGTGACTATCCCTGAGTAATTATGCTCTTCCTCCTCAATCATCATGCTGATAGCTTGTAAGAACATTTTTGGTTCTGGGCGCCACCACCAGTGCCTAAGGCACAATTTTTCATCCCCTGTTTAACAGGGGCGTGTAATTACAATTTTTGATGCAATACTTTGCAGCAGGGCTCGTTCCTGCGTTCCAACTAGAGTGTCTGTGAGGGGTTGCAGTGTTGTGGCACCAGCACCAGTGCCTAAGGCCCAATTTTTCTGCCCCTGTTTAACAGGGGCGTGTAATTACAATTTTTGATGCAATACTTTGCAGCAGGGCTCGTTCCTGCGTTCCAACTAGAGTGTCTGTGAGGGGTTGCAGTGTTGTGGCACCAGCACCACCACCACCACACCACCACCACCACCAAAGGCCTAATTTTTCTGACCCTGTTCAACAGGGGCATGTAATTACAATTCTTGATCTAATATTTCACAGCAGGGCCCATTTCTGCACCCACCAAGAGCGAGTGAGGACTTACAGTGTTGTGGCACCAGCACCACCACCACCAAAGGCCCAGTTTTTCTGCCCCTGTTCAACAGGGGCATGTAATTACAATTCTTGATCTAATATTTCACAGCAGGGCCCTGTGAGGGCTTACAGTGTTGTGGCCACAACAACACCTAAGGCCCAAATTTCTGCTGAGTAAATAGGGCAGGCCCCTACTTTCAAACATTTAACTTACAAACGACTCCTACTTGCAAACGGAAGGAGACAACAGGAAGTGAGATGAAATCTACCCCTAGGAAGGGAAATTCTCTCCTGTAATGCCCCGTACACACGGTCGGATTTTCCGATGGACAATGTCCGATCGGAGCGTGTTGTCGGAAATTCCGACCGTGTGTGGGCGCCATCGGACATTTTCCATCGGATTTTCCAACACACAAAGTTGGGCAGCAGGAGATAAAATTTTCCAACAACAAAATCCGTTGTCGGAAATTCCGATCGTGTGTGGCCTGTTCCGACGCACAAAGTGCCACGCATGCTCAGAAGAAATTCCGACACGGGACAGCTCGTTCTGGTAAACTTATGTCGCGTACACACGAGCGGACTTTACGGCGGACTTGGTCCGGCGGACTGGATTTCGTCGGACAATTCGATCGTGTGTGGGCTCCAGCGGACTTTGTTTGCTCAAAAGTTGGACGGACTTAGATTTAAAACATGTTTTAAATTTATCCGACTGACTCTTCTTTCTAGCGGACAAACCGATCGTCTGTGTGCTAGTCCGACGAACTCAAACTGACGCATGCTCTGAAGCAATTACAAGACGGAAGCGCTCGGTCTGGTAAAACTAGCCTTCGTCTTGAAGCTAGCACATTCCTCTTCTGTGGTCTTTTAATACAGCCTTATTTTAGGATTGATAATGCGAGAGGAATGAAGTTGTTTTTCTGCTTTATATTCACACAGAGTTCTCACAAACTACTTTCTTCATGATTTATCCTCCTGCCATGACTAATATAATATTTTGAAAAAGCCAGATCTCCATAAATTATAAAAATAAAATTCGATTTTGGACTCATTTTTTTTTTTTTTTTTATTTCAACACTTATCTATTTTACAATGTGTGTTAAATGATAACCACATTTTTTATGTCTATTTTCAAGTTACCACAATTAACATTCATATTTTGTGTTGTTTTAATGAACTTTAATGAGGTTGTTGTCCCTTGTTCATTAGACATAGGGGGGTGTATTTAACAAAGGCAAAATCATTTTTCACTACAAGTGCTAATTCTACATTGAATTCCACAGAAAGAGCATTTTGAAGTGCCTTCGCTGTGGATCCGAGGGGCACATGCAAGGAAGCCCAAAAAAATAATTTTTATTTAACATGATTTTATGAATAAATCAGCAGAGCTTCCCCTAATTTCAGCTCTTCCCCTCAGATTTACAGCGACTGCACTTCCAACAAGTGCACTTGCTGTGCAATTTCTCAAGTGAACTTTTCACTAGTACTTTTCACTTGATATTATAAATGATTTAGCCTTTTGTCAAAAACACACATAGGGGTTGATTTACTAAAGGGAAAAAGACTGTGCACTTTGTAAAGTGCAATTGCCCTCTGCAAGAGCAGTTGCTCCAAAGCTTTAGTAAATGTGCAGAAGCTCTGCTGACTACCATCATCCAATCATGTGCAAGCAAAAAAGCTTTTTTTAAATTTTTCCTTGCACAGGATTGGGTACTCTTTGCAAAGTCAAGCTTTTAACTAATTTCTGATGCTCCGGAGCAATTGCACTTGCAGAGGGCAACTGCCCTCTGCAAAGTGCACAGACTATTTGCTTTTCTCAAATCAACCCCATAGTCTTTTGGACCTGTACCTGCCTACTCCCAAAGAAAATGGCGTTTTTTTATCAAAACACATAGGCAATAATGTAAGGTAACCAAAAATGTATTTATTTTTTTCTCAAAAAAATTAGGAAGGCAACACTGGAGACACTTTTATAATCTGTGAAGCCTTTCGTCCCCCAGGACACACATCAAGTTTGAGGACAAGAAAATTGGTATCTTGCGACTATAGGGAGCACAGGGAGCACAGTCAGACCGGACAGAAGCCAGGCAATCACTTTCGACTCGTCCGTGGAGCCTTCCCTCCACGCTTCTCTGCAGCCTTCCCTCCACACTTCTCTGCAGCCTTCCTTGGAGGTTGTGCCTCTGGTGGTGTACTTGGGGCAGGAGGAGGAGGAGGAGGAGTGGCTTCATCTGCCAAATATGTGGTAGCAGTAAGCTCCCCTCTCAAGCCATTCTCAAATGCTTTAAAAATTAGACCCTCACAGAGGAGGCGTTGGCCCTTTTCCAACTCCAGCAATCTGCTGGCTATATAGGTGCCATACGCCTCCTCTGCATTGGGTGGTTTGCTGAGGATGAGGCTTGCTTCCGTATGAGGGCTAGGGATTCCTGCTCAGTTGGTGTCATTCTCCTGGGCCTTTTGTGGAGAATGCGGAGGGCAGGCACCTGACACTCTGTGCGGCTTCGACTTGGCCCAGCCATAGCCTCCTCCTCTCTCCCACTGGGCAAGGCCTCCTCCTCTCTCCCACTGGGCAAGGCCTCCTCCTGGCTGAGGTCATCATGTGTTTAAAAAAAGGGACATAGTTGTAATTTTGTGTTATGCAATCACACACAATTTTCAGCTCATGACTTTCAAATATAATTACACAAAATAGTAAAGGCTATCTATTTGACACCACCATTATTTCAGATGATCAACAAGATCTGAAGTGAAGTATATTTTTGGCCACTACTGTCTAGTGATATGTCTACATATTAATCTTTGTGCAGAAGTCATTTTTTATGAAGCACTTTCAAAATTAACACGTGAACATCATTAATAACATTTACACAATCCCAAATTTAAAAAAAAGGATACCTGGCTGAAGCTGGGCGCATCAACTTCATCAATGCTGAAAAGGCCCAGTTCATCCTGGGACTCCTCAGCTGGGGTGGAGGTGGATGGAAGGCTGGAGGGAAGAGTGGAAGGAAGACTGGAGGGAAGGGTGGGGGGAAGGGTGGAAAGTGATTGCCTGGCTTCGGTCTGGTCATCCAGGAATCGCATTTTGTTGTAGTACCACAACTTGGGTACATATACTTGGTCAGCTGCTGCACCGGATCTGAGCGACTTCTGGATATTTTTGTGTTCCCGCTTATACATGTTTCGCAAGATACCAATCTTCTTGTCCACAAACTTGAGGTCTGCCTGGGGGAGTCGAGTCTTCACAAACTCTAAAAGTGTGCCCAGTGTTGCCTTCCTAACATCCCTATTATAATATAGGGGGTGTTTGACCTCCCACAGGTTTTTCTTGTCCTCATAGAGCTCAATAAATTGGCACAAAAATTCTTCCTTTTTAAAGGGATTCATTTTTTCTGCAAGACAAAACACAAGATCCAAACTTAAATGTCAGTCCCAAATCACAGGATTAGTTTTGGTTGTAATCTAGGGGACACATACACACACACACACACACTTTAATCTTACCTTCGTTTGTGACGCTCGCTACTTCCGCACGGACATACGTAGGCCATCGTAATAGCTTTATATACACTGCGCATGTGTCATGCTCCGCCTGCGTCACCCGCCCCTGACGTTCGTAAGTGCGATTTGGCCCCGCCCCTTCACTCTTCGCTGCGCAGTGGGAGTAGATAGCAAAAGATGGCGGAGAGAATCAGTGGAAGTAGCGCGGAGGAAAGCCCGGAGCCCCAAACATCCACATCCTTGAGGAGATATAAGGCCACCAACATGGCTTTTGAAGAGATGGGGGAGATGGTGTCCATATTGAGAAGGGAGGACTACGATGGCAAAAAAGGACCGTACACACGACCGAATATGAGGAAGGACAAAATAATGTCCTTAGTTGTCACCGCTCTTGAAGAAAAATTTGGTACAAAACGTTCGAAAGAACAATTGAGGAAGCGGTGGTCTGACATCAAAAGTCGGGATTTTTCAAATTCCCACAATTTGTTGATGGGGTGTAGATGTGTTGGAAAATATAATGCTTCTTCAAAAATGATTCAGTGTAATGTAGGGACAGGACACAGCAGCTGTTTCCACATCTGGACTCACGAGCACTATAGTGTACTATGTGACCATAAATACATTTTAGAGGGGTTATACACATAGGAGATCATTGAGGTGTCTGCATCTGTGAAACTTGCCAGAAAATGAGCATTGTTTATAATTGTTGTTCAGAGGGAATGTTCATCCTGTCTTCAAAATTTATTATGATGAAAAATTGGCCACAACTCATAACCAACGTTTAAGTTTATTTATTAAAAGCTAAAATATCACTGTGTTTTAACTATACCTTTTGTTCAATTCTCATAGGGGAGAAAAGACTCAGACAACAGTCCAAGGATCTCAGGACCCCCCCAAGTCACCAGCCTGAGGCAGAAGATACCCCATGCCCCAGCCCAAGACCACGCCCATCCGACGACCTTGAGGAAGGAGAGGTGGAGGAAGTGTGTGAGGTTTCAAGCCCACCAAGTGAGTGACTGACACCCCAGCTTGAGTTACTGTATTTTGGCGTGCATATTGTAAACCTTGTTTTTATTCACTCATTTTAGGTGAGTTTCTGGTTGTGGAAGGCCAAGCGGCAGAGCCCTTCACCACAGACAGTGCGCAAAGACTGATTGGCCAGATAATGCTGTGGAATGGCCACATCGATAAAATGCGTGACCAAATTCACAGCATGCAACTTCGCCTGGACTCCATGCAAACATCAATCATGTTCTTCATTTCCTTGGGAAGTTTGTTTTTTGCCAAAACTGTTTATTTAATTTTTGGGGTATACCCAAATTTACATTCTGATGCACACGGTGTGTCATCATGTGCTATCTTCCATCATGGGTTAGCAATGTACTTGTTTTGTGTTTGCAACCCCTTCCTCCTGAAAATTCTTTGGTGGTGATAGGAACCAAAAAAGGGATTGCACACACAAAACACGTACATTGCTCACCCATGATAGGAGATAGCACATGATGACTTGACCCTTTTGTAAAGCTCAATTTTGAGCATATTCAAAATGAACAATTTCCAAGGGTGACATCACATGCACCGTTCTCTAAATTTTGAACTTTGTAAGTTCTTTTTATTTTTTTTTGGTTTATAAAAACACTGTTGTGTACGTAAATCTTTTTATAGAAAGGTCTATATATTTGTGAAAATATGCCTTGAATAATTTAGTAAAAAAACAATTTTTTACACAACGTAAAAGATTTTAAATTAAAAAAAAACAAAAAACAAAAAACAAAAAAGAATTTATAAAAAATGCACCTTTCAATGTGCACAAAGTAAATTTTTTACGGAATACAATGTGTGTGGCTGATTCTTGAAGTCTAATTTTTTGGTTTGTTTTTGTGGGCCTGATTAACTAAAGCTAAATGCACTTGACACTACTACAAGTGCACTAGGAGACAGACATAACTAAATGTAAACAAGAATCAAAACAATATATTTCTAGAAAAAAATGTTTAGTTTATTTTTGTAAGAAAATTACAGCTGTTGCTGAATAGCAATGGCCCCCCGACCATTAAAATAATTGACATAACGGTCACGCACTTGATGTGCGGTTCGGGGGGCCAAGCCAATACGGCCAATTTCTAGGCCTGTCAAAGTGGTATCCTGTTCCAGTCCGGCCTCAGGCCCAACAGAGGATATATATGTTGCTGAATGTCTCCTTAAAAAGTTATGCAAGATGCAGCAAGCAAGGATGACGTAGTTTAGTTTATAGTCCGCCAAATGAATTGAAGAAAGGAATAAACGGAACCGGCTGGCCAGAATCCCAAAGGCATTCTCCACAACTCTTCTTGCTCTGGCCAGCCGATAATTAAATACCCTCCTCTCAGGGGTGAGTGTCCTTTGGGGGAACGGCCTCATCAAGTTCTCACCAAGAGCAAATACTTCATCAGCAATAAAAACTGAGGGTAGTCCATCCACATTCTCGTCATCAGGTGGCAATTCCAGGCCACCGGTCTGGAGACGATGGCACAGCTCGGTCTGTGCAAAGACTCCTCCATCAGACATCCGGCCGTTCTTCCCCACATCCACAAACAGAAAGTCCAAATGTGCCGAGACCACCGCCATCAAAACTACACTATGGAACCCCTTGTAGTTATAGAAATAAGACCCCGAATGCGGTGGCGGCACAATCCGGACATGCTTCCCGTCAATCGCCCGACACAGTTGGGAAAGTCCCAACTGTCAGTGAACTGGGAGGCCACAGTCTGCCATTCCTGTGTACTTGAAGGAAACTGTGGAGTGCAAAAAAAATAAGTTAAGGACTTTAAAACATAAATTGTATATCAGATTACACCAAAACATTAGTGAACAACAGCAGTCAAACATTATTAATATGTGTGTTTGTAATTGAAATGTTCAAAAACATAAGGCACACTTATAAGATTAATCACCCCCTCTGATGGCCCATTGATACATTTGAATGTGGGGGGAGGGGTTATAATTAGGTTAAAAAAAACACACCTGACTGGTTGAAACATTTGTGGGGTGGGGGAGGGGTTCTAATTAGGTTAACAAACACACCTGACTGGTTGAAACATTTGTGGGGTGGGGGAGGGGTTCTAATTAGGTTAACAAACACACCTTACTGGTTGAAACATTTGTGGGGTGGGGGAGGGGTTCTAATTAGGTTAACAAACACACCTGACTGGTTGAAACATTTGTGGGGTGGGGGAGGGGTTCTAATTAGGTTAACAAACACACCTGACTGGTTGAAACATTTGTGGGGTGGGGGAGGGGTTCTAATTAGGTTAACAAACACACCTGACTGGTTGAAACATTTGTGGGGTGGGGGAGGGGTTCTAATTAGGTTAACAAACACACCTTACTCTTTGAAACATTTGTGGGGTGGGGGAGGGTCAAACAAGACAATGGAGCAGACAATATACATTGTTCAAGGGACTATAGGCTAGAGATATAAAAGGACGCAGGATTGCATGGTGGGGAGGTTAATGAAAGAAAATATGCATGTAGGGCAATAAATGATTAATGTCCAAAAACAGGCATGCATGAAGATAAAGGGGACATTCACAGCATATTGAAAGCATGGCAATTAGGTAAGGAGGACAGTTATACAATACATAAAAAAACATTTAATAATAATCATGTAATGTTAAAGGATAAAACTTACCTTCATATACTCCTTCTGCAGGACCTGAATAATAGCAGAACAGGTCTCTGGGATTATGATCCCCAGAGCCTGGGGGGAGATGCCTGTTGAGAACTTCAAGTCCTGAAGACTTCTCCCTGTCGCCAAGTAATGTAACGTGGCAACTAGCCTCTGCTCCGCACTGATGGCTTGCCTCATGCAGGTATCCTGCCTGCTGATATAGGGGGTCAGCATAGCCAGCAGACGCTCAAAGACGGGGTCCGTCATCCTGAGAAAATTCCTGAAATCCTCAGGATTATTCTCACGGAGCTCACGGAGCAAAGGCATGTGAGAGAATTGGTCACGCTGGCGCAACCAATTCTTCATCCATGAACTCCTCCTCGCCCTGTTCATGGACTGGACTCGGGTCAAAGTATTAACCCCAACACCAAGTCCCCACGCAGCACGAACTCGAGAACGAGAACGTTCCCGCCACATGGCTTCAAAACGGTCGGCTGCTCAAACAAACAAACTTATAACAAACGCACTGAAGAACAGCAAGGCCTATGAAGAACGACCTGAAAATCAGGAACGAGCGGACCAGAACGGCCTGCAAGGCAGGTTACGAACTGACCAACACGCACTGAAAAGCAGATACAAACCTCACAAGCACAAACTGAACCGCAGAAAACGAACGAAATAAACTGAAGTGTGAAAAGCGCGAATCGTCTCTAACCAAACTTCTACTAACACGAGATAAACACGAGATTAGCAGAAGGAGCCCAAAGGGTGCCGTAGTGGGGCTTGAACTTCCTTTTTAGAGTCCCGTCGTACGTGCTATACGTCACCGCGTTCCAAACCAGCGGACTTTTGCAGTGAGCGTGTGTGGCCAAGTCCGTCCGTTTTTAAGTCCGGCGCAAGGAGCCAACAAAGTCCGCCGAAAAGTCCGCCGGGCAAAGTCCGCCGTAAAGTCCGCTCGTGTGTACGCGGCATTAGCGTTCGCAATGGATACAACACTTTCGTCACGCTGCATGTTAAAAATGCTTTAATACAGCGCACTCTCTTCTTCCTTATAATGTGACAAGAATGAAGTAGTTTTGCTGCTCATATTCACACACACTTCTCACAAACTTTTCTTTGTGTTTTTTTATTGGGATTCCCTGAATATATTGTTATTAGTTGTCACATCTGACAGTTTTTTTTTGTTTGTTTTCTTGGATTTTCAGCCTTTTTTTTTCTTTAATGTTTGGATTTTTTCCAAGGCTGATCTTTGTTCAATGTTATTTTTATTTTTACTACAGAATATTTTTGTCTGTGTTTTGTCTGTCAAGTTACCCTAACACCATTGATATCTTTTATTATTTAATCTCCAGGAGATTGTTTGTTGTTGGTGTCCCTTGTTCATTTCACATTGTATATTAGAAATGTACCTGAACCCTCACAAACAAACTGTCATTTTTGAAGTAAAACACATAGGAGAGTATAATTCAAAACAAAAATCCTTTATTAAGGGATCCGAACCAAACAAAGAGGAAGGCAACACTGGAGAAACAGGAGAAATTAGTGAAGCCTTGGACCCCCACGGCAGACATCAATTCTTCAACATCAAAATTGGTGGCCTGAGGAGTACATATATAAGGGAGGGCAGTCTGGTCCGGGATTCGCAGAGATCCGGATAGCAGCAGATGACATCTGTGTTCCCAGGCTGTGGTACCACAAGAGGCTGCATTTTTTGGCCGACCAGACTGAACCCAGGCCAATCACTGTCTGGTCTTCCTTACACGCTTCCTTCCCGGCTGTGGCTGTGCAGTTGGAGATGTGGCAGGAGGAGGAGTAGGACCTGGAGGAGGAGGAGGACTGGGAGGACCTGGAGGAGAGGGAGGAGGAGGAGGAGGACCTGCAGGAGGAGGAGGAGGACCATTGCGAAGGTGTGTCTGAGGTGTAATTTGGCCCCTCATACCTTTCTCCAGAGCCTCCGATATGAGGGCCTCACACATTACTTTTTGGCCCTCCTCCATCCTCTGCACTTTATATGCTATGAAGGCAGCAATGTTCTCCTGCATGGTGTGGGGTGCTCCCAGGACCTCTGTAGCCCTCCAAAAGAATCCTATAGCCGCCTCCTCTAGGGTACTCCTCCTACTGCCACTTTCTGTTTTCAGGGGGGGGAGGGACCTTGATATCAGCCAGCCGGCTCGGCCCGGCCACCTCCTGGCTGAGACTTCCCTGTGTATGAAAAAGGGACATGGTTTTAGTTTTTGCATCATCAATCACAATCCTAAATTAGTACTCCCAACTAACATCTAGTTAACATCATTGATTGTACAAGCAGAAATATTTAAAAGGAATGCTATACCTGGCTCAATCTGGGCTCCTCCACATATCGCCTGGAAGGCCCAGGTTGGGCGTCAGAAGCCTCAGCCGGGGGGGAAGGAAGCGTGGAAGGAAGACTTGAGAGGGATGGCCTGGGTTCAGTCTGGCCTGCCAGAAAGTGCAGCCTGTCATAGTACAACATCCTGGGGACATAGATGTCATCTGCTGCTACGGATCTCTGTGAATCCAGGACTTTCTTGCGCTCCCTTAGATATGTGCTCCTCTGGCCACCAATTAATTTATTTAAACAGTTGATGTCTGCCGTGGGGATCACCTGCTTCACAATTTCACACAATTGCACCAGTGCTGCCTTCCTCTTTGCTTGGTTCTTGAAATGGGGGTGGGTAATCTCCCACAGACAGGGCAGCTCCCTTAGCATATCTATGAATACTGACATGAAGTCATTATCTTTGAGTACCATATCCATGTTCACTGCAAGACACAACACAAGACAAAGCCTAATGTCAGACAAAACTCCCCTAATCTTGTTACAATATAGGCCTCAATCTAGAAGCAGTATAGGCACAAGTTTGTCTCTTACCTTCGTTCTTACGATCGGCGCGTCCAATGCTCCTTCCTCCGCTCACAGATCGTACGTAATACGCACGCGTGTTACGCTTTATACACACTGCGCATGCGTGTAACTCCGCCCGCCCCTGACGTTCTTTCTAGTCTATTCCCCGCCCCTTTTCATTCGGCGCAGTGGGTGAAGAGCATGATGGCGGAGTTACAGCAGGTGCATGCTAATTCTAGCAACGAGGAGGAGGAGGAGGAGGAAAGCCCGGATCCAGGCACGTCCCGATCCAGAAGGAGACGTTTTAAGGCCACAAATATGTCGTTTGGGGAGATGTTGGAGATGGTCGGCATCATGTGGAAGTCCGACTATGACGGAAAATATGGGCCTTACCCCAACCCGAACATCCGAAAGGCCAAGATCATGGCGAAAGTGGTCAGGAGTCTTGAGAGGAATTTCGGGGTCCGAAGATCTAAAGATCAGCTCAGGAAACGGTGGTCGGACCTGAAGTTGAGAGAGCCAGAGCAGTACCGAAAGATCCGGAGAGTGCTGCAAAAAAGTAAGTAGTTGTGCTGTGTATCTATTCTTTCTGTCTTTATTCCGTTCGTTCTGCTCCATATGCTTTTATTAATTGTAACGTTTAAAAGGGCAACTTTAATGTTCATGGGCCCATTATTCGTTCATATCAAACATTTTTCTTTCGGCCTCTAGAACACCATTGTTTAGGCCATATGCATTTTCACACATTTTTTGGGCCTACTTGGATGCCAAATATTTGTTTGTGTAGATGGGTTTGTTACTAGAATGAAATGCCAACTAGATTGTGTGTAAGGAGAGGACACTGAGCAGCTGTTTTCACATCTGGACACTGGAGCACTAGTGTGGGACACAAGAACACCATTTTTATTAGGGGGGGCACACAGGTGCTCCAGTGTACACTATAGGGGGGCTACATCTGTGAAGCTTGTACCAAACAGGTAAAGTATTGCAGCTTGACAAAGGGCAATAAAAAATATACATCTTGGAACTCGACTAAAATAGACAATTGTACCCCACTTCCAAGCAATGTTTCCTAGTTCTTGTTCTGCCATCAAATATCTGTGTGCTAAGTATACCATTTTTGTTTTACATAGGGGAGAAAAGACTCGGAGGACACCCCTCATCCGAGGAGACCAGAGACCCCCCACCTCTGGAAGAAGGGGAAATAACACCAACCCAAAAAGAAGAGCAGGAGGAAGAAGAAGATGTGGTGGAGATTGGCACCACAACAGGTGAGTGTCTGCGACCACTGACTCAGGTAAAAGAGATGGATGGTGGCAGATTTTTGAGACCTTTTTTTTTGTTCTTTATCTCTTTTTAGGTGATCGTGATGTGAGGGAGAGAGAACGTTTCACATCTGAAAGTGCCCAGATACTGATCGGGGAGATCATGGGGTGTAATCTCGAATTGCACAACATACAGCAACAAATCAGTGATGTTATTAAAAAAAATAATAACATCATTGATGTTTTGGGGCGAATTTAAACCCCACAAAATCACCTGTTTTATTGTGGTCCAATCTTCCAAAAAATTTTTCAGTGTTTAGAAAAGCCAAATTTGGAGGATGCACACAGTGTGCCAACATGTGCTATCTGCCATCACGGGAGATCAATGGACGCGTTTTGGGGGTGCAAGCCCTTCCTCAATTATAAAGTCGCGTTGAGGAAGGGCTTGCTCCCCCAAAACACGTCCCTTGATCCCCCTGATGGCAGATAGCACATGTTGACATTCGCAAATTGGTGTGCATCTTCCAAATTTGGCTTTTCCAGGGGTGAGTTCCCCCCATCTGAACGCTATATCAAACCCAGTTCCTAAATACTGATGTCTGATATAGCCTTCAGGTTTTACCATATGTGAACTTTGTAAGTTCAAGTTTTTAGGCTTTCTTGTTGGTTTTACACAGGCCTGTTTTATCTGAAATGGATATTTCGATTTTTGATAATGCTACTGCAAAAATTGTTATACAACAAACATGTTGGTTTGTTTTAAAAACCTTTCGTAAATGCACATGTGATTGTGCAGGTATAAAAAAGTGGCTTACTCAAGAATGTGTGGATTATTGTCTCAACACTACAATACAACACTTTTGGGGTGATGTAATTGCTGTTTTATGCAAAAATGGGGGTTATTTCCTAAGGGCAAATACACTTTGCACTACAAGTGCAGGTTCAGTGCAGTTGCAAGTGCACTTGTAGTGAAATGTGTTTTTGCATTTAGGAAGTACCAGCCAACACTGTTTTTTATAAGGTTACCCAATCACGACATTTTCTGCACTCAACACATTTCTGTCAGGGTCAGCTAAAACAAACACAAGCAGTAAATGTCCACAAAGAATTTATTTTGGTTGGTTTTTATTTGAAAAAGTTTTCACAGATTGTCTGGCATATTGATAGCCCCCCTACCCGCAAAGAACTCCAGGTAGCGTAACCGGACATCACAGGCACTCAGGGAGGGCAAGCCAGGACGGCCACTTTCAAGCACCGTCAGTGTTGATGGATTTTGAATTCCGGCCTCAGGCCCAACTGAGCCAGCATAGTTGGCTGAATGTTTTCTTAAAAAATTATGGAGAACACAGCAGGCAAGTATTATATGGTTCAGTTTATACTCCGCCATATGGATGGGTGTCAGAAACAATCGGAACCGGCTGGCCAGGATTCCAAATGTGTTCTCCACCACTCTTCGGGCTCTGGCCAGTCGGTAATTAAAAACCCTCTGTTCCGGGGTAAGGGTCCTCATCGGAATGGCCGCATCAGGTGGTCCCCCAGCGCAAATGCTTCATCAGCAACGAACACAAATGGGAGACCTTCAACATTGTCCTCTGGAGGTGGCAAGTCCAAGCTGCCATTCTGGAGACACCTGTAGAACTCCGTCTGGGCGATCACTCCACCATCGGACATCCGGCCATTCTTCCCCATGTCCACATACAGGAACTCGTAATTAGCCTACACCACTGCCAACATCACTATACTATTAAACCCCTTGTAATCATAATAGTACGACCCCGAGTTGGGTGGTGGGACGATGTGGACGTGTTTCCCATCAATTGCCCCTCCGCAGTTAGGAAAGTCCCACCGCTGGGCAAAGTGGGAGGCCACAGTCTGCCATTCCTGTGGCGTTGAAGGAAACTGTTGAGGAAAAAACAATAAACATTACTATTTTTTCACAGAAACATGGCAAGCAGATTACACACAAACATTCTGGGTCAACCTCCAGATAGCATTTATTAAGGGGAATTTAACAACAACAAAGCATAAGGTACACCTATCATATTCCCCCTCCCCCCTCATGGGCCATTTCTAACATTATAGGGGGGGAACTCTTGGACAGGTAACCCTCTTCACTTCATTTAGAGATGAATGCCTAAATACAGGGTATTACTTGGAACAGCCCCTCCTTAGTTACACTATTGGCAGACCACTGGACAGGTAAGAAGTGTCATAATACAAAGATATAAATACACACTGTACACATTTGAGGACATTTGGACATTCTGCTATTACCTATCAAGATAATAATATGATACAAGAACTTTAAACAGTACCATTGGAAAGTATACAGGCAGGCCCTTGCACTACATGCTTTGGGTAATTCATCCCTAAATCTGAGCACAAAAGAGATGGGTATAGTGTGTCTGGGTTTGGCAAAGTCAGCAGATAGATGATTGAGGATAGATAGAGAATTGGGATCAGCTGACTTAGCAGTTGGGGGGAGGGAGGGTTACAAAAAATTTGGGGACACCACAAAAAAAAGCCTCTGGCACTCTGCCTAAATTTAAATAAAAAATAACATTTCCTAACATTTTAGGGGGTGTTTGGGGTAAAGCACTACTATGGAGCTGATAAAATACATTGTTAAGTGACTACATGAGGTGAATATAGGGGCAGGAGACACCATGCTGGAGAGGTTATTGAAGGGCAAATATGTATGAAGGACCTAAAATAATAATTACATAAAAATCCAGCATGCATGAGGACAAAGGGGACATTCACAGCATATTACAATCATGGTAATTAGAGAATGAGGAAAGAAATACAATATATTACCAAACATTCAATACAATAAAATGTGATATTAAAGGATAAAAATCTTACCTATATATATTCCTTCTGAAGGACCTGGATGATGGCAGAACAGGTCTCTGGGATAATGATCCCCAGAGCCTGGGGGGAGATGCCTGTCAAGAACTTGAGGTCCTGCAGACTTCTCCCTGTGGCCAAATACCGCAAGGTAGCGACCAACCTCTGCTCCGGAGTGATGGCTTGCCTCATGCAGGTATCCTGCCTGCTAATATAGGGGGTCAGCGAAGCCAACAAATGGTGAAACACGGGGTCCGTCATCCTGAGAGAGTTCCTGAAATCATCAGGATTATTCTCACGGATCTCACGGAGCAAAGGCATATGACAGAACTGGTCACGCTGAAGCAACCAATTCTTGGTCCATGAACTCCTCCTCACCCTGTTCATGGACTGGACTTGTGTCAAGGTCAGGACCCCAACACCAAGCCCCCGCACAGCACGAAATCTACGAGGAGTACGCATACGAAACATGGCTAGAAAATGGTTGACTGCTCAGAACGAAGTAACAGAACGCACTGAAGAACAGCAAGGCCTGTGAAGAGCGACATGAAAACCAGTAACGAACGAACAAGAATACAATGACTACTTAAAGTCATGCTAAACTTGCTTGCACGCACTGAAGAGCAGATACAAACCCACAAGCACAAACTGAATGGCAGAAAACGGTCTGAAAGCCACGAGTCTGAAAAAGCGCAAATCGTCTCTCACCAAACTTTTACTAACATGAGATTAGCAAAAGGAGCCCAAAGGGTGCCGCGCTTGGTTCTGAACCGGCCTTTTCTAGTCTCGTCGTACGTGGTGTACGTGACCGCGTGGTTGTCGATCGGAAATTCCAACAACTTTGTGCGACCGTGTGTAGGCAAAACAAGTTTGAGCCAACATCCGTCGGAAAAAATCCTAGGATTTTGTTGTCGGAATGTCCGATCAATGTCCGACCGTGTGTACGGGGCATAAGAGTTTATATGGGAAAAACATTTCTCCTTTCCACTGATGCTTTCCAATCCTTGTTCCACAAAAAAACCCAAATTCTCAAAAAGCATTTTTCATTGGGACAAAAAGTGAGGTGAAATCTTCTAAAGAGGAGGAAAGACAGCAAAACAAATGTCACAGGGGTGATAACCCTTCCCTATGTTTTCCAAAAAGCTTAAAAAAGATTTTTTGGAGGAAGTCTGAGGGTTTCATACCATTAAGGTGATGGTCACTGCTGGGAGTGAAACTCCATGGATAGGGGTAGGTCTGTGTGGGAAATTTGGATGGGGGGTTGACCTCCCCCCTGGCCTCTCCTGTTATGGGACGGGGCCTGGAGGGGGAGGACCTCCCTCACAGAGAGCGGGCGGGGTGGTGGGTTTAAGTTTCAGAGGTTATGTTTGAGGTTTTGAAGACCGTTAGACCGGTTATGGTCTCAGTTCGCAAGTTCACTTTAAATGGTTATGTAACTCATGTGATGGGGCCGTGGTGGCTTCAATGCGCTCCTTGTAAATACCGGAGGGACATTTGTACTCCGGTTCTCAGGGCTAACTTCTCCACTAGTGAGGGGATAGCTCTAACGGGATAAGAGGCTCAGAATGCCTGGTGCATTCTGCCTCGGGAATGGGGGGGAGTCTGGGGACTCCCAAATTAACTTCTTAGATATTGATCTCGCATCACTTGATATGAGTGATAAAATATTGCCTAATGTACTGATCACTATTCTTCTTTTTCTCTTTTTCATTTCTTTCTTCTACTTCCTGATTTCTATTTCTCCGATTGAATACAGGTCTCGGATCCGCAGATGGTCTCTCCTCCCAGGTCTCGTATTGGCTCGAATCACTGGCTCACCACCACGTAAAACAGATCCTCCCGACCAACTAGGTAAGACTCTCCACACCATCATAGCACCACAAGGTACACCACATGATTGATCAGGTTAAGGTTAGCTCATCCCTTAGGATTGTTTCCAATAACACTCAGGGGTTAAATTCTCCCATTAAGCGTAGGAAGACATTTCAACTTTTTAAATCCATGCATGCTGATATACTATTCTTACAAGAAACACACTTCCCCATATCATATCAACCAAAATTTTTACATCACCATTATCCCCAATTTTTTTTATCTTCAGCTCCTAACAAAACAAAGGGAGTAGCGATATGTTTCGCTAAACACATTAACATTTCCCAGTCGGACGTGATCGCTGATCCACAGGGTCGTTACATCGTAGTTGCGGGACATATAGACGGGGAATTATATACATTTATATCGTACTACGCCCCGAACAAGGGACAGAAATTTTTTTTTGAAACAATGATGATCAAGCTACGACCTCATATGAAAGGCTCGGTCTTTCTCGGAGGTGATACGAACGTGGCTTTTGACTTCTCAATGGGAATATCTGGCTCTGGTAAACCTGAACCCAAGCGTCCCTCTAGGCAAAGTGTTCACATAGCTGAAATGTTACAGGAGGAGGGATTCATCGATATCTGGAGGGAAACTAACTCTCACGTTAAGGATTACACACATTATTCTGCACCCCACAGATCACACGTCAGGATTGACCATATTTTTACACGCTCATATTCGATTCCATTGATACTGAAATCCAAGATTGTAGACTCGCCCATATCGGACCACTCGATGGTCACAGTGAGTTTCAAAAAGTCATCAAGGGATAATAACCCCCCAAGATGGAGACTACAGGAATCCATACTAAGTGACCCCATTCAGTGCACAATATTAGAAAACTACATCAAGGAATATTTTCAAATTAACACAACCCCAGATGTTTCACCGGAAGTGATCTGGGCAGCTCACAAACCAGTGATCAGGGGAAAGATAATGCAAATGACGGCGAAACTGAAGGCAGAGCATAGGGCAGACACATTAAAACAATCAGAAGAATTTAAGGCTCTAGCTAGGGCACATAAAAGGACACCCACCGTTGAATCCCTAGCAAAATTGGATAGGGCCAGGGCTCTCCTAAACCTTACTCTGACCACTGCAGTGGAAAAACATCTCAGGTGGACGGGAGCAAAATATTACAGCCAAAAAGATAAGATAGGTGCCAGATTAGCGGTTAAGATTAGTCCGAAACACCAGGCATTAGCTTTCCCTAAAATTAAGCTCAAATCCGGAGATATAACACAAAATCCAAGTAAGATTATGGAGGAATTTTTTACCTTCTTCCATGAACTGTATAAATCTAAAGCGTCTGCGGGAGGAAAGCTTAAGCAGGAGTTCCTTGACTCCCTGACCTTACCGACACTAACACAGTCACATAGGGAGCTAATGGAAGAGCCCTTCACCCAGGAAGAAGTTCTGGATGTCATGAACTCATTGAAGCTTGGATCCTCCCCTGGCCCGGATGGGTTCTCCAACGGCTATTACAAAAAGTTCGGACCTACACTGGTCTCACACTTGACGAAATTCTTGAATTCCCTTAGAGAAGGGGGACCACTGGGCTCTGAATTAAATGCTGCGTACATAACAGTAATCCCCAAGCCAGGGAAGGATCCCAGGGAAATGGGGAACTATCGACCAATATCCCTAATTAATAACGATGTTAAAATTCTAACGAAGATCTTAGCAAATAGAATGTCTAGCTTCATTGCATCGTATATACACAAAGACCAGGTAGGCTTCATACCTGGCAGACAGGGGCCGGATCAAATTAGACGGACCATAGATATAGTATCTCTCCTGAAGTCAAGCTGGGATGGGGGACAGCCACAAAAAGGATATATTTTATCAATCGACCTACATAAGGCATTCGACTCTATTGACTGGGAATACCTGTCTGATATCCTACAAAGGTGGGGCTTTGGTAGCATTTTCAGAAATATAATCAAGTCTCTGTATTCAAACCCCTCGGCGCAAGTGCGGCTCATGGGCAGATACTCGGCAGCACTACCTATTAATAGGGGTACCAGACAGGGATGCCCACTTTCTCCCCTCCTATTCGCCATTGCCATAGAGACATTGGCTATAGCCATCAGAACAAACCCGGATGTCAGGGGGGTGAGGTGTGGAGACCAGGAACACAAATGCGCTTTATACGCAGATGATTTACTGCTGTACATCTCTTCCCCCCTGATATCCACCCCAGTAGTATGCAGGATCCTAAGAACTTTCAGTAAAATCTCAGGTCTGACGGTGAATATGACTAAATCAGTGGCCCTGAATATTACGGTACCGGCAGAAATTCTCTCACAACTTCAACAAAGCTTTGAGTTCTCTTGGTCTGATACGGCTATCCCTTATCTGGGAATTAACTTAACCTCTGAGATAGGGGGATTATTTAAAGCTAATTATCCTCCAATGATACTGAAATGCAGACAAGAATTAGATAAATGGGCTAAATATGGTCTTTCCTGGGTAGGAAGAGTAAACGCTATCAAGATGACACTACTTCCCCGCCTCTTATATTTATTTCGCTCTCTCCCAATCCCCCTAACGAAAGGCTTCCTCAACAAACTACAATCGTCGATAATACGCTTTGTATGGGGAAGTAAGGGTTACAGATGCCCATCCACTGTTCTTTTACGCTTACGATCACAGGGAGGGCTGGGATTGCCTGATCTCTGGGGTTATTATCGGGCAGCTCAATTAGCGCAGATTTCCCTCATTTTCGGAAAGGGCTCAAAACCTGACTGGTTGTCTATGGAAAGGCAGGCTACGCCTCGCAACACCATTGACTTTTTATTATGGTGCGACCCCAAAAGCAGACCAGCCATTCTGGTCCCCACATTATCTCACTCGATCGCACTTTGCAACAAACTTTTTACTCAAACGTCTCTAATTTCTCCACTTAGACCTCTGTCACACATATTTAATAACACAGCGTTCCTGCCAGGACTAAACATTCAGGCGTTTAAGTGGTGGACAGACAAAGGACTCTACAGAATAGGACACTATCTAACTGCGACGGGTCCTATCAATTTGAATTACTGTAAACGCACATTGGAAATGCCTGACTCTGAAAGGTTCAGATTTAACCAAATATTTCACTTCATACAATCACTTTGGTGCAACATACAAATAGCTCCCTCGATTACACCATACGAACAGTGGTGTTCTAACCTGGACGGACAGAAAGGGGGGATCTCGATAATATGCACAGCACTCATGTCTAAGTCGGACAAACCAGCATATGCCAGGACCTGGGAGGAGGACTTGAGCGGATCTTGGACTTCAGGGGACTGGTTCAGAGGGTGAGACCGCTCTTACAAAGGTATTTATAATATCTCTCTGATAGAAGCTAGCTTAAAGGTAATGGCAAGATGGTATTATGTACCTGCTAAGTTGGCCATGTTTTATCCTGGGACCTCTCCATCCTGCTTCAGAGATTGCAAACTGGAAGGCACTATGCTACATGTCTGGTGGACTTGTCCGCGCATTAGAACCTACTGGAAGAAAAAATTCCGTATGATGGGCAGTTTAATGAGTATACGTAAAGCGCCAGATCCAACTATAGCTTTACTCAATCATACCATACCGAACCTACCTAAAAGCACCCAGAAGTTAGCCTTCTTTATTTTATTGGGAGTAAAACTTACCATAGCAAAGGCCTGGAAAAGGCGTACAGTGTCCTTTCAATGTTGTAAAAGGAAGGTAACATGGATAATGTCCCAGGAGAAAATCGTAGCTAAACTGTTGGATACGGTTGAGAAATTCAATATCATTTGGGAACCATGGGCGCGATATTGTAATATTTCACTCTATCCGGGTATGGAGATGGGACCAGGTAACCTACCTAATCTACAGTACCAATAACTTTTCTCTCTCTCTTTCTCTTGCCTTTCTTCTCTTCTTCTAACACGTTTTCTTCTCTCTAAGACAGGGGCCAGCGAGCCTCTTCGGTATACACAGGCCTCTCTTGGCCCTTAAGTTATACGCATCAAGACACATTCATGACGGGGTAATACATAGGATATGCTTACCAAAAATCTGGTGATATACTGTCTTATTTTCAAAAAGGATGAATTAATTATTCCATACAGTAGGAAATGTATAGACATACGAGGCAGACACGTACATAAATCGGAGCACACAGGAGAAACCCACACCAAGATAAGATGCTTCTTTGTACATACAATGTGTAGGTCACATACACTCAAGAAAGGGATCTCTAGCTCCGAAATTCCATAGTTAATCAGCATAGCATAGTTCTAAGTCTTCATTAGTTCCAAGAATGGTGTGGTGGCTATGGGGACTATACAGGGAAAGGGATCCGGCTGGGGAAGGTCTTTGATCGCTCCGATGGGCACAGCAAGAACCCTGACGGGGTGCCCGGGGGGAGAGAGGGCCTCCCCCCGCGGGATCCAAGCATAGGCAACTGTAGTCACTCACCGCGGAGATATTTAACTTTGTCTGCTGGAAACAAAATTTATTGCAATTCTCATGACTGCTAGAAAGTTAGATGTATGTTTACCAGGTTCTGCGTTTCCTTGCACCTCACATATACCATGTAACGGATACATTTCTAATATTGTCTGTGTTTGATACTCATCAAAACGGTCTTCGAGGGGTTTGTTGACTGAGAGTCAATGCACGATACTCTAGGGTCCCTCTATTTGACAGGTTTCACTTAAACAAACTATATTAAAGAGCAAAGTTCAAAGAGGGAGGAAATTGAGCTTTGCAAGTTCAAACCATTCAGAGCAAATTTATGCTCTTTCATTATTTCTTTTGTTATAGCTTAAGCACACGACAGTTATTCATATTTCAAATATCACAATAGCACTCAACTGATAACTGACTGTATTATCTAGTTGTAATACTGTATTACTGGTGTCTGAGGAAGGCCTGATGTTTTCAGCCTACGCTATCAATGCTATATTTTGATGTGATATGTCAATTGATTATCTTAAAAACCAATAAAACTATTGAACATAAAAAAAAAGATTTTTTGGCTGGAGCTAAACACGTTAAAAATGTACCCGTTCAAAATGACAAACAGATTCTACTTAACAACAAACCTACGGTCCCTATCTTGTTTGCACCGCCTGTATACTGCTGTTCAGAGTATATAGGGCCTGGTGGCCCCACACCTTTCTTTATTTTAATTTGGGTGCGGGGTTCCCCTTAATATCCATACAAGACCCAAAGGGCCTGGTAATGGACTGGGGGGTACCCATGGTGTTTGTCTCACTGATTTTCATCCATATTGCCAGGACCGGACATTACATTAAACCAACAAGCAGTTTTAAATGAAATTTTTTCCTTTAAAAATGACATTTGGTGCAGGGACTGTTCTAAACACGGGAAACACGCGCCACTTTACAGGCATACTATAGACACCCACCAGGTACGATATTTAAAGGAATATTTCACTTTTTTTTTTTTTTACTTTAAGCATCATTACATCACTGCTTCCGAAAAAACGGACGTTTTTAAAAGTTTTTTTTGCATTGATACATGTCCCCTGGGGTAGGACCCGGGTCCCCAAACCCTTTTTAGGACAATACCATGCAAATTAGCCTTTAAAATGAGCACTTTTGATTTTGAACGTTCGAGTCCCATAGACGTCAATGGGGTTCTAACGTTCGTGCGAACTTTCGGTTCGTTCGCAGGTTCTGGTGCGAACCGAACCGGGGGGTGTTTGGCTCATCCCTAGTGTTCAGCTAAAGCTCCAAGTTAGTGTAGTGCGACCTCTGCACAGTGTTCAGATAAAGCTACAAGATAGTGTGGTGCGACCTCTGCACAGTGTTCAGCTAAAGCTACCTGTAGAAGGTTGGTGTTGTTTTCCTGATCCTATCACTACCGCAGGCAGCTACATTATTTACACGTTAGTGTAGTGCGACCTCTGCAAAGTGTTCAGCTAAAGCTACAAGTTAGTGTAGTGCGACCTCTGCACAGTGTTCAGCTAAAGCTACCTGTAGAAGGTTGGTGTTGTTTTCCTGATCCTATCACTACCGCAGGCAGCTACATTGTTTACACGTTAGTGTAGTGCGACCTCTGCACAGTGTTCAGCTAAAGCTACAAGTTAGTGTAGTGCGACCTCTGCACAGTGTTCAGCTAAAGCTACCTGTAGAAGGTTGGTGTTGTTTTCCTGATCCTAGAACTACCGCAGGCAGCTACATTATTTACACGTTAGTGTATTGCGACCTCTGTACAGTGTTCAACTAAAGCTACCTGTAGAAAGTTGGTGGTGTTTTCCTGATCCGATCACTACCGCAGGCAGCTACATCATTTACACGTTAGTGTAGTGCGACCTCTGCACAGTGTTCAGCTAAAGCTACCTGTAGAAGGTTGGTGTTGTTTTCCTGATCCTATCTAAACCGCAGGCAGCTACATTATTTACACGTTACTGTAGTGTGACCTCTGCAGTGTTCAGCTAAAGCTACAATTTAGTGTAGTGCGACCTCTGCACAGTGTTCAGCTAAAGCTACAAGTTAGTGTAGTGCGACCCCTGCACAGTGTTCAGCTAAAGCTACCTGTAGAAGGTTGGTGTTGTTTTCCTGATCCTATCACTACCGCAGGCAGCTACATTATTTACACGTTAGTGTAGTGCGACCTCTGCACAGTGTTCAGCTAAAGTTACCTGTAGAAGGTTGGTGGAGTTTTCCTGATCCTATCACTACCGCAGGCACCTACATTATTTACACGTTAGTGTATTGCGACCTCTGTACAGTGTTCAACTAAAGCTACCTGTAGAAGGTTGGTGGCGTTTTCCTGATCCTATCACTACCGCAGGCAGCTACATTATTTACAGGTTAATGTAGTGCGACCTCTGCACAATGTTCAGCTAAAGCTACAAGTTAGTGTGGTGCGACCTCTGCACAGTGTTCAGCTAAAG
The DNA here is from genome assembly GCA_037952835.1 of Lithobates septentrionalis. Lineage (NCBI taxonomy): Eukaryota > Metazoa > Chordata > Amphibia > Anura > Ranidae > Lithobates > Lithobates septentrionalis. The sequence continues at coordinate 10,060,318 of JBBDGP010000432.1, forward strand.
CTACCTGTAGAAGGTTGGTGTTGTTTTCCTGATCCTATCACTACCGCAGGCAGCTACATTATTTACACGTTAGTGTAGTGCGACCTCTGCACAGTGTTCAGCTAAAGCTACAAGTTAGTGTAGTGCGACCTCTGCACAGTGTTCAGCTAAAGCTACAAGTTAGTGTAGTGTGACCTCTGCACAGTGTTCAGCTAAAGCTACCTGTAGAAGGTTGGTGTTGTTTCCTGATCCTATCACTACCGCAGGCAGCTACATTATTTACACATTAATGTAGTGCGACCTCTGCACAGTGTTCAGCTAAAGCTCCAAGTTAGTGTAGTGCGACCTCTGCACAGTGTTCAGCTAAAGCTACAAGATAGTGTGGTGCGACCTCTGCACAGTGTTCAGCTAAAGCTACCTGTAGAAGGTTGGTGTTGTTTTCCTGATCCTATCACTACCGCAGGCAGCTACATTATTTACACGTTAGTGTAGTGCGACCTCTGCACAGTGTTCAGCTAAAGCTACAAGTTAGTGTAGTGCGACCTCTGCACAGTGTTCAGCTAAAGCTACAAGTTAGTGTAGTGTGACCTCTGCACAGTGTTCAGCTAAAGCTACCTGTAGAAGGTTGGTGTTGTTTTCCTGATCCTATCACTACCGCAGGCAGCTACATTATTTACACATTAATGTAGTGCGACCTCTGCACAGTGTTCAGCTAAAGCTCCAAGTTAGTGTAGTGCGACCTCTGCACAGTGTTCAGCTAAAGCTACAAGATAGTGTGGTGCGTCCTCTGCACAGTGTTCAGCTAAAGCTACCTGTAGAAGGTTGGTGTTGTTTTCCTGATCCTATCACTACCGCAGGCAGCTACATTGTTTACACGTTAGTGTAGTGCAACCTCTGCACAGTGTTCAGCTAAAGCTACAAGTTAATGTAGTGCGACCTCTGCACAGTGTTCAGCTAAAGCTACAAGTTAGTGTAGTGCGACCTCTGCACAGTGTTCAGCTAAAGCTACCTCTAGAAGGTTGGTGTTGTTTTCCTGATCCTATAACTACCGCAGGCAGCTACATTATTTACACGTTAGTGTAGTGCGACCTCTGCACAGTGTTCAGCTAAAGCTACAAGTTAGTGTAGTGCGACCTCTACACAGTGTTCAGCTAAAGCTACAAGTTAGTGTAGTGTGACCTCTGCACAGTGTTCAGCTAAAACTACCTGTAGAAGGTTGGTGTTGTTTTCCTGATCCTATCACTACCGCAGGCAGCTACATTATTTACACGTTAGTGTAGTGCGACCTCTGCACAATGTTCAGCTAAAGCTCCAAGTTAGTGTAGTGCGACCTCTGCACAGTGTTCAGCTAATGCTACCTAGAGAAGGTTGGTGTTGTTTTCCTGATCCTATCACTACCGCAGGCAGCCACATTATTTACACGTTAGTGTAGTGCTACCTCTGCACAGTGTTCAGCTAAAGCTACAAGTTAGTGCAGTGCGACCTCTGCACAGTGTTCAGCTAAAGCTACCTGTAGAAGGTTGGTGTTGTTTTCCTGATCCTATCACTACCGCAGGCAGCTACATTATTTACACGTTAGTGTAGTGCGACCTCTGCACAGTGTTCAGCTAAAGCTACAAGTTAGTGTAGTGCGACCTCTGCACAGTGTTTAGCTAAAGCTACAAGTTAGTGTAGTGCAACCTCTGCACAGTGTTCAGCTAAAGCTACCTGTAGAAGGTTGGTGTTGTTTTCCTGATCCTATCACTACCGCAGGCAGCTACATTATTTACACGTTTGTGTAGTGCAACCTCTGCACAGTGTTCAGCTAAAGCTACCTGTAGAAGGTTGGTGGTGATTTCCTGATCCTATCACTACCGCAGGCAGCTACATTATTTACATGTTAGTGTAGTGCGACCTCTGCACAATGTTCAGCTAAAGCTCCAAGTTAGTGTAGTGTGACCTCTGCACAGTGTTCAGCTCCAAGTTAGTGTAGTGCGACCTCTGCACAGTGTTCAGCTAAAGCTACCTGTAGAAGGTTGGTGTTGTTTTCCTGATCCTATCACTACCGCAGACAGCTACATTATTTACATGTTAGTGTAGTGAGACCTCTGCGCAGTGTTCAGCTAAAGCTACCCGTAGAAAGTTGATGGTGTTTTCCTGATCCTATCACTACCGCAGGCAGCTACATTATTTACACGTTAGTGTATTGCGACCTCTGTACAGTGTTTAACTAAAGCTACCTGTAGAAGGTTGGTGGTATTTCCCTGATCCTATCACTACCACAGGCAGCTACATTATTTACACGTTAGTGTAGTGCGGCCTCTGCACAGTGTTCAGCTAAAGCTACCTGTAGAAGGTTGGTGTTGTTTTCCTGATACTATCACTACCGCAGACAGCTACATTATTTACACATTAGTGTAGTGCGACCTCTGCACAGTGTTCAGCTAAAGCTACCTGTAGAAGGTTGGTGTTGTTTTACTGATCCTATCACTACCGCAGGCAGCTACATTATTTACACATTTGTGTAGTGCGACCTCTGCACAGTGCTCAGCTAAAGCTACCTGTAGAAGGTTGGTGGTGTTTTCCTGATCCTATCACTACCGCAGGCAGCTACATTATTTACACATTATTGTATTGCGACCTCTGTACAGTGTTCAACTAAAGCTACCTGTAGAAGGTTGGTGGTGTTTTTCTGATTCTATCACTACCGCAGGCAGCTACATTATTTACACGTTAGTGTAGTGCGTCCTCCGCACAGTGTTCAGCTAAAGCTACAAGTTAGTGCAGTGCGACCGCTGCACAGTGTTCAGGTAAAGCTACAAGTTAGTGTAGTGTGACCTCTGCACAGTTTTCAGCTAAAGCTACAAGTTAGTGTAGTGCGATCTCTGCACAGTGTTCAGCTATAGCTACCTGTAGAAGATTGGTGGTGTTCTCATACTAATAATACTACAGGCAGGCAGTTGATTTTGCTAGCTGCAGTATCAATTTATATATATATATATATATATATATATATATATATATATATATATATATATATATATATATATATATTGTGGCAGTAGAACCCTGTGCTACCTGGAAGATTGCTGGTTTACGCCAGATTTTGGAGAGAAAGGCACGCTGATTGCACAGCTGTGTGCTGGGCTATTTAATTGTGACCTGGCTATGGCTCAGGGTTCCACCCAACAGACAGGAAGTCTGTGCATGGGAGTCAGGTAGACTCCCATTCCTCTGAGAGGAGTCAGAAGCTGCAGGAGGCAGCCAGGGTATGCATGTCTGCAGGAGGCAGACGTACTTGGTGACAGAGCAGCAAGTAGTAAGCAGCAGGAGTAAGCTAGGAGAGAGCTTCACTCTAGGAAACTCTTTTGGGTCTGAGGAGCAGTCCTAAGGCCTAGGCTAAAGGCCTGAATCAGCCATATGGCAAGAATGTATGCCAGGAGGCTAAAGTATTGAGTGTGCAAAATACAGTAATGGTGGAACCCCCTGCGAGGGCTACTGATGTCTTTGTGAACTTTTCCGTGTTTTTAAATAAAAGTGGGCTACCAGGCCCTTAAAAATACAGTTTTGTACTGGAGTACTCACTGACAACGCACCTACCGTTTGAGTCTGATACCCCAATCTTACAATATATATATATATATATATATATATATATATATATATATATATATCTATCTCTCTATATCTCAGCTTAGTGCAGCTACATCTCACTGCAGGCCATTAGTATGTCTGGAAGGCCAACAAGGAGAGGCAGACAGTCACAAGCCAATAAAAGAGGGCAAGCAGGCTCTGTTTCTAGAGGCAACAGTGCTGGTCGTGGACATGGTGCATCCTCATCAGCACGTGGCCGTGGGACACGCTTGGCCTTTTTTTCGGCAGCTGGCCGCGTTTAGCCGCAACATGCGGAAGACTTGGTTGAGTGGATGACCAAGCCATCCTCATCCTCCTCATCCTCTCTCCCCAATGCTCGGGGTACTTTGGCAAAGCGGCTGCCAACCTCGGCTCAATGGCATCAGTGACTCCTTCCCTAGCCCCACCATGTCCTCCTGAGGAGTCCCTCAAACTGTTTGACCACAGTGTTGGGTACATGCTCCAGGAGGATGCCCAGCGTTTAGAAGGCTCTGATGATGATACTGAGCTAGATGAAGGCAGTAACGTGAGCACGGACCGAGGGGGTGTTCTGCCACCATGCCTCCAAAATGCCACTACTAGTGATTCTGACACACCTCTCTCCTCCACCCCTCCTCTTCTTCTTCCTCCATGGCCTCTTCCTGTGCTGATTTGTCCTCAGAACCAGCAGTGCTCCGTAGGCGTTCAAGGGGCTATGCAGGTACGCAGGCCAAAAGATGCCATGCAGTGCTTGAGCTGGTGTGCTTGGGGGACAGGAGCCACACTGGGGCAGAAGTTCTGTCAGGTCTTCAGGGGCAGGTTCAGAGGTGGTTGACGCCACACCAACTTAAGGCAGGAATGGTGGTTTGCGATAATGGCACCAACCTCCTTTCCGCCCTCGGACAGGGACAAATGACCCATGTGCCCTGTTTGGCTCATGTCATTAACTTGGTGGTGCAGCGGCTCATGGGCAGGTACCCGGGCTTACAGGATGTCCTGAGGCAGGCCAGGAAAGTCTGTGTGCTTTTCCGCCGGTCATATAATGCCAGTGCTCGGCTGGCAGACCTTCAAAAGGAATTTAACCTGCTCAAGAACCACCTAATCTGTGACATGCTCACCAGGTTGAACTCAACGTTGGCCATGCTGCAGTGGCTGCACACACAGCAGAGGGCCATTAATGAGTACCTGTGTAAATATGGCACCAGGAAAGGGTCAGGGGAGCTTGTTTTTTTCCCCACGCCAGTGGGCCATGATCAGGGATGCATGCACTGTCCTGTCACCATTTGAGGAGGCCACGAGGATGGTGAGCAGTGACAGTGCATGCATCAGTGACACTGTGCCCCTTGTCCACCTGTTGGAGCACACGCTGCATGGAATAATGGATAGGGCACTTGAGGCAGAACAGAGGCAGGAAGAGGAGGACTTCCTTATCTCTCAAGGCCCCCTTTATCCAGACAGTGTTCCTGCATGCCCGCCAATCACATAGGAAGAGGAGGAGGAGGATTGTGTCAGTATGGAGGTGGAGCCTGGCACTCAGCATCAGCAGCAGTCATTTACAGTCCCAAGAAACACATGGACTTGTACGTGGCTGGGAGGAGGTGGCTGCAGATCATGTCATCCTTAGTGACCCAGAGGACTCCGAGGACCAAATACCTCAGCAAACCTACGCTGCATGGCCTCCCTGATCCTGCAAAGCCTGCGGAAGGATCCTCGTATTCGTGGTATCAAGGAGAAGGAACAATACTGGCTGGTAACCCTCCTTGATCCACGTTACAAGGGTAAGGTTGTGGACCTTATCTTGCTGTCGCAGAGAGAGCAGAGGATGAAACATCTTCGGGAGGCCTTACAGAAAGGTCTGCAACGCGTTCCCAGAGACTGGGAGGTTACAAACTCCTGTTTCTGGACAACGTGTTGTTGAGGCTTCGGTCAGTCAAAGAAGGAGCGGTGGAGAAGGTGGCCGTCTGACTCATGCGTTCAGACAATTTTTTTTTTTTTTCATCGCCAGCGTCTGTTTTACATGGTGCAGGAATACCTAGGGGCAAGATCTGACTTGGACATCTTTCCCACCGAAAATCCTCTGGGTTACTGGGTCTTGAGGATGGATCACTGGCCAGAGCTTGCACAGTACGCAATTGAGCTACTGGCCTGTCCTGCATCCAGCATTCTTTCGGAACGCACATTCAGTGCTGCTGGAGGTTTTGTAACCGATCACAGGGTGCGCCTGTCCACCGACTCGGTCGATTGACTGACCTTCATAAAAATGAATCAGTCTTGGATCACCACCAGCTACCAAGCACCTGATGCTAATGTAACCGAATAATTTTTTTTGAAATGTCAGATCCCTTCAAAGACTGCCTATGCTGAGTGACTATCCTGTTATGTTGAGTAATTATCCTATTCCTCCTCAATGATCATGCTGTCAGCTTGTAAGAACATTTTTGGTTCTGGGCGCCGCCACCAGTGCCTAAGGCCCAATTTTTAAGCCCCTGTTCAACAGGGGCGTGTAATTACAATTTTTGATGCAATTCTTTGTAGCAGGGCTAGTTCCTGCACTCCAACTAGAGTATCTGTGAGGGGTTGCAGTGCTGTGACACCAGCACCAGTGCCTAAGGCCCAATTTTTCAGCCCCTGTTTAACAGGGGCGTGTAACTACAATTTTTGATGCAATTCTTTGCAGCAGGGCTAGTTCCTGCGCTCCAACTAGAGTATCTGTGAGGGGTTGCAGTGTTGTGGCACCAGCACCAGTGCCTAATGCCCAGTTTTTCAGCCCCTGTTTAACAGGGGCGTGTAATTACAATTGTTGATGCAATTCTTTGCAGCAGGGCTAGTTCCTGCACTCCAACTAGAGTATCTGTGAGGGGTTGCAGTGTTGTGGCACCAGAACCAGTGCCTAAGGCCCAATTTTTCAGCCCCTGTTCAACAGGGACATGTAATTAGAATTCTTGATGTAATATTTCACAGCAGGGCCCTTTTCTGCGCCCACCAAGAGTAACTGTGAGGACTTACAGTGTTGTGGCACCAGCACCACCATCAAAGGCCCAATTTTTCTGCCCCTGTTCAACAGGGGCATGTAATTACAATTCCTGATCTAATATTTCATAGCAGGGCCCTGTGAGGGCTTAGTGTTGTGGCCACAACACTGTGAGGGCTTACAGTGTTGTGGCCACAACACTGTAAGCCCTTACAGGGCCACAACAACACCTAAGGCCCAAATTTATGCTGAGTATATAGGGCAAGCCCCTATTTTCAAACATCCAACTTACAAATGACTCCTACTTGCAAACGGAAGTGAGATGAAATCTACCCCTAGGAAGGGAAATTCTCTTTTGTAAGAGTTAATATGGGAAAAAACTTTTCTCCTTAACACTGATGCTTTATAACCAATCCTTGTTTCACTAAAACCCCCAAATTTTCAAAAAACCTTTGTCATTGGGACAAAAAGTGAGGTTAAATCTTCTGAAGAGGAGCACAGACAGCAAAACAAATGTCACAGGGGTGATAACCCTTCCCTATGTTTTCCAAAAAGCTTAAAATATATTTTTTGCCTGGAGCTAAATACGTTAAAAATGTACCAGTTCAAAATTACAAACAGATTCTACTTAACAACAAACCTATAGTCCCTGTCTTGTTTGCACCGCCTGTATACTGCTGTTCAGAGTATATAGGACCTGGGGGCCCCACACCTTTCTTTTTTTATTTTGGGTGTGGGGTTCCCCTTAATATCCATACAAGACCCAAAGGGCCTGGTAATGGACTGGGGGTACCCATGCCGTTTGTCTCACTGATTTTCAGTCATATTGCCAGGACCCGACATTACATTAAAGCCGCAAGCAGTTTTATTCAATAACATTTTTATTTTATTCTGTTACCAAAGTTTACATTGCATAGAATACAACGGGTGAGGTATTAGAAAAGTGTGATGCATGGTATTAAACAAACAAGTACAGGTACATGCAGTGTTTTCCTTAGTGTGTTGCGAGAGGGTTATGGTTTCCAGGCTAGCATGGTTACCACGGCTTCTCAACATCACAGATTAAGAATAAAACTCTGATATCTAATAACAAAAGTAACTTTTGTAATAAGAACAAGAGAAGGGGAAGAAAAAAGAAAAGGAAAAGAACAGGAAAAAAGAAGGTGTAAAGTCACCTGAGTGAATCAATGATCCGTTTATAAGGAGTCCTCCCGGAGGTGCCACAGCTCCCAGACCCTATCATGTGCTTCCAATCTGTCTTGCATCCTGGCCGTCATCTTCTCCATCAGCTCCACATCTTTAATCCTCGCATAAAGTGCTTCAGGGGTAGGGGGGGGTTTCTTTTTCCAATTCAGTGCTATAAGGCATCGTGCTGCCGTTAGAATGTGGCGTACTAATTTTTTATTGGTTTTTGAAAGCTTTAGTGGGGATAAGCCTAACAGGAAAAATTTAGGGGTCATAGGAAGTGTTTTTCCCAGGAGATTGGTCAGTAACTGCTGAACTTTTCCCCAGAAGGTGACAATTTGGGGGCACTCCCAGTAGATATGGAGAAGGGTACCCCTGGCTCCCGAGCACCTCCAGCATCGATCTGAGCTAGTGGGGTAAATGGCATGGAGTACATCTGGGGTCATGTACCAGAAGAAAATTATTTTGTATGCGTTTTCCTTATATAGTGTACAAATTGAACTTTTCGCTGCCTGAGACCTTATCACCTGCCATTGTTCCGTGGAGAGTTCCTCCTTAAGGGCTTTCTCCCACTTAACCATATAAAGGTGTTTGCCTTGCGCCTCTGTTGAGTAGGAGTTTAAAATTTTGTAGATATCAGAGATCAGTCCCCTCTGAGTCAAACCTGCCATAACCAAGGTTTCAAAGGGGGTTAAGGAGGAAAATCGCAGGTCAGATGCTATGGTCAGGGCATAGTGGCGGATCTGTAAGTAACTATAAAAAGCTTGGCATGGTATATCATATTTAGTTTGGAGTTCAGAGAAGGCTAATAGTCTACGTGTTCTAGGATCTACTATGTTGCCGAAGTGGAACAAGTTTCGGGAGGACCATGGGTAGGACATCTGGTGTGTGAGGCTATCCGGTACTTTGGGGTTGAATATAAAGGAGGCTAACAGCGATTTTTCAGAGAGGCCATGTGGGGAGCGCAGTGCTTTCCACGTTTTACGGAGTTGGGACATAGTTCCTAATAGACGTTCAGGGGGCACCTCCGCATCCGCACACCAGAGCAAGCTATTTGGGTGGGTTGGGGCCAGCCAGATTTTCTCGATTTCCGTCCACTTATTATAGGACCACTGGGTGGACCACGAGATTATAGCTCTGAGTTGAGTGGCTTGGTAATATTTAATTAGATTCGGTAAAGCGAGGCCACCATCAGACAGAGCTGCCATAAGGACTGACTGGGCAATTCTGTGCTTTTTATAATTCCAGACAAATTTAAGTAGATCTATCTGAAGTTTTCTGAGATGTTTGTATGGGACTGGAATGGGCAATGTTTGAAATAGATAGAGTAATTTTGGGAGGATCGTCATTTTAATGGATGCTATTCGTCCCAATAGGGAGAGGTGATGTTTTTTCCATCTGAGGAGCATGGTTCTGATAGAATGAAATAGGGGGGGGAAATTTTCCTGATAAAGTGTTGCGAATGTTGGAGTAATGTGGATTCCCAGATATTTTAAAGATATAGTTTTCCAGTGATATGGGAAGTTGGCCTGTAAGTGTGCGATTTCCGGTTCTGGGATATTTATTGAGAGGGCTTCTGATTTGGAAGTATTAATTTTATAGCCCGATAGGGCCCCATATTTATCGAGTTCGGCGTGGAGATTCGGGAGGGATATTCTAGGTTGTGTCAGGGTCATAATGATATCATCAGCAAACAATGAGATTTTAAACTCCCTACCGCGAACTGATATCCCGTGAATATCCGGGTTCCCCCGGATATGGGCTGCTAGAGGTTCCACGCATAGAGCAAACAGTAGGGGAGAGAGGGGGCACCCCTGCCGTGTACCGTTGTGTATTGAGAACGGGGCCGAAACGGCAAAGGGAGTTCTGACCTGTGCAGTGGGGTTGGAGTATAGGTGTTGCACCGCTCGCAGGAAGGGGCCCTTCATTCCTATGTGCTGTAGGGTGGCGAACAGGAAAGGCCAACCCAAACGGTCAAATGCTTTTTCGGCATCCAAGCTTAGAAGCAGAGATGCCGAGTCCTCCCTGTTCGCCACATCCACTAGATCAATCACTTTCCTCGTGTTATCTCCCGCCTGTCTAAGCGGCACGAATCCTACCTGGTCTTTATGTATGAGAGAGGGGAGAACTACATTCAGGCGGATTGAGAGTATTTTCGTGAAGATTTTTAGGTCAGAATTCAAAAGGGCAATGGGTCGATAATTGGCACATCATATGGGGTCTTTGTCTGGCTTGGGAATCAGGGTAATAAATGATCTTTGCATATCAGCTGGGACCGGGGTGTCCCGAAGAAAGGTGTTAAACAGTCTGCTCCATATGAGGGAGTAGGAGTGGAAGGAAAGTTTTATAGTATTCATATGGTAGGCCGTCGGGACCTGGTGATTTACGGGATGGTAATGATTTGATCGTAAGTTCTATTTCCTCCTCTGTAATAGGTGCGTTTAGGGCCTCTAAGTCTGTGGTTTGTAGGCGGGGGACGCCACTTTGTTCTAGATAACGATGTAGTCTAAGTGAGATCTCTGGGGTGGGAGGATTTTTTGGGATGTCTGGATTGTTATAGAGGTCAGTGTAGAAGTCTGCAAAGGCATGTGCAATATCTTTGGGGTGGGACAGTAGGCAGCCCTTTTTATTCTTAATTTGGTGGGGCGTTGCGTTAAGGGAGTCCTCCTGCAACTTTTTTGCCAGTAAGGAATGTGCCTTGTTTCCCCTATCATAGTACACCTGCTTTAACCGAAGCAAGGCTTTTTCTACTTGCCCCAGTGCAAAGTCCCTTAGGATCGTCCTAAGTTTAATAACCTTCCTGAGGAGGGGTACGGTAGGAGATGTTTGAAGCTGCGTCTCTAGAACCTGTAGTTCCCTCTTAGTTCGGTGTTTCGTGGCTAATGCATCTTTTTTCATGGCCGACGATAGGGCTATGCATCTACCCCTGATGACCGCCTTATGGGCCTCCCATAGCGTAGCAGGAGAGATGTCAAGGGATGCATGCACTGTCCTGTCACTATTTGAGGAGGCCACGAGGATGGTGAGCAGTGACAGTGCATGCATCAGTGACACTGTCCCCCTTGTCCACCTGTTGGAGCACACGCTGCATGGAATAATGGATAGGGCACTTGAGGCAGAACAGAGGCAGGAAGAGGAGGACTTCCTTAGCTCTCAAGGCCCCCTTTATCCAGACAGTGTTCCTGCATGCCCGCCAATCACATAGGAAGAGGAGGAGGAGGATTGTGTCAGTATGGAGGTGGAACCTGGCACTCAGCATCAGCAGCAGTCATTTACAGTCCCAAGAAACACATGGACTTGTACGTGGCTGGGAGGAGGTGGCTGCAGATCATGTCATCCTTAGTGACCCAGAGGACTCCGAGGACCAAATACCTCAGCAAACCTACGCTGCATGGCCTCCCTGATCCTGCAAAGCCTGCGGAAGGATCCTCGTATTCGTGGTATCAAGGAGAAGGAACAATACTGGCTGGTAACCCTCCTTGATCCACGTTACAAGGGTAAGGTTGTGGACCTTATCTTGCTGTCGCAGAGAGAGCAGAGGATGAAACATCTTCGGGAGGCCTTACAGAAAGGTCTGCAACACGTTCCCAGAGACTGGGAGGTTACAAACTCCTGTTTCTGGACAACGTGTTGTTGAGGCTTCGGTCAGTCAAAGAAGGAGCGGTGGAGAAGGTGGCCGTCTGACTCATGCGTTCAGACAATTTTTTAGTCCGCAGCCCCAAGGTATGATCTGTTCCAGCAACCATCGCCAGCGTCTGTTTTACATGGTGCAGGAATACCTAGGGGCAAGATCTGACTTGGACATCTTTCCCACCGAAAATCCTCTGGGTTACTGGGTCTTGAGGATGGATCACTGGCCAGAGCTTGCACAGTACGCAATTGAGCTACTGGCCTGTCCTGCATCCAGCATTCTTTCGGAACGCACATTCAGTGCTGCTGGAGGTTTTGTAACCGATCACAGGGTGCGCCTGTCCACCGACTCGGTCGATTGACTGACCTTCATAAAAATGAATCAGTCTTGGATCACCACCAGCTACCAAGCACCTGATGCTAATGTAACCGAATAATTTTTTTTGAAATGTCAGATCCCTTCAAAGACTGCCTATGCTGAGTGACTATCCTGTTATGTTGAGTAATTATCCTATTCCTCCTCAATGATCATGCTGTCAGCTTGTAAGAACATTTTTGGTTCTGGGCGCCGCCACCAGTGCCTAAGGCCCAATTTTTAAGCCCCTGTTCAACAGGGGCGTGTAATTACAATTTTTGATGCAATTCTTTGTAGCAGGGCTAGTTCCTGCACTCCAACTAGAGTATCTGTGAGGGGTTGCAGTGCTGTGGCACCAGCACCAGTGCCTAAGGCCCAATTTTTCAGCCCCTGTTTAACAGGGGCGTGTAATTACAATTTTTGATGCAATTCTTTGCAGCAGGGCTAGTTCCTGCGCTCCAACTAGAGTATCTGTGAGGGGTTGCAGTGTTGTGGCACCAGCACCAGTGCCTAATGCCCAGTTTTTCAGCCCCTGTTTAACAGGGGCGTGTAATTACAATTGTTGATGCAATTCTTTGCAGCAGGGCTAGTTCCTGCACTCCAACTAGAGTATCTGTGAGGGGTTGCAGTGTTGTGGCACCAGAACCAGTGCCTAAGGCCCAATTTTTCAGCCCCTGTTCAACAGGGACATGTAATTAGAATTCTTGATGTAATATTTCACAGCAGGGCCCTTTTCTGCGCCCACCAAGAGTAACTGTGAGGACTTACAGTGTTGTGGCACCAGCACCACCATCAAAGGCCCAATTTTTCTGCCCCTGTTCAACAGGGGCATGTAATTACAATTCCTGATCTAATATTTCATAGCAGGGCCCTGTGAGGGCTTAGTGTTGTGGCCACAACACTGTGAGGGCTTACAGTGTTGTGGCCACAACACTGTAAGCCCTTACAGGGCCACAACAACACCTAAGGCCCAAATTTATGCTGAGTATATAGGGCAAGCCCCTATTTTCAAACATCCAACTTACAAATGACTCCTACTTGCAAACGGAAGTGAGATGAAATCTACCCCTAGGAAGGGAAATTCTCTTTTGTAAGAGTTAATATGGGAAAAAACTTTTCTCCTTAACACTGATGCTTTATAACCAATCCTTGTTTCACTAAAACCCCCAAATTTTCAAAAAACCTTTGTCATTGGGACAAAAAGTGAGGTTAAATCTTCTGAAGAGGAGCACAGACAGCAAAACAAATGTCACAGGGGTGATAACCCTTCCCTATGTTTTCCAAAAAGCTTAAAATATATTTTTTGCCTGGAGCTAAATACGTTAAAAATGTACCAGTTCAAAATTACAAACAGATTCTACTTAACAACAAACCTATAGTCCCTGTCTTGTTTGCACCGCCTGTATACTGCTGTTCAGAGTGTATAGGACCTGGGGGCCCCACACCTTTCTTTTTTTATTTTGGGTGTGGGGTTCCCCTTAATATCCATACAAGACCCAAAGGGCCTGGTAATGGACTGGGGGTACCCATGCCGTTTGTCTCACTGATTTTCAGTCATATTGCCAGGACCCGACATTACATTAAAGCCGCAAGCAGTTTTATTCAATAACATTTTTATTTTATTCTGTTACCAAAGTTTACATTGCATAGAATACAACGGGTGAGGTATTAGAAAAGTGTGATGCATGGTATTAAACAAACAAGTACAGGTACATGCAGTGTTTTCCTTAGTGTGTTGCGAGAGGGTTATGGTTTCCAGGCTAGCATGGTTACCACGGCTTCTCAACATCACAGATTAAGAATAAACCTCTGATATCTAATAACAAAAGTAACTTTTGTAATAAGAGCAAGAGAAGGGGAAGAAAAAAGAAAAGGAAAAGAACAGGAAAAAAGAAGGTGTAAAGTCACCTGAGTGAATCAATGATCCATTTATAAGGAGTCCTCCCGGAGGTGCCACAGCTCCCAGACCCTATCATGTGCTTCCAATCTGTCTTGCATCCTGGCCGTCATCTTCTCCATCAGCTCCACATCTTTAATCCTCGCATAAAGTGCTTCAGGGGTAGGGGGGGGTTTCTTTTTCCAGTTCAGTGCTATAAGGCATCGTGCTGCCGTTAGAATGTGGCGTACTAATTTTTTATTGGTTTTTGAAAGCTTTAGTGGGGATAAGCCTAACAGGAAAAATTTAGGGGTCATAGGAAGTGTTTTTCCCAGGAGATTGGTCAGTAACTGCTGAACTTTTCCCCAGAAGGTGACAATTTGGGGGCACTCCCAGTAGATATGGAGAAGGGTACCCCTGGCTCCCGAGCACCTCCAGCATCGATCTGAGCTAGTGGGGTAAATGGCATGGAGTACATCTGGGGTCATGTACCAGAAGAAAATTATTTTGTATGCGTTTTCCTTATATAGTGTACAAATTGAACTTTTCGCTGCCTGAGACCATATCACCTGCCATTGTTCCGTGGAGAGTTCCTCCTTAAGGGCTTTCTCCCACTTAACCATATAAAGGTGTTTGCCTTGCGCCTCTGTTGAGTAGGAGTTTAAAATTTTGTAGATATCAGAGATCAGTCCCCTCTGAGTCAAACCTGCCATAACCAAGGTTTCAAAGGGGGTTAAGGAGGAAAATCGCAGGTCAGATGCTATGGTCAGGGCATAGTGGCGGATCTGTAAGTAACTATAAAAAGCTTGGCATGGTATATCATATTTAGTTTGGAGTTCAGAGAAGGCTAATAGTCTACGTGTTCTAGGATCTACTATGTTGCCGAAGTGGAACAAGTTTCGGGAGGACCATGGGTAGGACATCTGGTGTGTGAGGCTATCCGGTACTTTGGGGTTGAATATAAAGGAGGTTAACAGCGATTTTTCAGAGAGGCCATGTGGGGAGCGCAGTGCTTTCCACGTTTTACGGAGTTGGGACATAGTTCCTAATAGACTTTCAGGGGGCACCTCCGCATCCGCACACCAGAGCAAGCTATTTGGGTGGGTTGGGGCCAGCCAGATTTTTTCGATTTCCGTCCACTTATTTTAGGACCACTGGGTGGACCACGAGATTATAGCTCTGAGTTGAGTGGCTTGGTAATATTTAATTAGATTCGGTAAAGCGAGGCCACCATCAGACCGAGCTGCCATAAGGACTGACTGGGCAATTCTGTGCTTTTTATAATTCCAGACAAATTTAAGTAGATCTATCTGAAGTTTTCTGAGATGTTTGTATGGGACTGGAATGGGCAATGTTTGAAATAGATAGAGTAATTTTGGGAGGATCGTCATTTTAATGGATGCTATTCGTTCCAATAGGGAGAGGTGATGTTTTTTCCATCTGAGGAGCATGGTTCTGATAGAATGAAATAGGGGGGGGGGATTTTCCTGATAAAGTGTTGCGAATGTTGGAGTAATGTGGATTCCCAGATATTTTAAAGATATAGTTTTCCAGTGATATGGGAAGTTGGCCTGTAAGTGTGCGATTTCCGGTTCTGGGATATTTATTGGGAGGGCTTCTGATTTGGAAGTATTAATTTTATAGCCCGATAGGGCCCCATATTTATCGAGTTCGGCGTGGAGATTCGGGAGGGATATTCTAGGTTGTGTCAGGGTCATAATGATATCATCAGCAAACAATGAGATTTTAAACTCCCTACCGCGAACTGATATCCCGTGAATATCCGGGTTCCCCCGGATATGGGCTGCTAGAGGTTCCACGCATAGCGCAAACAGTAGGGGAGAGAGGGGGCACCCCTGCCGTGTACCGTTGTGTATTGAGAACAGGGCCGAAACGGCAAAGGGAGTTCTGACCTGTGCAGTGGGGTTGGAGTATAGGTGTTGCACCGCTCGCAGGAAGGGGCCCTTCATTCCTATGTGCTGTAGGGTGGCGAACAGGAAAGGCCAACCCAAACGGTCAAATGCTTTTTCGGCGTCCAAGCTTAGAAGCAGAGACGCCGAGTCCTCCCTGTTCGCCACATCCACTAGATCAATCACTTTCCTCGTGTTATCTCCCGCCTGTCTAAGCGGCACGAATCCTACCTGGTCTTTATGTATGAGAGAGGGGAGAACTACATTCAGGCGGATTGAGAGTATTTTCGTGAAGATTTTTAGGTCGGAATTCAAAAGGGCAATGGGTCGATAATTGGCACATCATATGGGGTCTTTGTCTGGCTTGGGAATCAGGGTAATAAATGATCTTTGCATATCAGCTGGGACCGGGGTGTCCCGAAGAAAGGTGTTAAACAGTCTGCTCCATATGAGGGAGTAGGAGTGGAAGGAAAGTTTTATAGTATTCATATGGTAGGCCGTCGGGACCTGGTGATTTACGGGATGGTAATGATTTGATTGTAAGTTCTATTTCCTCCTCTGTAATAGGTGCGTTTAGGGCCTCTAAGTCTGTGGTTTGTAGGCGGGGGACGCCACTTTGTTCTAGATAACGATGTAGTCTAAGTGAGATCTCTGGGGTGGGAGGATTTTTTGGGATGTCTGGATTGTTATAGAGGCCAGTGTAGAAGTCTGCAAAGGCATGTGCAATATCTTTGGGGTGGGACAGTAGGCAGCCCTTTTTATTCTTAATTTGGTGGGGCGTTGCGTTAAGGGAGTCCTCCCGCAACTTTTTTGCCAGTAAGGAATGTGCCTTGTTTCAGCTATCATAGTACACCTGCTTTAACCGAAGCAAGGCTTTTTCTACTTGCCCCAGTGCAAAGTCCCTTAGGATCGTCCTAAGTTTAATAACCTTCCTGAGGAGGGGTACGGTAGGAGATGTTTGAAGCTGCGTCTCTAGAACCTGTAGTTCCCTCTTAGTTCGGTGTTTCGTGGCTAATGCATCTTTTTTCATGGCCGACGATAGGGCTATGCATCTACCCCTGATGACCGCCTTATGGGCCTCCCATAGCGTAGCAGGAGAGATGTCAAGGGTGTTGTTTTCTTTGAAGTAAAATTTCAGGGAGGAGGTTATTTCCGTGGTTGATTGAGGGTGTTGAAGGAGAAAAGTGTTTAGTCTCCAGTTACAGGGTCTAGGGTTGGGGGACTCCACATCTAATGCAAAAGTGATCGGGGCATGGTCGGACCAGGAGATCGGGAGCACCCTGGCCTCTCGAACTATTCTAAGAGTAGAGTTGTTAACAAAAAAGTAGTCAATCCTGGTGTGGGTTTTATGAGGAGCTGAGTAGAAAGTGTACTGCCGATCCCCCGGGTGGAGGGCCCTCCAGGCATCGAAGAGAGCATGTTTTCTAAGTAGTTGGCGAAAAAGCTTAGAGTCCCTGAGGGTTCGAGCTGATGGTGCCCGGGGGTCCACCACAAGGCGGTCGGCATTTGTGGAGTGAATTAAGTTGAAGTCACCCCCCACCACCAGGATCCCATGTTCCGAGCGGAAAAGACGTGTAAACATTTTAGATAGAAATCTATGTTGTTTGACATTAGGTGTGTACAGAGCGCATAGGGTGATCTCCCGTGACTGCCATCGACCCCTAACAATAATATAGTGACCATGTGGGTCTCCATAGTGACTCTCATATACAAATGGAGAACCTTGTTTAATGAGTATGGCCACCCCTGCCCGTTTATGTGGTCCTCAGGAAAGGTAGCTGTTTGGGAAGTGCCTGGATGCGAAAGCAAAGGTGCCCCCCCCTGTCAAAGTGTGTCTCTTGGACAAAAATAATATCAGCGCCAGATTGTT
The DNA here is from genome assembly GCA_037952835.1 of Lithobates septentrionalis. Classification (NCBI taxonomy): domain Eukaryota; kingdom Metazoa; phylum Chordata; class Amphibia; order Anura; family Ranidae; genus Lithobates; species Lithobates septentrionalis. The sequence continues at coordinate 10,077,685 of JBBDGP010000432.1, forward strand.
TAAATTCCTTCAGTGCTAGATGCCTCTTTTTATTGGAGTTTAATCCATGGACATTTAATGAAAATATCCTAGCCATGGTCTCTAGTTGGGAAGGGGAGGGGGTTCATGTTGCCTGGATTGAAGACGACGGCCATGGATCCTGGGACTGGAAGCGGGCAACCTCCGGCGAGGGGTCTGGACCTAACCTGCGGTCTATGTAGAGAGTCACTCAGGAACAAGGGGTATAGAATGAGAGAAGATGAGGCTAGAGGAAAGAAACAAAGGTTAGTGTTAAACAAAACAAGACAAAACCTTAGCGGTGTTTTCAGCTGACCTTGAAAGGTCGATGGACCTAGGTCAGTACGGTTTCCCAAGGATCCGCCCAGCCCCGCTCCAGCAGAGCAGGCCAGACGGATGCAAGGGAGCCCTGGGTTGATCATATAACAGGATATTACCAAAGCTATTGTGACAATCATCACTTAATTAGGGGAGGGGTTGGTGAGCTAAAGGAAAAATCACCTACACTCCCAAGCCTCAACGGAGACATGCCCATAGAGTGAAACAAAAGCAAACTTAGAAATAAAAAGACTGGGGCAAAAAATTGGGGACTGCGTGAACAAAATGTCCAGGACAGATCTATCAGCCTAGTAGAATGGCTGAGCATCTATAAGTTTAAGGATCCAGAAAAAAGAAAAAAATTTTTTTTTTTTGAGTTCAATTCAGCCATTTCTGGATTTGGAACTCTTGTGAGGGGTGCCTTCCTTCCGGTTGCGGTTAGAGGAGGGAACCTTCTGCCACATTGTAGGCGGCGGGGGTGGGGTGGTTACTAAGTCCCAATCCGGGAGTTGAGGGGGCTGATCCCCAAAACGTCACAGAAATTGGTTAGATCTTCTGGATACCGTAGAACAGCAGATCTGCCTTGGTTCTTGGCTGTAAGGGTGAAGGGAAATCCCCATCGATAGGGGATATTTTCTTCCTGAAGGATGCGTAGAAGAGGTTGCAAGAGTCTGCGCTTCTGTAGAGTTATCCAGGAGAGATCTGGAAACAGTTGCAGGTGTGCATCTTGGAAGGTTATTTTACGTGTCAAGCGGGATTGACGCATAATGTCCTCCTTTAAGGGGTATGAGCTTATTCTGCAAATAATATCCCTCGGTTTGGAAGTAAGATTCTTGGGGCGGAGGGCTCGGTGGGCTCTATCCATGTCGATACGGTTGGTTAGGGGGTCCCCAAGTAGATTGTTAAATATGTGTTGTAATTTGTTGTGGATGTCTTCCGGACCGCCTGTCTCCGGAACCCCCCGCACTCGAATATTATTTCTGCGCCCCCTATTATCCAAGTCCTCAAGGTGGCGCTGCATTTCTCTTGGATACGGTGATCTGCTCCTTGGAGTTGAGTCCTATGGACTGCTAGTTTAGTTTTTTGGATTTCTTCTTCGGCCATTTCCACCCTGTCAGCTAGGTGTTTAAGGCCTGTTTGTAGTATCTGTATTTCTGAACGACAGGTGGATTTTACATCTGCAATCAGCTGTTGGAAGTCATCTTTGGTGGGCATCGCCTGTAGATAGGAATACCACTCACTAGGGAGTGGGTGATGGGGGGTTGGCAGTGGGTTTTGCTGTGGTGGTCGTTGATGGGATGCTTGTTGGTGTTGCACTTGTAATGCAGCTTCACCCCGCATGGTGGGTATGGGTTGTGGGGATGCAGTCCATCTGTTTCCCCAGGGCTGGCCCTGGGTGTGTAAGGGGGCCTCGATCTCTTCCAGAGCGTGACATTGGGGGACAGAAGCTGGGTCCCTTCGGTCTGAATTGGGAGGGCGTGTGGCCTGTTCTTTGGGTGTGCTCAGTGCTTGAGAGAACGAGAGTCTCTGCGTTTTAGGTGGGGGTGAACCAGGTGTGAGGGTTCTGAAGGCCGCTGCGGAATCATCCGGTCCAGATGAGGTGTTGGATGCCGGGAATTTTGGGTCCGGTAAGGCCGGAAAGTCCGCTGATATGTCAGAGGATGATGGGGATCCCGGGGCATCCCTTGTCAGGCAGGGATCTGAGGCTGTCCGCAGCAGGCGCGGGAAGGCCTCCGAGCATTGAGTGTAGAGGGAAGGAGGGGGGGTCAAACATGGCGGCTGGGGGATCACGTGGCGAGGTCCCGGGATGGCCAGGGCAAATCATGCTCACCGTTCCCAGAGGAGAGGAGATGCCTGTGGCGTGTTGTAGGGCTGGCAGTGAGCTGACCGGGTCTCGGTGTGGGTTCGGGTCTGACTGGGAGAGCTGCGTGGTGAGCCTGGAGCGGGCCGCCGCGGCCTCCGGCACCATATTGGCTGTGCTGCTAGACGGACTGTCGGTCTGTGCGAAGAAGGACCGGAGGTCCGATGACGAGCCGGGTGGTGGCTGTGATGACCCCCGTGCTTTAGCGGTTCGGGGGGCCTTAGATCTGCCCATGTAGCTGTAGCATAGCGTCCCCAAATAGATCTTTAGCTGCGGGCTTAGGAAGAGCAGACGACTCAAGCGTCCATCTAGGTCGGCTTCCGGTCACGCCCCCCCGCAAGCAGTTTTAAATGACTTTTATTCCTTTAAAAATGTCATTTTGTGCAGGAACTGTTCTAAGCACGGGAAACATGCACCACTTTACAGGCATACTATAGACACCCCCCAGGTACGATATTTAAAGGAATATTTCACTTTTTTTTTTTTTTACTTTTAGCATCATTAAAATAACTGCTCCCGAAAAAATGGCCGTTTTTAAAACTTTTTTTTGCATTGATACATGTCCCCTGGGGCAGGACCCGTGTCCCCAAACCCTTTTTAGGACAATACCATGCAAATTAGCCTTTAAAATTAGCACTTTTAGTTTCGAACGTTCGAGTCCCATAGACGTCAATGGGGTTCTAAGGTTCGTGCAAATTTTTGGTCCGTTCGCAGGTTCTGGCGCGAACCGAACCGGGGGGTGTTCGGCTCATCCCTAGTGGGCACCAATCCTACACGTGAAAACTTATCACCAAAAATGTAATTAGCCTTTATAAATTAGTGGATCCCATAATACTGTGTACAAATAATAATGAATCCTCTTCTTATATCAATGCATATAAAATCCAAACATGAGTTGCATGACAGTGGAGTGATCCTCTGCTTATAACAGTACATATAGTGTCCAAACCCTAAATTCAAGATGTATGTAAACCCAGAAAATAAAAAAACAAAAAAAAACAACAAATCACACCAAAAAAAAGAAAAATGCAAAAAAAATCGCACCAGAATTAAAATAAAATCGCACCAAAATGCAATTTTTTGCACCGTATACGAAAAACACATAGGTGCATTCATATAGTGTCCAAACCCTGAATTCGAGAAGTATGTAAACCCAAAAAGCAAAAAAAACAAAAAGAATGCAAAAAATCGCATCAAAAAACAAAAAATACAAAAAATCACACCAGAATTAAAAAAATCGCACCAAAATGCAATTTATCGCACCGTATGCAAAAAACACATAGGTGTATTCATCCCAGTGAAAGTGACTGTTCGCGCTTCGGAGAATTGTAGCAGCTGACTTTAGTGCTCACAGAATCTTGACAGGTGACTTGCATGCTCCCCCTCCAGGGTTCCCACTCAGCAGCTACTACTACCCCTACATGGGCGATATGCATGTAACTCCTTAAGGTAGGCAGGTAAGCACTGGTGTCAGCCTCTGCAGTTCATCGAGCCGCCTTGGGATATCCGAGTTGTAGTAAATGTAAATATTCATAATCCTCTCCTCCATGTGTTCACCACGGCAATACACAAAAGTTCATTGATAAAAACGACATGGGATTCCCCCACAGGGGAACCCTGAACTAACATAAAAAAAAAAACGCGTGGGGGTCCCCCCAAATTACATACTGGGCCCTTCTGGTATGGCTATTAAGGTCTGGTATGGCTATTAAGGGGAACCCAACACCAAAATTTAAAAAAAAAAATGGCGTGGGGATCCCCCTCAGAATCGGGTCTGGTATGGATTTTAAGGGGAATCTCGCGCCAAAATAATAAAAAAATGTTGTGGGGTGCCCCCAAAAATCCATACCAGACCCTTATCTGAGCAAGCAACCTGGCAGGCCGCAGGAAAATAAGGGGGATGAGAGTGCCCCCCTCCTGAACCGTACCAGGCCACATTCCCTCAACATTGGGAGGGTGCTTTGAGGTAGCCCCCCAAAGCACCCTGTCCCCATGTTGATGGGGAGAAGGGCCTCATCCCCACAACCCTTGCCTGGTGGTTGTGGGGGTCTGTGGGTGGGGGGCTTATCGGAATCTGGAAGCCCTCTTTAACAAGGGGACCCCCAGATCCCGCCCCCCCGTGTGAAATGGTAACGTGGTACAAATGTACCCCTACCATTTCACAAAAAATGTGTGAAAATGATAAAAAAAGCACAATACATGCCTTGGGACAAGTCCTTTATTAAACAAAATCAAAAAATAAAACTGTCCCATGTAGTCGTCTTCTTCTCGCGCTCCGACAGACCAAAAAAAAAAGAAAGAAAAAAGCTGCACGCCACCTACGATCTGCCTCCATGGGAGGCACCCGCTGTAATGACCGGCCACTCTCAGGTGACAGCTCTATATATAAGTGAGGGCGGGGCCACACGATGACGTCGCCGGGTGACCCCGCCCCCTCTGATGCACGGGGACATCCCTATGGCTTCCCGTAGCATTATAGGGGGGTGGGGTCACTCGGTTACGTAACCGGGTGGCCCCGTCCACCTCTGACACTACGGGAAAGCCATAGGGATGTCCCCGTGCGTTCACCGGGGAGCGGACCAGGAGGCCCCGCCAATGCAAAGATCAGTGTGAGGAATGAAGTAATAGATGGAAAGCTTCTGAACGCATTCCAAAAAATGCCTCTAGCCTCAACTGCCTAGAAACGACTGTAAACGACCCTGTGTACATACAGATAAGATAACATAGAGGACAGTTCAGGGGCAGTTGAAAAAACTCCCAACTGCTCCTAAACGTCTGTTTGCCAGCAGCAGTGTACATGAGGCCTTAGGATTAGACAAAATAAGAGAAAATTGAGTACTGTCCGTGATACTTTTTTTATTTGCACTAACATACAATTTTTCAGGACAAGCTTTCGGGGTATGTCCCCTTCTTCAAGGTCCAAGCAGTACTGATTCACAAATTTTTAAGCAGAATGTTAAAGAAAAAAAAAAAGGAGAAAAACAAACACATACAAATCAATGGTAATAAAGATAGCAGCAGAGTTAGTGAGATAAGACAGAGGGAGAGCTATAGAATAGAGGGGGGGATACTGGCCACAGAGGGGGTCGTAAAACTTTAGCATAATGTGTAAGGAAAACAATATCTAAATTCAGGTCATTATATTTCGTGTCAAAAAGAAGTATCATTCTTAGTTCAAACATTTTCCTTTTCTGGATAGTTCTGAAATTCCCTTTAACCACTTCCCGACCGCCTCACGCCTATATACGTGACCAGAATGGCACGGGTAGGCAAAATCACGTACCTGATACGTGATGCCTTCCCGCGGGCGGGGGGGTCCGATTGGACCCCCCCCCCCGGTGCCAGAGGCGGTCGGCTTTTGTCTGGCAGCGATCAAAGATGAGGGGGAGGCCATCCGATCGTGGCCCCCCTCGCGATCGCTCCCAGCCAATGAGAAACATCCTCTGCCTCTGTATAGTACACAGAGGCAGAGGATGTGATGTCATCTCTCCTCGGCTCGGGAGTTTCCGCTCCAGCGCCGAGGGGAGAAGACATGTGAGTGAGTGCACAACACTACACAACACAGTAGAACATGCCAGGCACACTAAACACCCCGATCCCCCCCCCGATCGCCCCCCGATCCCCCCCCAACCACCCCCCCCCCCCCCCGTCACAAACTGACACCAAGCAGGTTTTTTTTTTTTTTTCCTGATTACTGCATAGTGTCAGTTTGTGACAGTTAGAAGTGGTAGGGCAGTGAGTGTTAGCCCCCTTTAGGTCTAGGGTACCCCCCTAACCCCCCCTAATAAAGTTTTAACCCCTTGATCACCCCCCCTCACCAGTGTCACTAAGCGATCATTTTTCTGATCGCTGTATTAGTGTCACTGGTTCCGCTAGTTAGGGACGTAAATATTTAGGTTCGCTGTCAGCGTTTTATAGCGTCAGGGACCCCCATATACTACCTAATAAATGTTTTAACCCCTTGATTGCCCCCTAGTTAACACCTTCCACCACTGATCACCGTATAAGTGTTACGGGTGACGCTGGTTAGTTCGTTTATTTTTTATAGTGTCAGGGCACCCGCCGTTTATTACCGAATAAAGGTTTAGCCCCCTGATCGCCCGGCGGTTATATGCGTCGCCCCAGGCAGCGTCAGATTAGCGCCAGTACCGCTAACACCCACACACGCAGCATACGCCTCCCTTAGTGGTATAGTATCTGTACGGATCAATATCTGATCCGATCAGATCTATACTAGCGTCCCCAGCAGTTTAGGGTTCCCAAAAACGTGGTGTTAGCGGGATCAGCCCAGATACCTGCTAGCACCTGCGTTTTGCCCCTCCGCCCGGCCCAGCCCACCCAAGTGCAGTATCGATCGATCACTGTCACTTACAAAACACTAAACGCATAACTGCAGCGTTCGCAGAGTCAGGCCTGATCCCTGCGATCGCGAACAGTTTTTTTGGTAGCGTTTTGGTGAACTGGCAAGCGCCAGCGGCCTAGTACACCCCGGTCGTAGTCAAACCAGCACTGCAGTAACACTTGGTGACGTGGCGAGTCCCATAAGTGCAGTTCAAGCTGGTGAGGTGGCAAGCACAAGTAGTGTCCCGCTGCCACCAAAAAGACAAACACAGGCCCGTCGTGCCCATAGTGCCCTTCCTGCTGCATTCGCCAATCCTAATTGGGAACCCACCGCTTCTGCAGCGCCCGTACTTCCCCCATTCACATCCCCAACCAAATGCAGTCGGCTGCATGAGAGGCATTTTTATGTCCTCCTGAGTACCCCTACCCAACAAACCCCCCCAAAAAAGATGTGTCTGCAGCAAGCGCGGATATAGGCGTGACATCCGCTATTATTGTCCCTCCTGTCCTGACAATCCTGGTCTTTGCATTGGTGAATGTTTTGAACGCTACCATTCACTAGTTGAGTATTAGCGTAGGGTACAGCATTGCACAGACTAGGACACACTTTCACAGGATCTCCCAAGATGCCATCGCATTCTGAGAGACCCGAACCTGGAACCGGTTACCGTTATAAAAGTTACAAGTTTGCAAAAAAAACACAAAAAAAAAAATAGTTGTCGTTTTATTGTTCTCTCTCTCTCTATTCTCTCTCTATTGTTCTGCTCTTTTTTATTGTGTTCTATTCTGCAATGTTTTATTGTTGTTATGTTTTATCATGTTTGCTTTTCAGGTATGCAATTTTTTATACTTTACTGTTTACTGTGCTTTATTGTTAACCATTTTTTGTCTTCAGGTACGCCATTCACGACTTTGAGTGGTTATACCAGAATGATGCCTGCAGGTTTAGATATCATCTTGGTATCATTCTTTTCAGCCAGCGGTCGGCTTTCATGTAAAAGCAATCCTACCGGCTAATTAGCCTCTAGACTGCTTTTACAAGCAGTGGGAGGGAATGCCCCCCCCCACCGTCTTCCGTGTTTTTCTCTGGCTCTCCTGTCTCAACAGGGAACCTGAGAAAGCAGCCGGCGATTCAGCCAGCTGACCATAGAGCTGATCAGAGACCAGAGTGGCTCCAAACATCTCTATGGCCTAAGAAACCGGAAGCTACGAGCATTTTATGACTTAGATTTCGCCAGATGTAAACAGCGCCATTGGGAAATTGGGGAAGCATTTTATCACACCGATCTTGGTGTGGTCAGATGCTTTGAGGGCAGAGGAGAGATCTAGGGTCTAATAGACCCCAATTTTTTCAAAAAAGAGTACCTGTCACTACCTATTGCTATCATAGGGGATATTTACATTCCCTGAGATAACAATAAAAATGATTTTAAAAAAAATGAAAGGAACAGTTTAAAAATAAGATAAAAAAGCAAAAAAATAATAAAGAAAAAAAAAAAAAAAGCACCCCTGTCCCCCCTGCTCTCGCGCTAAGTCGAACGCAAGCGTCGGTCTGGCGTCAAATGTAAACAGCAATTGCACCATGCATGTGAGGTATCACCGTGAAGGTCAGATCGAGGGCAGTATTTTCAGCAGTAGACCTCCTCTGTAAATCTAAAGTGGTAACCTGTAAAGGCTTTTAAAGGCTTTTAAAAATGTATTAATTTTGTTGCCACTGCACGTTTGTGCGCAATTTTAAAGCATGTCATGTTTGGTATCCATGTACTCGGCTTAAGATCATCTTTTTTATTCCATCAAACATTTGGGCAATATAGTGTGTTTTAGTGCATTAAAATTTAAAAAAGTGTGTTTTTCCCACAAAAAATGCGTTTGAAAAATCGCTGCGCAAATACCGTGTGAAAAAAAAAATGAAACACCCACCATTTTAATCTGTAGGGCATTTGCTTTAAAAAAAATATATAATGTTTGGTGGTTCAAAGTAATTTTCTTGCAAAAAAAAATAACTTTTTCATGTAAACAATAAGTGTCAGAAAGGGCTTTGTCTTCAAGTGGTTAGAAGAGTGGGTGATGTGTGACATAAGCTTCTAAATGTTGTGCATAAAATGCCAGGATAGTTCAAAACCCCCCCAAATGACCCCATTTTGGAAAGTAGACACCCCAAGCTATTTACTGAGAGGCATGTCGAGTCCATGGAATATTTTATATTGTGACACAAGTTGCGGGAAAGAGACAATTTTTTTTTTTTTTGCACAAAGTTGTCACTAAATGATATATTGCTCAAACATGCCATGGGGATATGTGAAATTACACCCCAAAATACATTCTGCTGCTTCTCCTGAGTACGGTGATACCACATGTGTAAGACTTTTTGAGAGCCTAGCTGTGCACGGGACCCCGAAAACCAAGCACCGCCTTCAGGCATTCTAAGGGCGTAAATTTTTGATTTCACTCTTTACTGCCTATCACAGTTTCGGAGGCCATGGAATGCCCAGGTGGCACAACCCCCCCCCCCCAAATGACCCCATTTTGGAAAGTAGACACCCCAAGCTATTTTCTGAGAGGTATAGTGAATATTTTGCAGACCTCACTTTTTGTCACAAAGTTTTGAAAATTGAAAAAAGAAAAAAAAAATTTTCTGGTCTTTCTTCATTTTCAAAAACAAATGAGAGCTGCAAAATACTCACCATGCCTCTCAGCAAATAGCTTGGGGTGTCTACTTTCCAAAATGGGGTCATTTGGGGGGGTTTTGTGCCATCTTGGCATTTTATGGCCTTCAAAACTGTGATAGGTAGTGAGGAGTGAAATCAAAAATTTATGCCCTTAGAAATCCTGAAGGCGGTGCTTGGTTTTCGGGGCCCCATACACGACTAGGCTCCCAAAAAGTCCCACACATGTGGTATCCCCGTACTCAGGAGAAGCAGCTGAATGTATTTTGGGGTGCAATTCCACATATGCCTATGGCCTGTGTGAGCAATATATCATTTAGTGACAACTTTTTGTAAAAATTTTTTTTTTTTTGTCATTATTCAATCACTTGGGACAAAAAAAATAAATATTCAATGGGTTCAACATGCCTCTCAGCAATTTCCTTGGGGTGTCTACTTTACAAAATGGGGTCATTTGGGGGGGTTTTGTACTGCCCTGCCATTTTAGCACCTCAAGAAATGACATAGGCAGTCATAAATTAAAAGCTGTGTAAATTCCAGAAAATGTACCCTAGTTTGTAGACGCTATAACTTTTGCGCAAACCAATAAATATACGCTTATTGACATTTTTTTTAACAAAGACATGTGGCCGAATACATTTTGGCCTAAATGTATGACTAAAATTTCGTTTATTGGATTTTTTTTATAACAAAAAGTAGAAAATATCATTTTTTTTCAAAATTTTTGGTATTTTTCCGTTTATAGCGCAAAAAATAAAAACGGCAGAGGTGACCAAATACCATCAAAAGAAAGCTCTATTTGTGGGAAGAAAAGGACGCAAATTTTCGTTTGGGTACAGCATTGCATGACCGCGCAATTAGCAGTTAAAGCGACGCAGTGCCAAATTGTAAAAAGTGCTCTGGTCAGGAAGGGGGTAAAATCCTCCGGGGCTGAAGTGGTTAAGAACTAAAACATTGAGGTCTTCTATAATGTGGTCTGGTTGTGAGAAATGATGTCCCACAGGTGTGCATAAATTGTCTTCTTTATGTTCTTTGATGGTATATCTGTGCAAATTCATCCTCGCTTGCAACTTCTGTCCTGTTTCACCAACATAAGATCCTTTGCTGCACCTTTTGCATTGGATGAGGTACACAACATTACTGGAGGTACAGTCGTAAGATCCCATGATATTGAAGGTCCCATTTGAGTGTGTAACACTCTTGGCTAGATTGATCTGGTTGCATAGTTTGCAGCGTTTTCTATTGCAGGGTTTGCTTCCATTATTTGTGACTTCATAATCAGAGTGAAGTTTCCTGCTGTTTAGTTTGTGTCTGAGGTTGGGTGGTTGTCTGAAAGGCAATAATGGGGGTTGTTGGAATATTCCTTTCAGAGTTTCATCCTCTGTTATAATGGGTTGTAAATCTTTGATTATCTTTTTGATCCCGACTGACCGATGCAGCTATCTTCATAGTTCCAGTTTTCACCCCCAACCCAGAAGACAGAGATAAATATCTCAGAACACTGGCAGACTCCTTCCATAAGAAAGGTTACAAAGACAAAACCATCAACAACAGCATAAACACAGCCTGGAAAACCCGGAGAGAAAATTTCCTCCAATACACAGAGAAAAAAACAAATAACCGAGTATCTCTAGTCACCACATACAACCCAGCACTTGAAGGGATCAAAAAGATAATCAAATATTTACAACCCATTATAATAGAGGATGAAACTCTGAAAGGAATATTCCAACAACCCCCATTATTGGCTTTTATACAACCACCCAACCTCAGACACAAACTAATCAGCAGGAAACTTCACTCTAATGAAGTCACAAATAATGGAAGCAAACCCTGCAATAAAAAACTCTGCAAACTATGCAACCAGATTAATCTATCCAAAAGGGTTACACACACACACAAATGAGACCTTCAATATCATGGGATCTTACAACTGTATCTCCAGTAATGTTGTGTACTTCATCCAATGCAAAAGGTGCAGCAAAGGATCTTATGCTGGTGAAACAGGACAGAAGTTGCAAGCGGAGATGAATTTGCACAGACATACCATCAAAGAACATAAAGAAGACAGCTTATGCACACCTGTGGGACATCATTTCTCACAAATGGACCACACTATAAAAGACCTCAATATTTTAGTTCTTAAAAGGAATTTCAGAACTATCCAGATAGGGAAAATGTTTGAACTAAGAATGATACTTCTTTTTGACACGAAAAATAATGGCCTGAATTTAGATATTGGTTTCCTTACACATTATGCTACAGTTTTACGACCCCCTCTGTGACCAGTCCCCCCCCCCCCCCCCCCTCCATTCTATAGCTCTCCCTCTGTCTTATCTCACTAACTCTGCTGCTATCTTTATTACCATTGATTTGTATGTGTTTGTTTTTCTCCTTTTTTTTTTTTTCTTTAACATTCTGCTTAAAAATTTGTGAATCAGTACTGCTTGGACCTTGAAGATGGGGACATACCCCGAAAGCTTGTCCTGAAAAATTGTATGTTAGTGCAAATAAAAAAAGTATCACGGATAGTACTCAATTTTCTCTGTCACAATTGCACTAATATGGCTACAATCAAATCAAGTACAAAATAAGAGGAAATGTGTATTATGTGTGCTCAAAAAACTTCAATACATCTCCCATTTGTTTATACAAATGATTTTACCTAGAGATAAGATCAAGAGAGCAAGAATTCAGTAGTAGATAAGGCTATCTTTGCCATTTGAAACTTGTGATTTTCTCCTTTTTCACTGCAAACATTTTGGGGGTTATTTACTAAAGGCAAATCCGCTTTGCACTACAAGTGCACTTGAAAGTGCACTGAAAGTGCAATTGGAAGTGCAGTCGCTGTAGATCTGAGGGGAAGATCTGAAATGAGGGGAAGCTCTGCTGATTTTATTATCCAATCATGTTGCAAGCTAAAATGCTGTTTTTTATTTTCCTTGCATGTCCCCCCTCAGATCTACAGCGACTGCACTTGAAAGTGCACTCTTGTAGTGCAAAGTGGATTTGCCTTTCGTAAATAACCCCCATTGTCATGTTTTCATTTGAAATTAATCATTTCATTTCTTTCTTGATTCCCAATTTTTAGGCCACTTTCACACGCGCGGTCTGCCTGCTTCATCAGATCAGTTAAGTTTTTTCAAAGAAAAAACGTATTCAGTTTACATTAGTTTACGTAAGTTTTTCATCAGTTTACATCAGTTTTTTTTATCAGTTTACATTAGTTTTTCATCAGTTTACATTAGTTTTTCATCAGTTGTTACATCAGTTTTTACATCTACTAGCTGGAGTCCTTAACCACTAGCTGACCGCCCGCCGTAGAATGGCACTTCTGCGCGAATCGCCGTAGCTGTACGGTGTTCGTGCCTGCTGGTAGGATTCGTTACAGAACCGATCAGTCTTCAGGTCCAGGCCAATGATTTCTGGCCTTGACCTGGTGATCGGTTCTGGCGAATGAAATGCTTCCCCTGCCTGTGTAATGTAAACACAGGCAGGGGAAGTGATGTCATCTCCCCTCCTGGAATCCTTTTCGGTTCCAGAGAGAGGAGAGAGGACAAGTGAGTTGCACCAACACCACACTGACACAGTACACATAGGCATACTTTTCACCCCCCCCGATCACCCCCCGATCACCCCCAGTTAACCCCTTCACTCCTTGTCACAGTGTCACCAAGTACAGTTTTCAGATTTTTCACTGATCACTGCATTGGTGTCGTTTGTGACACTAATCAGCATTTGGGTAGTTAGTAGTAGGCCCAGATAGATTTAGGGTACCCCCCTAAATCCTCTAATAAAGGTTTAACCTCTTGATCGCCCCCCAGTTAACCCTTTCACCCGCTGTCACCAGTTCCCAAAAATGCAGCGTAAGCGGGATTTGGCCCCTCCAACCAGCCCAGCCCACCCAAGCGCAGTATCAATCAATCACTGTCACTTATAAAACACAAAACACATAACTGCAATGTTCGCAGAGTCAGGCCTGATCCCTGCAAAAGCTGACAGTTTTTTTGGTAGCGATTGAAGCAGTCACTGACAATCGGGTGCTCTTTTTGCCTGTGAGTTACACTAGCTGTACCTATAAATTTAGAGGACAAAATGTCCAAACAGACACGTTGCTGAGCATGACAGATGAGAGCGAAGGGTAAGCCAACTCACTCGCACATTCAGGCTTTGTATACAAACCAGTAGACAGCAGCGGCACCCTGACAGATAGCTCTGACTACGAAGTAGTGGTCCCTGCTAAGGTCAGGCGCACCCGACCCGTTCTTTTGTTTAGGTGCAAGAACTGCAGGGCTCTCGTATGGAGCAGAGAGCCAGTACTAGTGCCGCTCATTCTTCTGGTGAACTGGCAAGCACCAGCGGCCTAGTACATCCTGGTCGTAGACAAACCAGCACTGCAGTATCACGTGGTAACATGGCGAGTCCCATAAGTGCAGTTCAAGCTGGTGCGGTGGCTAGCACAAGTAGGGTCCCCCAGCCACCAAGAAGACAAACACAGGCCATAGTGCCCTTCCCGCTGCATTTGTCAATCCTAATTGGGAGCCCACCACTCCTACAGCACCCGTACTTGCCCCAATCACTGGCCAACCTGGAATTCAAGTGAAAACAGTTGATTTTACGTCACTTTTTATTCTGTGTTTTTCACGGAAGATCTATTGTGGACCAAAGCAATTTGTGTGCTGGTCAATTCATCGCCGCTAATTCCCAGTTGACCCTTGCCAGAGATTGGAAACCTATTAAGGTCTCAGAATTTAAGACCTTTCTGGGCCTATCTCTTCTTATTGGCATAGTTAAAAAAAAGTGAGTTGCGGTCATATTGGTCCGCTGATCCAATTCACCATGCACCATGCCGTGCTTTCTGCTTCCATGGCCAGGACGCGATACGAGCAGATCTTGCAGTTCATGCATTTCAATCACAATGAACTCTGTCGTCTTCGGGGTGACCCTGAATTTGATTGGCTCCACAAAATTTGGCCCCTCGTAAACCACTTCAACCAACAGTTTTGTCAGGAGAATATGCCTTCCAGACATCAAAACCGTGTCCCTGTGCGCATGCGCATTCGCGGGCCGGCAATTCGGTGCACGCACATGAGCAATAGCATACGCCCTACGTGATCCTTGGGCTGGCCTATAAAAGGGACTCTGGCACACAGATCAATTGCTGGTTTGTCTTCAGCTTCCTGTGAAATCTCTGCTTTCTGTTATTGTTACCTGATTACCTGTTTTTTGACCCGGATTGACCTCGACTACACTGCTTGTCTCTTCAACCTGACCCTTGGCTTGTTATACGGATTTCCGCTCTTCTCAAGTGTTTGACCCTCTGCCTGCCCTACCTCAGCCTATTGTGAATATACTGATCCTGTGTGCGTTTGACCCTCAGCCTGGTTCTGGACTTTCTCTTGTACCCGCTCCAGCTTATCATCCACCTGCCAGTCTCTGCACAGCTACCTCCCTCTACCAAGGACTCTACGCCAGCGGCCTTCTGCTCCCTGAGGTAGCCTGTGCTTCTTCGTGCATCCACTCCCTGTCTCCTCTCCAGGGGGCAGACTGCGCTTAGTCGCAAGGGTGAACCGATCTCGGCATTTCGGCCTCGGTAAGTACTTTCCTGATAGTATAAACCAGCCATGTCTGAGGCCGACAGAGCGCATTCACCCCTTGAGATCCTCTGCCAGCAAGTGTCAGCACTTACGGATGCAGTCCAAAAATTGCAAGATGGTTACACTCAGATTGATGGTCGTCTCCAACAACTCGTGGGTCCATCCGCAGCTCCCATATCTGCTCCTGTGATCGCCAGTGGGTCCTCCTCTCAAGTGGCATCTAACCCCACAGTGATCATGGCTACCCCGGAGCCCAGGGTCCCTATACCCGAGCGATTTTCGGGCGATCGCAAGAAGTTCCGAGTCTTCAAATATGCCTGTTCCTTGTACTTGGCCTTACAGCCTAGGACTTTCTCCTCTGAGGTAGTAAAAGTGGGCTTTGTTATTTCTCTTTT
This sequence comes from Lithobates septentrionalis, assembly GCA_037952835.1. Lineage (NCBI taxonomy): Eukaryota > Metazoa > Chordata > Amphibia > Anura > Ranidae > Lithobates > Lithobates septentrionalis. The sequence continues at coordinate 10,092,860 of JBBDGP010000432.1, forward strand.
AACTGATGAACCACAAGCTTGGGCCCACAGCCTGATGGAACAAAGGAGCCCGGTACTAAACACAATTGATTCTTTCTTCGAAAGTATGGGTCAGCTCTATGATGATCCCTAACGCATGGCTACAGCTGAAGCCACTTTACAAGTGTAAAAAAGTGTGGCGCTATAAATTTAAAAAGAATTCAAAGTGACATATGTGACATATCTCAGATCAAAAAATATATACATAAACCATTCAGTTACATGTGATATAAAAACCAAAATATCACCTATATAATATACAAAAGGTGTGAACCAATGTATGAGGAAAATTATCCAGTATCAATACAAGTTGTGTATACACTATACCATATACTGAATAGCATATATAAACATACAAATCAAAACATGTGTATGACAAAGCATGTGAAAAGTGATGACAACATACAAAATATAAAGTCCAAAAAGATGAATTGGAGCCACTGGGAGCCAGCAGGTTAAAGTCCACCAACAGTGTAAATGAGAAAAAAGAGTGAAAAAGCCACCACCTAGGGTTATAGGGGGCTTACCAGATGTAAATGACTTGGAACGCCATATGCCGACCAAGTCAAAACAGGCTATAAGACCAGCGGGTCGCTCAAGTGTAATATTTTAGATGCCCATGTTGGATTAAAGTTTAGAGCGAAGGTATATGAAGAGGCTATGCAAAAGCAACCAGAATTCCCGGGAAAGGCAACAATGGTAGGGAAAAGCCATCACCTGAAGATCTAAAGGCTTACCAGAGGATGTTGACCTGGAAAGACTTATGTCAACCAAGTCAAATAGGCATAATGATCATCTGGTTGGAAGGATATTCCCCTTTAGCGTATCCTCAAAATGCTTTAACTTCGGGCAACTCCTGGGCGTCCACAGTGAATTTCAACAGCCATAGGTTTGGTAATTCAAATGAAAGGCCACAAACGGGTATTCAAATGCTTGCACTCGCTCTCTCAATGGCAGCTTTGGACTCTATGCTCCATGTTCCGTGTACGCTTCGGCTCCCTTCACAAGTCTCCCTGGCTGATGGGTCTCTTCCCCATTCCGAACTTATCACCCAGGAAACAAGTCCTATTCTGATCAGCACGGACTCCGGTCACCAAGAGTTCCTGCGCTTTGACATCATTCCATCACCTATGTTCCCTATCATATTGGGACTTCCCTGGCTACAAGCACACGAACCCCAAATCAGTTGGAAAAAGAAGGAAGTCTCCTTTTCCTCTAAATATTGCATTCAACACTGTTTTCTCTTGTTCCACTGTTGTACCAGTATCTGACAATCTCCAGCATGTACCTTCGGCTTACCTTGAGTATAAGGACGTCTTTGATAAACAACAGGCTGACCTTCTACCACCCCATCGGTCCTACAACTGCCCTATCAATCTTTTACCTGGCTCTGAAGTTACGTTTGGGCGCATCTTTCCACTATCTGAAACTGAATTAAAGGCTCTCAAAGCTTATATCAACGAAAACCTAAAAAAGGGGTTTATTCGCCATTCCTCATCACCGGCCAGAGCCGGTATCTTCTTTGTAGAAAAAAAAAGATGGCTCTCTCAGATCCTGCATTGACTACGGAGAATTAAATAAAATTACAGTTAAAAACCGGTACCTGCTCCCTCTTATCCCAGAGTTGTTTCAGTACTTCCGATCCGCCAGGGTTTTCTCTAAGTTGGATCTCCACGGGGCCTATAATCTCATTCGGATCTGGGCTGGCGATGAGTGGAAGACCGCCTTCAGATCCAGGTTCGGGCATTATGAGTACTTGGTAATGCCGTTTGGGCTCTGCTACCTTCCAGCACCTGGTAAACAACATTTTCCGAGAATACCTTGATGACTTTTTAGTCGTTTACTTAGATGACATCCTAATTTTTTCTGCCACTATCGAATCACACCAAAACCATGTTAAGCTGGTCCTCGCAATCCTCAGGAAACACAAGTTGTATCTCAAAGCGGAAAAATGTGAATTTAAAAAAATACGACGCTATAGTTCTTAGGATTCATCATTTCTACCAACGGGGTTGCAATGGACCCACAAAAGGAAGTTCAACGCTTTTATAGGGTTTTCAAACTTCTATCGAAGATTTATCATTGGCGTCTCGGCAATTGTAGCACCCATTACCCAGCTCACACGCCAACATAGCCCGTTTTTGTGGTCCTCGGAAGCTCAGGAAGCTTTTACCAAATTAAAGGCCTATTCTCTTCCGCACCAATCTTACGGCATCCCGATCCTCTTCAGCCCTTTGTACTAGAAGTTCACGCCTCTGAAACAGCCACTGGAGCCATCCTCTCTCAGACAAGGTCCCAAAGCTCTTCTGCATCCTGTAGCGTTTTCTTCCTGGAAGTTAAGTGCACCGGAAAAAAATTATGATGTGGGTGATAGAGAGCTACTGGCCATCAAGTTTGCTTTGGAAGAGTGGAGGTATCTGCTAGAGGGGGCATCACATGCTGTCATGATTTTTACAGACCATAAAAATCTAGAGTACCTCAGGACAGCTAAACGTTTGAGACCCAGGCAGGCTCGGTGGGCTCTTTTCTTATCTAGGTTTAATTTTTACATTGCATACAGGCCCGGCTCAAAAAACGGTAAAGCAGATGCATCTCGAATGTTCCATGAGACCACCCAAGAAACTGAAACCAGCACCATTCTATCTCTTCAGAATTTTTGTATGATCACACAGACTGATCTGTTAACCACCATTAAAACTGCATGCAGTCACTTTTCTGACCCTGAAATACCTTTTTTTGCAGAAACAAGATGACCTTCCTTGGGCTCGGGGGAAGATCTTTGTCCCACCAGAATCAAGACCTCTTACTCTAAAGACATGTCACGACCATAAACTGGCAGGCCATTTTGGAACGCTAAAGACTGTCGAATTAGTATCCCGTTCTTTTTGGTGGCCGGGCTGGAGACAAGATTGTAAGGACTATGTGGCTTCCTGTATTCCATGTCAGCGCAGTAAAAGGTTAAACATGAAGTCTTGGGGGTTACTAAAACCATTACCCATTCCTGAATGTCCACGGGCAGACATTTCCATGGATTTCATCATGGATTTACCGTCCTCAGGAGGGTTCACCTCTATTTTAGTCTTCATTGATCGTCTCTCCAAGATGGCACATTTCCTGCCCATGGTGGGCACTCCTTCTGCTTCGGCTACAGCTTATGTCTTCTTCAAAGAAGTTGTTAGACTTCATGGCGTTCCTGTGAGTATCAGCTCGGAAAGAGGGGCCCAGTTCACATCCAAGTTCTCAAAGGAACTTTGTAAATCTTTGGAAATAAAAATCTGCCTCTCCTCTGCATACCACCCACAGAGCAATGGCCAGACGGAGAGAACAAACCAAACTCTGGAGCAGTATCTCCGCTGTTTTTGTTCTGACTCTCAAGATGATTGGTCCTCTCTCCTACCATATGCCGAGTTTGCATACAATAATTCTATTCATTCTGCCACTAACCAAACACCTTTCTGGTCAAATTTTGGCCTTCATCCTTCTTTTCTCCCGATTTTCTTTTAGAAATACCCGTCCCTGTGGTACAAGACCGTGTAGGCTCCATTCAGCTGAACTTCCGGAGGATTCAGGAAACCACGCAGAAAGCCCAGGATGACTACAGAAAGCATTACAATAAAGGAAGGAAGGAGAATCCAGCCTTCAAGGTGGGTGAAGAAGTGTGGTTGTCAGCTGTTAACCTTAGATTGCCAGTTCCAGCACAGAAATTAGGACCAAAATTCATAGGGCCCTTCAAGATCAAAAGGATGATCAATCCTGTAGCTTTTGAACTGGCCTTACCCAACTCATACAAAATACACCCAGTGTTTCATGCATCTCTTCTGAAACCTAGGATCCCTAGTCCTTTTCCGGGCAGAGAAGAACCACCTCCTCCGCCGGTCCTAGTTGATGGTGAAGATGAATTTGAGGTGAAAAGTATACTGAGTTGCAGAAAGAGGGGAAGACAGCTCCAGTATCTAGTTAAGTGGAAGGGGTATCGCCCTGAGAATAATTCCTGGGAACTGGCTAGAAATGTGCATGCCCCACGCTTGGTTCAGACCTTTCATCGGGAACATCCTGAGTTAATGACCAGTTTGGGTGTGCAGAGGCCACCCCTCGGGGGGGGGGGCACTGTCAGGAGAATATGCCTTCCAGACATCAAAACCACGTCCCTGCGCGCATGCACGGCGGAAAGGCTCTCCGGCACATGCGCATTCGCGGGCCGGCAATCCGGCACATGCGCACGAGCGCACGCCCTACGTGATCCTTGGGCTGGCCTATAAAAGGGACTCTGGCACACAGATCAGTTGCTGGTTTGTCTTCAGGTTCCTGTGAAATCTCTGCTTCCTGTTATTGTTACCCGATTACCTGTTTTTGACCCGGATTGACCTCGACTACTCTGCTTGTCTCCTGAACCTGACCCTTGGCTTGTTATACGAATTTCTGCTCTTCTCCAGTGTTTGACCCTCTGCCTGTGACCCGGATTTGCCTGCTGTCTCCTTGCTCTTGAACCTCTGCCTGTATCCTGGACTGTCCTTGTGTCTTTCGGCTACATTACCTCAGCCTAGTGTTATACTGATCCTGTGTGTGTTTGACCCTCAGCCTGGTTCTGGACTTTCTCTTGTACCCGCTCCAGCTTATCATCCACCTGCCAGTCTCTACACAGCTACCTCCCTCTACCAAGGACTCCACGCCAGCGTCCTTCTGCTCCCTGAGGTAGCCTGTGCCTCTTCGTGCATCCACACCCTGTCTCATATCCAGGGGGCGGACTGAGCTTAGTCGCAAGGGTGAACTGCTCTCGGCATTTCAGCCTCGGTAAGTACTTTCCTGATAAGTTTGCAGCCTTGTTTATTCTCGAGTTGTCTGCATTGATGAGTCCCTAATTAAATTTTCTGGCCGCTTGTCTTTCAAACAGTATCTTCCCAGCAAGCGTTCCATATATAGGGTCAACTTGTATAAGCTCTGTGAGGGCAATAGGCTATACATATCGTTTTATGGTTTATGAGGGAAGAGATAATCATGTGGAGCTCCAGAACTGCCCAGACCACATAGGGAGCAGCGGTAAGATTGTTTGGGACTTGAAGTCACTCTTATTCGGAAAGGGGTACCACTTGTATGTGGACAATTATTGCCACTTTTTATTCACTTGTTTGATCATGGAATTGGCGCATGTGGCACCGTGTGATCTAATCACCGGGGCTTCCCCCAACGGCTTGTAGAATCCTGGCCTAGACAGGGGGAGATAGCCTGCTTGAAGTGTAATAATTTGCTTGCAGTGAAGTGGAGGGAATGTTTTTGTTTTGTCCTCCCTTCACACAGATACGACTGTCCAAATTCAAACAGCGACTGATGTTGTTGAGAAGCCCCTCTGTGTCCACAAATACCTTAATATGGGAGGGGTGGACTTCAACGATGAGTTGTTGGCGCCGTACTTAATTGCCTGTAAGGCCAGACGCTGGTACTAAAAAGTGTCTGTATACCTATTTCAATTGGCTCTGCTGAACGCTTATTTGCTATACAAAGCGTCAGGACGAACTGGATCCTTCCTAAAATTCCAGGAAGAGATCATCACAGCCCTTCTGTTTCCAGATGGTGCTGTGCCCCAACTTCGCAATGCAAATGCAGTGAGCCGGCTGCATGAGAGGCACTTCCCAGAAGTCCTCCATGGTACCCCAGGCCAAAGAACACAGCAAAAAGATGTTTTGTCTGTAGGAAACACGGATACAGATGTGACACCCGCTTTTATTGTCCCTCCTGTCCTAACCAACCTGGTCTCGGCATCTGTGAATGTTTCCAATGCTACCACACACTAGTGGACTATTAGCATAGGGTACAGCACTGCACAGTCATAGGGCACACTTTCACAGGATCTCCAAAGATGGCATTGCATTTTTAGAGACCCAAACCTGGAACCTTTACAGTTATAGGGCGTACACACGGTCGGACTTTGTTCGGACATTCCGACAACAAAATTCTAGGATTTTTTCCGACGGATGTTGGCTCAAACTTGTTTTGTCTACACACGGTCGCACAAAGTTGTCAGAAAATCCGATCATTCTAAACGCGGTGACGTAAAACACGTACATCGGGACTATAAACGGGGCAGTGGCCAATAGCTTTCATCTCTTTATTTATTCTGAGCATGCGTGGCACTTTGTCCGTCGGATTTGTGTACACACGATCGGAATTTCCGACAACGGATTTTGTTTTCGGAAAATGTTATCTCCTGCTCTCCAACTTTGTGTGTCGGAAAATCCGATGGGAAAATGTCCGATGGAGCCCACACACGGTCGGAATTTCCGACAACATGCTCCGATCGGACATTTTGCATCAGAAAATCCGACCGTGTGTACGGGGCATTACAGTTACAAATAAAAGTAAGTGTTCTTCTCTCTATTCTGTCTCTATTGTTCTGCTCTGTTTTACTTTATTTTATAACAGCAATGTTTTATTGTTACTATGTTTTATCATGTTTACTTTGCAGGTATGTAATTCTTTTATACCTTACTGTTTACTGTGTTTTATTGTTGACCATTATTTTCTTTGTAGGTACGCCATTCAGCTGCAGCACCGATTTATTTATCTTGACAGCAACAGCGTTTGCTCTCACGATACAAGTCAGCGACTCCAGCGCTGTATGAGGTGATTTCACCACCACATTTAAAAAAAGAGCATACAGTATATACGGAAGCATGGGGGCAGGGGTGGAGGGGTAATTTGCCCCTAACTTTAGGGAGCGGATTGCCCCAATACTTTGCATATATATTTTAAAGCACAGATTGCAATTAAAAAAAAAGTTGTTTTATTCAGTTAATGTTTTATTGTTACCATTGTTTGCTTTTCAAGGCGGTATTCTAATGGTGGGCATACCCACAGATCAAGCTCTTTTTTCGTTCAGCCCACATGCTACATGAAAAATAAGAACATTACAATATATGCCCAACAAGGACCAGCAACGTACTGGTATGTTGCTGGACTTTGAGTGGTTATACCAGAATGACGCCTGCAGGTTTTTCAGCCAGCAGTTGGCTTTCATGTAAAAGCAATCCTAGCAGCAAATTAGCCGCTAGACTGCTTTTACAAGCAGTGGGAGGGAACGCCCCCCCCGCCATCTTCCATGGTTTTCTCTGGCTCTCCTGTCTCACCATGGAACCTGATAAATGCAGCAGGTGGTTCCGCCAGATGACCGTTGAGCTGATCGGAGACCAGAATGGCTCCAATCATCTCTATGGCCTAAGAAACCGGAAGCTACGAGCATTTCATGACTTCAAGTTTCGCTGGATAAAAACAGCGCCATTGGGAAATTGGAAAAGCATCTGATCACACCGATCTTGGTGTGATCAGATGCTTTGAGGGCAGAGGAGAGGTCTAGAGTCTAATAGACCCCAATTTTTTTTAAAAAAAAATACCTGCCTATTGCTATCATAGGGGATATTTACATTCCCTGTGATAACAATAGAAAAAAATAAAAGGAACCGTGTAAATAATTAAAAAAGAAATACATTTTTTAAAAAAAGCACCGCTGTCCCCCCGTGCTTGCGCGCACAGGTGAATGCAAGTGTCGGTCTCATGTTATATGTAAACGGCAATTGCACCATGCATGTGAAGTATCACCGCAATCGTCGGATTGAGGGCAGTCATTTTAGCAGTAGATCTCCTCTGTAAATCTAAAGTGGTAACCTGTAAATTTATACCAATAAATTTAAAGAATGTCGCGTTTGGTATCTATGTACTCGGCATAAGATCATCTTTTATATTTTACCAAACATTTGGACAATATAGTGTGTTTTAGTGCATTAAAATTCAAAAAAGTGTTTATTCTCTAAAAACATTGCGTTGGAAAAGTCGCTGCGCAAATACTGTGTGGGAAAAAAAAAACACCCACCAGTTTAATCTGTAGGGCCTTTGCTTTAAAAAATATAATGTTTGGGGGGTCAAAGTAATTTTCTAGCAAAAAAAAAAAAAATTTCATGTAAACAAAAAGTGTCAGAAAGGGCTTTGTCTTCAAGTGGTTAGAAGAGTGGGTGATGTGTGGCATAAGCTCCTAATGTTGTACATAAAATACCAGGACAGTTCAAAACCCCCCAAATGACCTTTTTTTGGAAAGTAAACAAACAAGATATTTGAGGGGCACACCCTAAAAGATGCATTAAAGCTGGTGCAGCCATAAGACCATACAGCAGAGCAAAATATTACAGCGCACACATGCAAAAAAGACATTTACCTCCAGCAGGGCTCGTTTAAAACACCTAGACAATCTAAAAAATATTAGCAAAAAATATGGGGATTTGGTCACACCATCTTGCTATATGGTGCTAAGCCCACTTACTGCGACAAAGTACCCCATGATTAGTGGGTCCTACACTATCCATGGATTGGGAGATCCTGAACCATGAGAGCAAACACTCTTCTATATGGGAGAACTTTGAGGTCTCCACCCATGACACAAGTGGACACTAATGAGAGGCACTTAATGAAAGAGTGGGGTGCTCCGCACCCAAAGGGATTTGGTCAGAATCCATACAATAAACAAACAAGATATTTGGGGGGCACACCCTAAAAGATGCATTAAAGCTGGTGCAGCCATAAGACCATACAGCAGAGCAAAATATTGCTCTGAACCATGCTTCTGCTTCTCTGAACCATGTTTGCTCTCATGGTTCAGAGAAGCAGGATCTCCCAATCCATGGATAGTGTAGGATCCACTAATCATGGGGTACTTTGTCGCAGTAAGTGGGCTTAGCACCATATAGCAATATGGTGTGACCAAATCCCTATATTTTTTGCTGATATGTTTTAGATTGTCTAGGTGTTTTAAACTAGCCCTGCTGGAGGTAAATGTCTTTTTTGCATGTGTGCGCTGTAATATTTTGCTCTGCTGTATGGTCTTATGGCTGCACCAGCTTTAATGAATCTTTTAGGGTGTGCCCCCCAAATATCTTGTTTGTTTATTGTATGGATTCTGACCAAATCCCTTTGGGTGCGGAGCACCCCACTCTTTCATTAAGTGCCTCTCATTAGTGTCCACTTGTGTCATGGGTGGAGACCTCAAAGTTCTCCCATATAGAAGAGTGTTTGCTCTCATGGTTCAGAGAAGCAAGATCTCCCAATCCATGGATAGTGTAGGACCTACTAATCATGAGGTACTTTGTCGCAGTAAGTGGGCTTAGCACCATATAGCAATATGGTGTGACCAAATCCCCATATTTTTTGCTAATATTTTTTAGATTGTGTAGATGTTTTAAACTAGCCCTGCTGGAGGTAAATGTCTTTTTTGCGGGGGCATGGTCTGGACATGGCCGGGTGAAGACGTGTTTCTGAGCGGCTCCCGGTCTGTCCCGGCCTTTCCTGCCCTTAAACCAGCCATACCAGCAGTCAATCAGCGGCATGTACTCTGCTGGAAGACGCAGAGGAAAGAGCAGCCGACAGCACAAAAGAACACCGCCAAAAACACAGCGGAACGGAGCCATCAGGCAATATCTCTCGGACCCCAGTGACCCATCCCCAGCTCCAAAGATGGCGGCTGCCATGAGGACGAACGAGCATGTGAGTACTCCACAGCACTGCTCACTGACACAGCCCATGACCCCCTGTGCATCTGACAGAGACATTACTACCCCTCTGCTGCTCCGGACAACCGAGCTTGTGAGTACCTCACAGCATTGCTCACTAACACTGTCCATGGCACCCTGTACTTCAGATAGAGACATCTCTACCCCCCTGCTGCTCAGGGATGTCATCCAAGACACACAGGACTCACATAATACACCCCTGACTCTGCACGCAGATGAGGAACTGAGAGCACTGTTGAGAGCAATACCTACCAGAGCAGACTTTGAATCTCTAGCCAGCAGGCTGGAAGCCTCACACCGCAGAGACATAGCAGCAGTGCGCACTGACATCACAGCACTGTCAGAACGAATGGGTGCAGGAGAACGTATCGATGGGGATACCCCATATCGGTAACTTTCAAGAAAAGATCACAATTTTTCACCTTACGATCCCATGCGGAACTTCCTGCACTGTTTGATTTTCTAGAAACCGACCCAGTAACGGTTCCAGACTGGCTTCAACTGATCCCAAGATTTGCTAACCGCCTGGGGGGTCCAAATCTGAGAAGGCCAGGCTCACCAAGACCACAACGCACTCAACACAGATCAAGGATCACGTCTCCAGCAGAAGACAGAGAAATCTAGAGTCGTTTGCTGTGGTGAGAATATGTATGATGCCCCAGATGCTTTGACTTTTGCCTTTTTATTCACGTTCGTTTGGGTTTCTTATTTTTCACGTTTTACTGTACACCATTTAAGGCCCCATTCTTAATGTTATGCAGTCTGAACTCCCCTGACATCACACCAAAAGAACCGACTGTCCTCCCTTCAGAGTTGCAGATATGAGACATCCCCCCCCACTAATCTAGCTGCTTGGGACAGGATATGGTTACTGTTGTGACCAGGGAAGGTGGAGATGGAGTCCTGGTAATGAGACAGGCTAACACCGCACCCCCTAATTGTAGTCACCGGAATAAGGAACTCTCTATTGATGAAGGGGGTTTTGATGGTGACACTGCCTGTGCCATACGGACAGACAGGCGTTAATTTCTCCCGACTCTGTCTCCACGCTATGCAATGGACAATCAGTATTGGGAATATTGTGCATCATTACGTCACTGCTCCCTGTGCCGGAAATGTTTTGTCCTGGCTCCACGCCAGAGTGTTTTCTCTGTTGGAACTATCTTGCACTAAGTTACGCACACTTTAAATATGTCTGTGTATTGCCGCAGGGAACTATTTCTCAGGAGTTTGAAAACTTAGGGTTCACTGTGAGCCACGATTGCATATCAGCATTGCAGGAGGAGGGTCAACTGGGGAGGGGGGAGAGGGAAAACAGAACATTTATGTTTTGAGTAAAAGTGGGTGGGATGGAGGGAGGAGGAAAACACTAATTAGATTGTTGTAAGAAGGGCCAGTTGAGATTTGCTCAGTTATATGGCAATAGAAATGAAGGATAAGATTGGGGGCAGACAATACAAGGGATACAGATAGATAAGAAGTTACCAATAATAAGAATATGGTTGGTGTTTTACCTTATCTGTTCATTTGATAATGTTCATGATGTTTACAATGCTTACATGCCTATCTTATATGTAAGGGCGGGAGGGAGGGCGGGCCGGGATTAGCTCCCCCGGTCGTAGTCTAACCTCATCCCCATTAGGCCGAAACACCTTCCCGGTGATAACTGGAGTGTGTTTCATTGCAAGGAATTGCGCCTAGTTGCTTAACGGCAACTAGTACGTGTAGGACGATCTTTGGGTTTGATTGTCCACCCCCTTTTCTTTGTTTTTGTTTTGTTTCTAAAGCTCTGTTTGCTCTTAATTCTTTTTATCTTTTCTTCCCCCCCCCCCCCCCTGCTCCTTCAAGTCTTCTATTCCCTGTTTTATTACTAGCCCCCCCCCCCCCCTTGTTTTTTGTGTAATTTTTTTTTACTGGCGTGAGCGCGATGGATCAAACTACTATTTATTCCCATAAACACCGATGGGCTGAATGTGCCGGAGAAACGTCGCATGCTCCTGAATGATCTTAAAAGATCTAAAGCAGATGTGGCGTTTATCCAGGAGACTCACTTTAAGACGGGTGCACCGATGTGTTTGAAGAACAGATATTTCCCAACTACATACCATGCTACCAATCCCTCAGCCAAATCAAGGGGAGTGTCTATACTGATCTCGAGGAATGTGCCCTGGACCTGTAGAGACACCAGAATTGACACAGAGGGGAGATATGTGTTTCTCAAAGGACTGATTGGTGATGTACTGGTGACACTAGCGACTGTATACGCCCCAAATGACACAGGATATTTTCATATCCAAAACATTGAACGAACTGCTATCTTTTGCAGAAGGACAAATAATGCTAGGCGGCGATTTTAATGTTCCTCTGTGCCCATCGGTGGACACATCAAATGGAACGTCCTCTCTTCGGAGGGGTGTACACAAACGAATCACCAAGACACTACATGAGACCAGACTAATTGACTTATGGAGACTTTTACACGCCGTGGAGAGGGATTATACATTCTTCTCATCACCACACAAATCATATTCCCGTATCGATCTTTTTCTTTTGCCTCATAATCAACTGGAGGCAATAGACAAAGTTGACATAGGCACAACCACCTGGTCTGACCATGCTCCTATTACCCTGAAATATTCCCTCTCACGAACAGCGACGACAAAATCAAGATTTTGGCGACTAAACGAAAGTTTACTTCAGGACCCCACAGTGTTAGCTGACGTCACAAAAGAACTCAAATTTTATTTTCAGACAAATGATATTGACAATTGTGACCCTGGGATACTCTGGGAAGCCCATAAGTCTGTGATCAGAGGAATTCTGATCAAACATGGTGCACATATCAAAAGGGAACGGGAGAAACAATTATTAATTTTATTACAGAAAACACACGATTTAGAAAAAACACATAAACGAAACCCGACCACATCCATAGAAACAGAACTCCTTACATTAAGTAGACAGACGGTAGATATACTACATTACAAAGCGAAAGCAGCTTTACAAGCATGAAGAAAACTCACCTATGAATCGGGGAATAAATGTGGGAAAATTCTTGCAAGGCAGTTAGACAACAGAGGTTACGCGCATATATACCACAAATCATATCCCCATCAGGGCAAAAAAGGGCGACTCCCATGCAAATTGCAGATGAATTTAAAAATTTTTACTCCTCCTTATATAACCTCCCGAAGTCAGGAGTCACTGACACTGCAATAAGGGAATATCTTACTCTAGCTAATACCCCCAAACTATCAGCAGAAGATGCAGCTGCCCTAGAAGAACCCATCACAATGGTAGAACTACAAGGCGCAATTAAAAACATGAAACCAGGTAAAGCTCCGGGTCCGGACGGTTTGACTCTGCAATACTACCAGACTCTGCTGCCGATTTTAGGCCCACGTATGCTGAAACTATTTAACAAGCTTACGGAAGGGGGCCACTTGCAAAGAGACACATTAAGCGCGCACATATCCCTTATACCAAAGGAAGGGAAAGATCCCGCAGCCTGTAGTAGCTACAGGCCCATATCTCTTCTAAATATAGATCTCAAACTCCTCACCAAAATCTTAGCAAATAGATTGTCCCAACATATGACTGACCTGATACATTTAGACCAGGTGGGTTTTGTCCCTACGCGTGAAGCTAGGGACAACACCACAAAAGTCCTTAATTTGATCCACAGAGCTAATATATTTAAAGTGCCTTGTACCTTTCTCAGCACAGATGCTGAGAAAGCATTTGATCGGGTGAGCTGGGAATTTATGACAGCAGTCCTCAAGCATATCGGATTAGGTAACCACATGTTACAATGGATCTCTAATCTTTACTCTTTACCTACTGCTAGGGTCAAGGCTAATGGAATCCTTTCTGCTCCTTTTAATATCTCTAATGGTACCAGACAAGGATGCCCGCTATCACCCCTTCTCTTTGCCCTGGTACTCGAACCCTTTCTAAACACGATACGCAGGAACCCAGATATCTCTGGGATTACCATAGGTCACAGACAATACAAGATATCCGCATACGCGGATGATCTTCTATTTTCCTTAACCAACCCGATTATCTCCCTCCCAAATTTAATTAAAGAATTTCAGATATACGGGAACATGTCTAACCTAAAGATTAATTTTGACAAATCAGCAGCAATGGGAATCAATATGCCGGTGGAACAACTTTCCTTTCTGAAGTCCAAATTCAATTTCAAATGGTCGGATAGTCACTTCAAATACCTGGGCACTAACATGCCCAGGGATCTGAAACGCACATTTGAACTGAACTTCCCTCCAATCCTGAGCAAAGTTAAAGAGTTACTCGCAGAGTGGGGCAAAGGTCTTCACTCATGGTTTGGGAGATGCAATCTAATTAAGATGTGCATTCTCCCAAAATTTCTATACCTATTTCAAGCCTTACCTATAAGAATCCCCGCTAACTACTTTAAACAAATACATTCCCTATTCATAAAATTTGTGTGGTCACACTCTAAGCCTAGACTAAAAAGATGCTATTTGACTCTACCAAAACACTATGGAGGTCTCGCCCTCCCCGACGCAAAACACTATTATCAAGCTGTGCATCTAGGGAGGATCATTGACTGGAACAGACACGACAAAACTAAACTATGGATCCAAGTAGAGAACCATCAGGTTAATATACCCTTGAAAGGGGCTATCTGGTGTTACGATAAACTACCTAGGGACATGACTTCACACCCGACCATTGGTGCCACGCTGTCAGTGGGCTTAAATATACTTAAAAACACTTCATTGACCTCCAAACAATCCCCCTTATTCCCCATTCTGGGGAATCCAGCGTTCGAACCAGGGCTAGACTATTCAAACTATGAGACGCTCTGGGAGTCAGGTAAAGACTGTGCATCACATTATGTGGAAGACGACCACTGGACCTCAATTCAGTCCCTGACGAATGATAACGGGGGGTTTCAATTGTCATTTTGGAAAGCGATTCGGCTACACCATTTCCTGTACTCAATACCAGAACCGATGCGATATAAGCGCGATATGACGACACTAGAAGAATACTGTAGAGGGGAGGGCACTCTGCCTCAGGTGCTCTCCAAGACATACTCACTACTCAACACACCAACTGAACAACCAGACTTGCTATTTTTACGAAAGTGGGAACAGGATCTACAATGTAATTTTACGGCAGCACAAACACAAAACATACTTCAACTTACGCTGAAATCATCCATCTGTACAAAAATTCAGGAGACAAATTACAAAATTCTGACTAGATGGTATTACACACCTCAATTATTACACAAATTTTTCCCCGACACTTCTGATAGATGCTGGAGGTGCGGTTCTGAGAAAGGGACGCTCCTACACATTTTTTGGACCTGTTCACTAGTACAACAGTTTTGGGTAGCAGTAGAGACAATTGTTAAAAAATTCACGAATCACATAACGCAGAGAGATCCAGCCGTTTTTCTGTTACATGCCACCTCAGCCCCAATTAAATCATATAAAAAGTCAGTGGTCAGACATCTGCTCAATGCAGCGAAGTCCTGTATTCCAGCCTTGTGGAAACAGAGTACACCCCCTACGGTGGGAATGTGGCTACGTAGAGTTGAAGAAATCAAAAAGATGGAAGACCTAATACTGACTGCCCAACACAAGCAAGACAAACATTCAAGAAACTGGTTATCCTGGAACATATATATTTTCTCAGATGAAGGACAAACCTTGTTAAATTCTTGAGAACCCCTTAATTAGGTAATGGCTGCGGGATAGAACCTTGGCCGGGTCCATCGCGCTCGCGTCTATTTATAACCCCCCCTCCCTCTCTCACCCCTTCCACTCTGTCTTTACTTCCTATATATATATATTTTTTTCTTTTTTCTGTGCAATAGGTGGTCTATTATTTCAGTAACAGACAACTTTCCATTCACACCAATTATGATGGAATTATGTAAGAATAAGCAAATATTGGGAAGATATTATTCCTGTTATATTGTAATACTGCATGGTGGTTGATATACCTATGGACTACAAAGACGGATTCACGAATTTAAAGAGGATAAGTGATGTCATAGGCCAGTTTCTATGCAGATAGAATGGAGCATTTTAATGGAAAGGATATATGATGACTGTATTTGTCAGAATGCTATTAGAAAGACCACGGATGTAATCTATCGATTATGATATGCTTTTCCTTCTTCCTTATTTGTTTTTGTTTTCTCTTTTCTTTGTCAAAAATTTCAATAAAAAAAATTATATTTGAAAAAAATGTCTTTTTTGCATGTGTGCGCTGTAATATTTTGCTCTTTTTTGGAAAGTAGACACCCCAGGCTATTTGCTAATAAGCATGTTGAGTCCATGGAATATTTTATATTTTGCCACAAGTTTCGGGAAAATTATTTTTTTTTTTACACAAAGTTGTCACTAAATGATATATTGCTCACACATTACATGGGTATATGTGAAATAACACCCCAAAATGCATTATGCTGCTTCTCCTGAGTATGGAGATACCACACGTGTGAGACTGTTTGGCAGCCTATCCGCATATTTTGGGGTGTAATTTCACATCTACCCATGGCATGTTTGAGTAATAAACAATAGTGACAACTTTGTGAAAAAAAAAGTATTGTAATTTTCCCAAAATAAAATATTCCATGGACTCAACATGTCTCTCAGCAAATAGCTTGGGATGTCTACTTTCCAAAATGGGGTCATTTGGGGGGGGGGGGGGTTGTGCTATCTGGGCATTTCGTGGCCTCCGAAACTGTGATAGGTAGTGAGGAGTGAAATCAAAAATGTACGCCCTTAGAAAGCCTGAAGGCGGTGATTGGTTTTCTGGGTCCTGTATGCAGCTAGACTGCCAAAAAGTTCCACACATGCGGTATCCCCATACTCAGGAGAAGCAGCAGAATACATTTTGGGGTGTAATTTCACATATACCCAAGGCATGTTTGAGCAATATATAATTTCAGTGACAAATTTATCATTTTTCAATCACTTGTGACAAAAAAATAAAATATTCAATGTGCTCAACAAGCCTCTCAGCAAATTCCTTGGGGTGTCTACTTTCCAAAATGGGGTCATTGGGGGGGGGGGGTGTACTGCCCTGCCATTTTAGCACCTCAAGAAATTAGATAGGCAGTCATAAACTAAAAGCTGCGTAAATTCCAGAAAATGTACCCTAGTTTGTAGACGCTATAATTTTTGCACAAACCGATAAATATACGCTTATTGATTTTTTTTTTGATTTTTTTTTACCCAAGACATGTGGCTGAATGTATTTTGGCCTAAATGTATGACTAAAATTTAGTTTATTGTATTTTTTTTATAACAAATTACCAGGTAAAGCAGCGCAGTGCCAAATTGTAAAAAGTGCTCTGGTCAGGAAGGGTTAAAACCTTCCGGGGCTGAAGTGGTTAACCGCTTGCCGACCAGCTCACGCCGATATACGTCGGCAGAAGGGCACGTACAGGCATATCAATGTACCTGTACGTTGCCCTTTAACTACTTCCATACTGGGCATTTTCACCCCCTTCCTGCCCAAGCCAATTTTCAGCTTTCAGCGCTGTCACACTTTGAATAAAAATTGCGCGGTCATACTACACTGTACCCAAATGAAATTTTTATCATTTTTTCCCCACTAATAGAGCTTTCTTTTGATGGTATTTGATCACCCCTGCGTTTTTTATTTCTTGTGCTATAAACAAAACAAAAGTGACAAGTTTGAAAAAACACAATATTTTTTACTTTTTGCTATAATAAGTATCCAATTTTTTTTTAAACAAATTTTTTCCTCATTTTAGGCCGATATGTATTCTTCTACATAGTTTTGGTCAAAAATATCGCAATAAGCGTATATTTATTGGTTTGCGCAAAAGTTATAGCATCTACAAAATAAGGGGATAGATTTATAGCATTTTTATTATTTATTTATTTTTTTACTAGTAATGGCGGCGATCTGCGATTTTTATCATTACTGCGATATTGCGGCGGACACATCGGACAATTTTGACACATTTTTGGGACCATTCACATTTATACATCGATCCGTGCTATAAAAATGCATTGGTTACTTTATAAATGTGACTGGCAATGAAGGGGTTAACCAGGAGGGGGCGCTGTAGGGGTTAATGTGTTGCTAGGGAGTGATTCTAACTGTGGGGGGAGGGGATTCACAAGGGGAGGAGACCGATCGGTGTTCCTCTGTACAAGGAACACACCATCGGTCTCCTCCCATCTGACAGGACGTGGATCTTTGTGTTCACGCACACAGATCCACGGTCCTGCTCGGTTACCGGGCAATCGCGGGTGCCCAGTGGACATTGCAGCCGCCGGGCATGCGCTCCGGGCCCCGAGCGATGTGGCGGGTGCGCGCCCCCTGGGCTAACTGGAAGGCTGCACCGTCATATGACGGCGGCCCAGAACAACAGCTGCACCGTCCCACCATCATATGATGGCGGGCAGCAAGTGGTTAAGAAGCGGCTTGCAGGCGCGCACCCGCCATGAGCTCCGTGAGTGTGGTCGCGGGTACCGCGGACTCGATGTCTGTGGGGATACCCATGATCGTCTCACGGAGCGGGAGAACGGGGAAATGCTGATGTAAACAAGTATAGAAAAAATAATTGACTTAAATGGTTGGATGTGTAATTGCCATCATCCCATATAATATTCCAAAAATTGCACAAACCTCTAGTTTGTGATTTTTAAGGCAATGAAACAATTGAATTGAGTAAAACATTCATTTATTATAAATACAAATATAAATTCATGGTACAAAAATTAATTAAGCTTCAAAGTGTTTGTAGACAATGCATAATATTAAAAGACACAGTGCACCGTAGAGGAGACAATGTACTGTCAGCGGTGCGGCGGTGGAGCAGAGAGATGACATCATCTCTGATTGCCCACACCACTGTTCCACCCTTACTTACAGGGTCGCAAAGGCTGCTCTAAACAGAGGTGCAGCCGCGCCGAGAAGAGAGAGAATGACGTCATCTCTTACTCGCATATGCCTGCAGCTAGTTTACCCGCGCTGAGGAGAGGCTGACAGCAGTGCACCTGTAAGTACTCTGCAATGCTGGGGGAAAAAAGTGACATCCCCATCTGGTGGCAGGTCATGTGGCAAGTGACATCCCCATCTGGTGGCAGGCAGCGTGGCAAGTGACATCCCCATCTGGTGGCAGATGACAGTGGCAAGTGACATGCTCGGGGCTCCCACTGATTCTGCATTCTGGTAAGTTGAACTATTTAATTTTATATTACAATGTAATAATAGAAATTAATGCGCTTCAATCATCCTGACACCATAACAACCATGGTGCCAGGATGATTTAATCATTAACACCAGACATTGCCCTGACAAATTGAGCATGAAAAATTGCTTACTCCCTGCGCGTGCACCCCCGGGCCTTGGCATGATTTTCTTTCACGCAGCCAGTCCCCGGTGCCAAAAAGGTTGGGGATTGCTGCCCTAGAGAATAAAATAGCGGAGGTTCCAATTTTGTATGTTACACGATGTTATCACAACGGTTTAGGAAATGCAAATATTCAGTAAAAAATACACTAAAGTTACACATACACAAGAATTTTTTTTTTTAATAAATCTTTCTACTGGTGTTTTTAAGCATTAACTATAATACAAAACACAACAATAAAACAAAACAATCTGCATAATAGGCCAGGACACAGTACACCCTTGGAGGGGCAGTAAAAGGTGATATGGCAGAGATAATATGGCATGACTTGTTCCATAATAATTATTACATGATACCATACCATGTCTGGCAAAAAGGGCATGTTTCCGAACCAAAAATGGGTAAATGTCACTAAGGACCTCAGAGACCTATATAATTATGATATATCAAATCATAGAGGCTGTTGTTGGATTGGCTAGCCACTTGGACCATACTTTGTCATATTTTTTCAGACAGTCCCTATTCGCATACGTCTCTTTGTACAGGGGTAAATTAACATTAATCAAGTGTTTCCAGAGTGTGAGAGAGGGTGATACAGATTTTTTAAGTAAAGTCCTTTCTGCAACCGTAGGGACCAGCGCCTCCACCAACCCCAATAAGCATACATTTGTGGTAGGTGACAGAGACATTTTGGCAATCTTATTTACTATGGAAACCACCTCCCCCCAGTATTTGAAGATAATGGGGCAACCCCAGAACACATGTGTAAAGTCTCCAGGTGAGTGGTCACATTGCCAACATTCCTGAGAGATGGATGGGTTAATTTTATGCAGTCGAGGTATAGTACGGCCTATGGACAATTTTAAACTGTATGAGCTCCCTCGTCCATCTCTGCCTAAGAGAACAGAGGTCAGGGAGGGAGGTCAAGAGGAGGTGGGTGTACAATACCGAGGCAGGTGTTTTTAAGCACTTCATCCAGAGCAGATGCTCCAGCTCAGACTGCTCCAACCGCAAGGAGGCTCCTGGAAATTGGCAACCGAAGGCATAGGACACTTGTAAGAATAGGTAAAGGGGAGGGAGATTTAAAGTATCAGTGAGGGAAGCAAGGGACCTACAGAGTTATTTACTACTATGTGAGAAATAAGCTTAATATTGTGTTTAGTCCAAGCCTAGGGATTCGGTAGGTAAAAATGGGATAGATTTGGATTACACCACAACGGTGTATTTGGGAAGATTGTATCGCCAGAGCGATCCTCCATTGTTAAACCCAGATTCCAGGCCTTGGGAGTAGTAATCATGGATGGAGTTAAAGGGTAGGGGGCCTGGAGTTCTCTAAAAAGATGCTGAAGGGCCTCCAAGGAATTCAGCACTGCCACTTCCAGAACCATAGTGGTATTGGAGCGATCAGGAAATAGCTACCACCTAGCTGACACCAACTGCGTGGCCAGAAAATATTTATGTATTAATGGCAGATAGGAAGGGCTAGGCCACCTTTGTAAGTGGGTCTCTTTAATGTGGTCAGTTTATATCTGGGGGGGACAAGGGCCCCATTAAAATGAGGGGAAAATCTGGCTCAAAGTGGCAAAAAAAGATTTTGGGATCCAATATGGGAAGTTCCGAAAGAGGTACGTAAATTTCGGTAGCACCTTCATTTTAATTAAATTAATACATCCTAACATGGACAAAGGTAGGTTTTCCCATTCCTTCAGCTGGGCCTTGGTGGACTGGACTACAGGAAGAAGGTTAAGGTAAACATAATCTTCAGTGTGGCGGGATATGGTCACACCCAGATATCTGAATTCCTCAACCCATTGCAATTGGAGTGTCGGTGGAGCCGAATTGCGGACCCCAGGATCTATAGGATACAGCAAGGACTTGGACCAGTTCACCCTTAACCCTGTAATAGAGGAAAACTCATTCAGTGGTCAGTAGGGCACCATCTAGGGAGTGGCCTGCATCATTTAGGAATAGCAGCAGATCATCTGCATATAGGGCCACCCTCTCCTCCAGCCAGGAAATCTGTAGTTCCCGAATGCATGGGGAAACTCTCAAGGCCTCGGCCATCGGTTCTATCGCAATTGTAAAAAAGGGCTGGAGAGAGAGGGCAGCCCCTATGCAGAGTAAATGTAGATGAAAGTCCCCCTCCCAGCCGTATAGTGGCAGTAGGGCTCCGATAAATGACCTGTACCCAGCGTATGAAGAGCAGAGGAAAGCTCATTCTTCTCAAAACAGGTATGGCCACTCTGATGTCAAAAGCCTTCTCTATGTCTAAAGAGGCAACTATTCTAGAACTAATATTGATATGTTGGGCATGAATATTTGTAAATAGCCTATGTAAATTTATATCAGTGGTTCTATGAGCCATGAACCCCATTTGATCCGCATCTATCACTGAGTGCAAGAGAACATTCAGCCTGCAAATGAGGAGCTTTGTAAGGATCTTGAGATCACAGTTAAATAAAGCTATCAGGCTGTACAAGGCACAGGCCGCTAGATCCTTGGGGGGCTTGGATGGAATCATGCTAAAACACAGAAAAATGAGTCAGTTCATCAGATATAAAAACATAACGTCCATATGTGAGTCCACCAATGATTCTAGTTATGAGACTTGATGATCCCTGATGATAAAACCGCCATCGATTACCTCATGTGAAAAATGCCATCACCAATAATATTAGCTGCTTACCAGCTCCAAATCTCCTGTTACAGGGGATCAAAAAGCACCTTTGGCTTATACCCAGCCTGAGCCTTTCTCCTAATAGAATCATTATCCTAGTCCTGGGGTGTCACTGTAAAATTTGAGTTATTACTGTATTAATAACTATATTTCAATAATTCAATTGATTTAATAATAAAATGTCAAAATGTTACAAAAACAATGTCAAAATGTAGAATATAAAAATAGAATCAATAAGTTTCTTATTCTTGAAATTAAGTTTAAATCAGATATGTCTGTGTGTAAAAGTAGCTTTAATGTCTTGAGGTGTGTGTGTGTCTGTGTGTGTGTGTGTGTGTGTGTGTGTGTGTGTGTGTGTGTGTGTGTGTGTGTGTGTGTGTGTGAATGTGTCCTTGTGGAGAGCTGGAAAGCATGTGAGTCTTCCCCCCCACAGCCTGTCTGTACTTTTACAATTAACCCCCACCTTTTTCCATAAAGACTGGCTTAAAAAGGTTTGTTATCCTTATAGTCCCACAGAAAAGACCGGGAACTTTGAATTTCACTCCCCCCAACATTCCTAAGGGTGGGGCTATGAACCATGTGAGAGTAGCTAAAATAACAATCATTTAACTTACAATATACACATTTCCTTTAAACATATAAAATCCTACATATCAGTATATATATATTTAAAATGCAGTGTTCTTATTAATATCTTAATCAAGAAATATAATAATGTAAAGAAACGGCTTATATTCTTAACATACTGGAACTTTGCGTCTTTGGAAAAGACTGTAACTTTATTTCTTACGATGGGGGAGGTGAATGGTCGACTTACTCTAAATTATATCCATATGTGAGATGAAGTTCTCCCAAGAAATGCATAGAAAGCCTATACCAGCATAAACTTTTACGAGTATAAAAACCTTATATAACTTCACCTTTTCCATAAATAGAAGATTAATAAATTATATAAATGTATTCATGTCCATTGTTCTCAGAAAACCAAACATTCATAAATATTGATTTCTAACATTTCCATCTCAAAATGATTGATTAAACAATCTTATCAGTTTAAATCTCTTATCTAAATCCATTTATACCTCAAATGCATCACATTTGTATCGACACATCTTAAGATAATTGACATGAATACATTTTCAAACCTAATTCCATATAAGGAAAAGTGAACTTCATAAACCTTTTGCTTCATATACCATAAAAATATTTTCACCCTTATTATTTTCTTTTACCAAATAAATCAATCCCCCTTAATTTCATGATTCATAAATGTAACATTGTTGTACAATACTTTGAAATATAGATATCACTTCAGAAATTTTTTTCATATTTTCCCGCCAAATTGTGTTTAGCATAAATCTATAATCCATAAAACCTTTCTAATAACCTTGTCAAAATTAAACATAAAATATGTTTTTAACTTCAATTTGTTCATATATGTGAGATGATTTCTAAACTAAATACATATTACAATGCAAAGTTAATCCTATCTTGTTTATGTACCTTTAAGAAAAAAGTACTCTGTCTTAATTAACACCAGATGTTCCCTCTAACTAGAATGACTCTATTGTAAGGACGTTTAACCCTTTCAACTCTGAAAATACACTATATATGAGTGTAAAAATTGATGTGTAAAAAAATATCTCATCTTGATATGATAAACATATCCTGTCACATAAAAAAGATATATAAAAACTGCAATATATCTGATGGATAAATTATTTCATCAGTAGTCAAAAAAAAAAATCAAAAGTCCATTGTTTTTAGAATTTCCTCTCTTATCAGAGGTTCTCGAGAGTTTTTTTTTTTTCTTCCTCCTGCACTCTGTAAAGTTGAAAAACTTTATTGAACATTAAAATGACGACAATAATTATACCGAATGAATCTCTTCTGTCAGTTCTTCTCCCAGAACTGATATTCTTAAACTTCAAGATTTTGTTTCCATCTGGAAGGTCTAGAAATATTAAATTTCTTTCTTTTGGTGACTTACAAATCAGATCCTAAAAAAGAATGCAGTATCATTATTGAGAATTTAAATAAATGCAAAATATACCATCATTTACTTATTAATTTTACATACCAAAATTCTAATATTTTATTATGACATAGAAACCATATTTTAATAATAACATTTCTAATTACCTTACTTTGCTCTATTTTTCTTAAACTGACCTATACTCTTTAATTTATTCTGTGTATTTAAACGACAGAACGCAATTTTATCTTTTTTTTTAGTCATGATATAAAATCTTGTTTTAATAAACCAAATAAAAGATTTCATATCAACCTAAGTTGATTGAAGCAAACTGTATATTCATTCACTTCTCCTCTATAATATTTCAGAGTAATGCGTGCTGTACTATACTTCTAACATTTTCAATTCAGCATTTTCTGTAGAATTTTTGCTGAACAGCATAACCATTCTTTGAGTAACACATAGAAAGACCTGTTGAACAATTCTTAATATTATTGACAAATCCTGTCTCCAAAGCATCTCTCAGCACTTGTTCTAACAATCCCATTTACAGACTTTCTGAATAAATTTAACTGAGAATGTTCTGTTATCACATCTACCTCTATGGGTTTAGATTTTAAAGTTTTAAAGAATGGGCAATATTTATCATATAATTCTCCTGAATGAATTCTCTTTAAAAGAATTTTTAATGACAGATCAGGTGTCCGTAATATGATCCTACTAGATCTCACAATCTTTTCTGTTACTTTGACTGCAAAATAAACACTTAACAATTGCTTCATATTTGTGTCAAAAGTCTTTCCCCAATTTGTCAAACCTCTGGAGAAAAAACCTATTTCCGGTTCACCATCTTTTACCTGAAATAAAATTGCTGAGTTGGAATTTTCAGATACCTTAGTAAACAATAAAACAGGCATAGATATTCCAATTTTGATTATATGCAATGAAACAGCATTCTGCAAATCTTTTTTCAACATTTCAAAAACATCTGTATGGGTTTGAGACCATTGACCAAACACAATATCTTTTTGTTTCAGGAAATAAAATAATGGTTTAACTTTATCATCATATTTCTGTAAAAATTCTTTGCAAGAATTTACCTCACTCAAAAATTGATATAATGCCTTGTAAGATGTTGGAACTGGAATAGCAGAAATGTTTCTAACTTTTTCCTGTGATAACTTTCTCTGTCCATAACTAATTTGCATATGAAGAAAATTAACTTTGTTTTACATTAACTGAACTGACTCTGTGTTCAATTTCAGTCCTGCTGTTTGTAACAGAGTAAATAACTCTGTCAACAGAGTGACATGTTCCTCTGTATTTTGTGTAGACAGCAAAATTTTGTCCACATGCTGGAAAATACATTTTGGTCTAGAAAATTTTGATAAAACTTTCTCCAAGCACTTGTACACTATTTCGTCACCGATTTCCATTTCTGGAATTATTCTCGTGAATGCATACGTTTCTTTATTAAAGCTGAATGCAAGTTTATAATGACACCTGTTTGTTACTGGTACTGAAAAATGACTATTGGAGATTTCCAGTACTGAAAATACTTTGGCCTTGGCATCCATTTGTGACATTAAATTTAAATTAGGAACAATAGGTTTATTATTTGTAATGCCTTTATTCAGTGATCTTAAATCAACTGATAAAGAATACGAATCATCAGCATTCTTGATAGGCCAAATACAATTATTTACCACTGATTGTGCCTTCTTTAATATTCCTTGTTGTAAAAATGATTGTACAATGTCAGAAACTGGACCTATTGATTCTTGTGGCAACTTATTTTGAATTTGGGGTTCAGGGTCTCGTCCCTCAGTTTCTATCTCAATCTCTTTAAACAAACCTGTATCCATTTTGTTCTGACTCCAAAGACGTTTATGTGCTCTTACTGATTTTCCCAATTCGAGATTGGTTCCTGTGTGTGGCCAATTAAAATCTGAAGAAATGTCAGCGACTGCTGTAAAAATACTTCCAACATTATTGTACATGGAAGAATCTATTAACATAGATTTGGGTCTAGATGAATCTTTCCATATAGTAGAATGACTTAAATCAATAATCCAATCTAATTTACTAATCACATCCATGCCTAAAATATTCTCTGTATTTTGCTAACACCAGATGTCTATTTTAGTTTTTAAAACTCCTGGAATCTCGAAATTCACATCAGAAACTTTAGCTGCAACTGTATTTTCTTTACCATTGAAACCAATTAAATTACATTTTGGAGAATCAATATTCACAAGTAATTTGTTTTTAGTTAAACTGAGTTCAGATCCTAAATCAATTAAACATTAAGTATTCTTCCCATTAAATAAACCATGTAACCATGGCCTTCCACTTTCATCTAATAAAAGTGAAGTCACATATTTTAATGTTGGAGGTGACTCAGAACCTTTTTTCCTAAATCCTGATGGTGATGGAAGTAATCCATCCCTCTCATTTTCATCATTGTTTTTCATATTGATTGAACTGTCATTAACAATCAATGTACTGATCTGTTTGACTGAAGCATAAGGCAAATCAATCAAACTATTGTTTGAAAAAGAAAGAATATATTGCTCAGAAATAAGTTCTGTATTTTCTGCTTTCAAAGTTTTCCTTATTGTAGTATGTAGGGAAGTATTTCCTGTCTGCTCTGAAACGTTAGTTCTGCCTGTGACGTTTATCTCACCATCTCTGGGCGTGGCCTTACACGTGGCAACTCTCTGAACACCATTTTGCTTTCGTCTGTCTAGACTGTGTCTGCATGCAGCAGCTTTATTCAATATTTTTGTTTTAAGCAAAACTTCATGTTCCTGGTCATCAACCTTGATAAACCGCTCAACTGATACAAAAGACTTCTGCGTAGAATCTGCATTAACATTCACAGAGTCTGCATTAACATTAATCTCTAAATACTCTGCAAATCATCTATCCTTTCAGTCAAAATCTGACAATTAGTACATAAACTATTGTCCTTTGTTTCCCCTTTTGTACCAACTACATTGCTTTCAAGAACTCCTGATATTATTGTATCATAAACTTTAATTAACTTAATCAAATTCCTAACCTGTTTGTTGCATTTCTTAAATGTAAATTTTGACTTTTGTATTTTCATATTAGCCTGTAAACATTCATTGAACATGTAACACCATAATTCATCATCTTTAACAAACTTTGACAGATTTTTAAATTCTAATTCACTCTCGCTAGACAATTCATGAAATAAATCCATAACTTACCAATGTAAAACGACTTCGTTCATGTAACACGCGTTCCCTCTCTTGGCAGGAAATTACGTCATCGAGAAACAGATTTTTCTTGCACGTGTGCAAACATCTAACCAATTCTGATGTTTTCTTTATGCTCTGAGCTGATCTCCACACGAAATTCTCAGATCTTCACAATTGATTTGTCACCTAGGTTATTTTCAATCGTTTCCAAAATTTATTTCCGTACTCACTTTTCCCCTCTTTTCAATGGAGAAAGTGGTAAAAAAAAACTTTAGAAAATTGACTGGCTGGCTGAGCCAATGCAAAATTCGAGTTATTACTAGATTAATAACTATATTTCAATAATTCATATTGATGAGAAAAGTTCCAAGAAAAATCCGTTAAGTTCGTGTGTAAAAACTCCAAAATTGATTTAATAATAAAATAGCAAAATGTTACAAAAACAATGTCAAAATGTAGAATATAAAAATAGAATCAATAAGTTTCTTATTCTTGAAATGAAGTTTAAAGTTTAAGTTCAGATATGTCTGTGTGTAAAAGTAGCTTCAATGTCTTGAGATGTGTGTGTGTGAATGTGTCATGGTGGAGAGCTGGAAAGCATGTGAGTCTTTACCCCCACCCCACAGCCTGTCTGTACTCTTACAATTAACCCCACCTTTTTCCATAAAGGCTGACTTAAAAAGGTTCGTTATCCTTATAGTCCCACAGAAAAGACCGGGAACTTTGAATTTCCCTCCCTCCAACATTCCTAAGGGTGGGGCTACGAACTATGTGAGAGTAGCTAAAATAACAATCATTTAACTTACAATATACACATTTCCTTTGAACATATAAAATGCTACATATCAATGTATGTATGTGTGTGCGTATATATATATATATATATATATATATATATATATATATATATATATATATATATATATAATTTAAAATGCAGTGTTCTTATTAATATCCTAATCAAGAAATATAATAATGTAAAGAAACAGCTTATATTCTTAACATACTGGAACTTTGTGTCTTTGGAAAAGACTGTAACTTTATCTCTTACAATGGGGGAGGTGAATGGTTGACTTACTCTAAATTATATCCATATGTGAGATGAAGTTCTCCCAAGAAATGCATACAAAGCCTATACCAGCATAAAAATTTACGAGTATAAAAACCTTATCTAACTTCACCTTTTGCATAAATAGAAGATTCATAAATTATATAAATGTATCCATGTCCATTGTTCTCAGAGACCCAAACATTCATAAATATTGATTTCTAACAGTCACTCGCTCATATGGATGGATGGATGGATATATGTCAAAAACAACAGAAGCTCCACATGGCATAAAACCTTTTTAAAATGTATTTAAAGTAAAGTAATGCACTTAAAGAGTAAAAGTTTGATAGAAGCCTTACGTTTGGTGTGCTGGCCAGCGCAAAACCAAAACAAACACGTCCTTCTGAGACACAAGGGGATAGGTGATGTCAGTGAGTCGCTCCGCCCTATGCATTTAGTCAGAGATGGCATCGTTCAGGGGCACGGGCGGTGTGCTGCGCCACCTCCTTAAATACTAAACAGAGTAACCAAGCCTCGATCTGAGCCGCGGCTTGCAGTTCCTATATTCACATCAGCATGTACCAAGCCTCTTTTACAGACTCCTGCCACGCTGGTGTTTCTATTAAAGGGGTTGTAAAGGTAAAAATGTTTTCACCTTAATGCATTCTATGCATTAAGGTGAAAAAACTACTAACAATACCGCCGTCCCCAGCTCCCCCGTTTTACTTACCTGACCCCTCGAAATTAGGCTGCTCATTCCTGACCTCGATTCCTCTGCTCAGCCTGGCCGCTGATTGGCTACAGTGGATGGATTGGAAGCAGCGCAGCCATTGGCTCGCGCTGCTGTCAATCACATCCAATGACGCGGCGCGCTGGGGGTCGGGGCCGAGTGATACAGCGAGCGGCTATAGCCGCCGGCTGTATCACGGGAGCGCGCCCGCAATAACTAACCACCATGCGAGGGAGCTCGCATTGAGGTGGTTAGTTCTTGCAGGGAGGAGCTGAAACAGCCGCCGAGGGACCCCAGAAAAGCAGGTTCGGGGCCACTCTGTGCAGAACGAGCTGCACAGTGAAGGTAAGTATAACATGTTTGTTATTTTTAAAAAATAAAAAAATTACCTTTACAACCGCTTTAAGAAAATGTATTTGTATTAAAACAAAAAGGATATTCCTCTAATGGTCGCCATTACAAAGGAAACCTCTGAGACATAGCAATATCAGAAACATCATTTCTCATGGCCACCACTTTAAACCACTGAAGCCCTGGACCATTTGGCTGGCCAAAGACCAGAGTACTTTTTGCGATTCGGCACTGCGTCGCTTTAACTGATAATTGCGCGGTCGTGCGACATGGCTCCCAAACAAAATTGACGTCCTTTTTTCCCCAGAAATAGAGCTTTCTTTTGGTGGTATTTGATCCCTTCTGCGTTTTTTATTTTTTGCGCTATAAACAAAAAAATAGCAACAATTTTGAAAAAACACATTATTTTTTTACTTTTTGCTTTAATAAATATCCCCGAAAAATATATATAAAAAAAAGTTTTCCTCAGTTTAGG
This sequence comes from Lithobates septentrionalis, assembly GCA_037952835.1. Taxonomy (NCBI): domain Eukaryota; kingdom Metazoa; phylum Chordata; class Amphibia; order Anura; family Ranidae; genus Lithobates; species Lithobates septentrionalis. Next base: position 10,122,312 of record JBBDGP010000432.1, read on the forward strand.
TTGATATGTATTCTTCTATATATTTTTGGTAAAAAAAAATTACAATAAGTGTTTATTGATTGGTTTACGCAAAAGTTATAGTGTCTACAAAATAGGGGATAGTTTTATGGCATTTTTATTAATAATTTGTTTTTTTTTACTAGTAATGGAGTCGCACTGGGGCAGAGATTCTGTCAGCTCTGCAGGGGCAGGTTCAGAGGTGGTTAACGCCATGCCAGCTTAAGGCAGGTATGGTGGTTTGCGACAATGGCACCAACCCCCTCTCCGCCCTCCGACAGGGACAACTGACCCATGTGCCCTGTTTGGCTCACGTCCTTAACTTGATGGTGCAGCGGTTCTTGGGCAGGTACCCAGGCTTACAGGATGTCCTGAGGCAGGCCAGGAAAGTCTGTGCATTTCTGCAGGTCATATAATGCCAGTGGATGGCTGGCTGACCTCCAAAAGGAATTGAACTTGCCCAAGAACCGCCTAATCTGTGACATGCCCACCAGATGGAACTCAACGTTGGCCATGTTGCAGTGGCTGCACACGCAACAGAGGGCCATCAATGAGTACCTATGTGACTATGGCACCAGGACAGGGTCAGGGGACCTTGTTTTTTTCCCCACGCCAGTGGGCTATGATCAGGGATGCATGCACTGTCCTGTCACCATTTGAGGAGGCCACGAGGATGGTGAGCAGTGACAGTGCATGCATCAGTGACACTGTCCCCCTTATCCACCTGTTGGAGCACACGCTGCGTGGAATAATGGACAGGGCACTTGAGGCAGAACAGAGGCAGGAAGAGGAGGACTTCCTTAGCTCTCAAGGCCCCCTTTATCCAGACAGTGTTCCTGCGTACCCGCTGATCACACAGGACGAGGAGGAGGAGGAGGAGGATTGTGTCAGCATGGAGGTGGAGCCTGGCACTCAGCATCAGCAGCAGTCTTCAAGTGATCATTTTCAGTCCCAAGAAACACATGGACTTGTACGTGGCTGCAGATCATGTCGTCCTTAGTGACCCAGAAGACTCCGGACCGAATACCTCAGCAAACCTACGCTGCATGGCCTCCCTGATCCTGCAAAGCCTGCAGAAGGATCCTCATATTCGTGGTATCAAGGAGAGGAATCAATACTGGCTGGCAACCCTCCTTGTCCACAGCCCCAAGGTATGATCGGTTCCAGCAACCATCGCCAGTGTCTGTATTACATGGTGCAGGAATACCTAGGGGCAAGATCTGACTTGGACACCTTTCCCACCGAAAATCCTCTGGGTTACTGGGTCTTAAGGATGGATCACTGGACAGAGCTTGCACAGTATGCAATTGAGCTACTGGCCTGTCCTGCATCCAGCGTTCTTTCGGAACGCACATTCAGTGCTGCTGGAGGTTTTGTAAACGATCACAGGGTGCACCTGTCCACCGACTTGGTCGATCGACTGACCTTCATAAAAATGAATCAGTCTTGGATCACCACCTGCTATCAGGCACCTGATGCTGATGTAACCGAATATTTTTTTTTTAAAATGTCAGATCCCTTCAAGACTGCCTATATAATATCCTGTTATGCTGAGTGATTATCGTCTTCCTCCTCAATGATCATGCTGATAGCTTATAAGAACATTTTTGGTTCTGGGCACCGCCACCAGTGGCTAAGGCCCAATTTTTCAGCTTCTGTTTAACAGGGGCATGCAATTACAATTTTTGATGCAATACTTTGCAGCAGGGCTTGTTCCTGCACTCAACAAGAGAATCTGTGAGGGGTTGCAGTGTTGTGGCACCAGCACCAGTGCCCAAGGCCCAATTTTTCTGCCCCTGTTCAACAGGGACATGTAATTACAATTCTTGATCTAATATTTCACAACAGGGCCCATTCCTGCGCCCACCAAGAGTAACTGTGAGGGCTTACAGTGTTGTGGCAAGACCACCACCACCACCAAAGGCCCAATTTTTCTGTCCCTGTTCAACAATGGCATGTAATTACAATTCTTGATCTAATATTTCATAGCAGGGCTCATTCCTGTGCCCACCAAGAGTAACTGTGAGGGCTTACAGTGGTGGCAACACCAACACCTAAGGCCCCAATTTCTGCTGAGTATATAGGGCAGGCCCCTACTTTCAAACATCCAACTTACAAATGACTCCTACTTGCAAACAGAAGGAGACAACAGGAAGTGAGATGAAATCTACCCCTAGGAAGGGAAATTCTCTCCTGTAAGAGTTAATATGGGAAAAACGTGTCCCCTCTCCACTGATGCTTTATCACCAATCCTTGTTTCACTAAAAACCCCAAATTTTCAAAAAACATTTGTCATTGGGACAGAAAGTGAGGTGAAATCTTCTGAAGAGGTGCACAGACAGCAAAACAAATGTTACAGGGGTGATAACCCTTCCCTATATTTTCCAAAAAGCTTAAAAATAGATTCTTTGGCTGGAGCTACACTTTAAAAATGTACCAGTTCAAAATTACAAACAGATTCTACTTAACTACAAACCTACAGTCCCTGTCTTGTTTGCACCGCCTGTATACTGCTTTTCAGAGTATATAGGGCCTAGGGGCCCCACGCCTTTCCTTTTTTTAATTTGGGTGCGGGGTTCCCCTTAATATCCATACAAGACCCAAAGGGCCTGGTAATGGACTGGGGGGGGTACCCATGGCGTTTGACGAACTGATTTTCATCCATATTGCTGGGACCCGACATTACATTAAAGCCGCAAGCAGTTTTAAATGACTTTTATTCCTTTAAAAATGTCATTTTGTGCAGGGACTGTTCTAAGCACGTGAATCACGCGCCACTTTACAGGTATACTATAGACACCCCCCAGGTATGATATTTAAAGGAAGGAATATTTCACTTTTTTTTCACTTTAAGCATTATTAAAATCACTGCTCCTGAAAAAATGGCCGTTTTTAAAACTTTTTTTGCATTGATACATGTCCCCTGGGGCAGGACCCGGGTCCCCAAACCCTTTTTAGGACAATACCATGCATATTAGTCTTTAAAATGAGCAGTTTTGATTTCGAACGTCGAGTCCCATAGACTTTAATGGGGTTCTAAAGTTCGCGCAAACTTTCGGTCCGTTCGCAGGTTCTGGTGCGAACCGAACCGGGGGGTGTTCTGCTCATCCCTAGTAGTTAGTTTGCATTTGTTTTTCAGTGCGTATTATTATAGTGTGTATTTGAATTTCAGTGCGTACTTGTCCGCTCTTTTCTGATTTTCAGCTCGCTCTTCTCAGGCCTTTCTGATTTTCAACGTGTTCTGTTAGTTCATTCTGACCAGCCGACCGTTTTGAAGCCATTTTGTACTCGTCGTAGAGTTTGTGCTGTGCAGGGGCTTGGTGTTGGGGTTCTTACTTTGACCCAAGCCCAGTCCATGAACAGGGTGGAGAGGAGTTCATGAACGAACCATTTGGTTACTCCAGTGTGACCAACTCTCTCATATGCCTTTGTTGCAGGAGATCCATGAGAATAATCCTGATGATTTCAGGAATTATCTCTGGATGACGGACCCCATTTTTCACCGTTTGTTGGCTTTGCTGTCCCCTTATATTAGCAGGCTGGACACCTGCATGCGGCAAGCCATCACTCCCGAGCTGAGGCTAGTTGCCACATTGCGGTACTTGGCGACAGGGAGAAGTCAAGTTCTCGACAGGCATCTCCCCCCAGGCTCTGTGTGTGGATCTTGTTTCCAGAGACCTGTTCTGCCATTATTCAGGTCCTGCAGAAGGACTATATTAGGGTAAGTTTCCTCCTTTAACATCACATTCTATGTATTTAATGTTTGCTAATGTGTTGTATTTCTTTCATCATTCCATAATTAGCATGATTGTAATATGCTGTGAATGTGCCCTTTGTTCTCATGCATGCTTGAATTTTTTGAACTTCTTTTTTGTCCCTCATGCATATTTGCCTTCACTAACCTCCCCAGAATGCTATCCTGGGCCCATACACACCTAGCCTAGTCACTTAACAATGTATTTTGTCAGCTCCATAGTAGTGATTATTTGTGTCCTTAAATTCTTGGAGAGTGTCAGAGGCTTTTTTTTTTTGGGTCCCAAAATCATTTGGAACCCTCCCTCCCCCCTGACCACTAAGTCAACCAATACCAATCCTCTATCTGCTGACTTTTCCAAACCCATACACACTACAAACTATACCTATCTCTTTTGTGGTCAGATTTCTGTATGAATTCCCCAAAGCATGTAGTGAAAGGACCTGCCAGAATACTTTCAAATGGTACTGTTTAAAGTTTTGTTCTCCTATTATCTTGATAGGTAATTGCAGAATGTTAAAAAGTGCTTTAATTTGTACAGTGTGTATTTATATTTTTTTATTATGACATTTCTTACCTGTCCAGTGGGCTGCCAATAGTGTAAGTAAGGAGGGGCTGGCCAAAGTAAAACACATTATTTATGCATTCAGCTCTCAAAGTGGAGAGGGTTACCTGTCCAAAACATAGCCCCCCCCCTCAATTTTTTACAATGGGCCATCAGTGAGGGTAAGGAATCTGATAAGTGGACCTTATATTTTTGTTCTTAAATACTCCTTAAAATAAATGTTATACTGATATTGGCCAAGAATGTTTGTGTCTAATCTGCTTGGGGAGGTGAAACAGCAGAACACTGATCCTCCCAGTGAAAGGCTGTGCGGGGAGGGGGCGTGTCAGGACAAGTCTAAACATTGGAGGGGAGCAGGCTGAGTGCCCAGCATAGCTAGAGAACTGACCATGGTGTGTTCTCCTGCTTAGTGTGGTCAGCTTTTAGTAGGAAAGCAAAGGGACTGGAAAGAACGCCAGGAATTTCACACAAAGGAATCAATACAAAGAGAACAGGATACTTTTTCATACAAGTACATGCTACAGCAGGCATATCATTAATATGATTTGTTGGGGTAACAAACACTTCAATCTGCCTGGATGAGAAGCCCTTTCCACACTGTGGTAGGACACAGCACTGTCACATTACACCAGGCCAATCCTGGACGGGGATGCACCGCACCCAGGCACCGCAGAGGTGGGAGCGCTGAAGTGCCAGAGTGCTCCCCTCCCTGTTCCTTGTGTGTGTCCAGAACACCTGTGTGAGCATAAGACAGCCCGGCCAGCCTGGCAGTGCTCGGGGGGGAGGGGCCGCTCCTCTTCCTGACACAAGGGTTCTTTTGATTTTGTCTTCAGTGGCTGCTTATGTGCGGGAACACACCGGAACCCTGCACTATCTCTACCAACTCCAGCTGGATTGCCCCCCCATCTCTATCCACAGGCTGCAGGGTCAGAGACCTCTCCACATAACCGATACTCGAGTTTGGATTATCTTTTCGCAACTCAACCAGATTTGACATACCTTCATAAGGCTACCATCGAGAGTATTAGGGGACAGTTACTAGCCATCTCAGCGAGAAAGCGAAGGGAACACCAGGCTCGGATACTGGAATTATCCACCAAGATACGTAAATTAAAAGCCCAACATAAACGTACTTTAGCAATCAATATATCACAGGAACTGGTGGAAACATGCTCACTCTTATTGGAGGAATTATTTAGGTGGGTAAGGCGTCGTAATACCCTATTCCAAAAACTGTTTTATGAGCAGGGCAACAAACCAGGCAGACTATTGGCCAGGGCCACCCAGCAACGTAAGGTGGCTTCCACAATTCATCATATTGTAGACACAGCAGGCAAGACCCATTCTAAGAATGAGGACATTGCCAGGCAGTTCCACTTTTTTTACAGTAACCTATATAATCTCCAACCTGGAAACACGGATGCTGCCTCATCTATTACACATGCCACATTTATCAAAAATTTCTTACAAAGCTTTAGTCCTGCTACCCTGTTAGAAGAAGACTCCCAAGCTCTGGAGGTCCCCCTGTCATCAGAAGAATATGCGGAGGCATTAAAAGCCACCAAACCAGGCAAGAGCCCAGGCCCAGACGGCTTTACCTCCGTCTATTAGAAAACTTTTTCAGATATCTTAGCACCAGGTTTCCTCAAAGCGTTCAATTCGCTTTTCTCCAGTTTCTGCGAATCAGAGAGGCTATTGGAAGCCTATGTTGCAGTAATCCCCAAAGAGGGGAAAGACCCCACAAACGTAGCTAGCTATCGCCGATTTCCCTTTTAAATGCTGACGTGAAATTATTTTCTAAGATCTTGGATTCCCGTCTGTCCCACTATATACCCGCCTGGTAGAGAGGCCAGGGACAATACGATTAAAGCGATAAACTTACATCATTGGCTAACATCCTCTCATCAGAAGGGCTTCTTCCTGGCAATAGATGCGGAGAAGGCGTTCAACAGAGTGGCATGGGACTACATGGAAGCGGTTTTGAGTTCAATAGGGATTGGGCCTAATATGCAGACTTTTATTATGTCTCTGTACGCCAACCCAAAAGCAAAAGTCAAAGTCAACAGCCACCTGTCCCGCGCCTTCTCCATCCACAATGGAACCCTACAAAGATGCCCCTTGTCCCCTTTATTATACATTCTGTCACTTGAACCCCTCCTCCGCTGTATCCGGGCCAACCTGGACATGAAGGGTATACGGGTTCATGAACGGGAATTCAAGATCGCGGCTTTTGCGGATAATGTCCTCTTCTTTCTCACATCCCCGCTAACATCTCTACCCAATCTTCTACGAACCCTTGGCAAGTGTTTTGGAATTGGTCAATCTAAAAATTAACTATACCAAATTGTTTGCCCTGAATATATCCTTGCCCTTGGATTTGGTCAGCCAATGCCAACTTAACTTCCCTTTTAAATGAAAGTTGGATGCCATCCAGTACCTAGGAATCCAATTGCCCGCTGATTTATCACAATTGTATAGTAGGAACTTCTTAACAGAATTACAGAAGATTAAACAGAATACCCAGAAATGGGACAAACTAAATATCTCCTGGTTTGGGCGATCATCCATCTTTAAAATGATAATTCTTCCACGTCTTCTGTATAAAATTCAAACCATGCCAATACAGCTGCCAACCTCCTTTTTCAGTATGTACAAATCCATTTGTCGTTCCTTATATATGGCGCAACAAAACAGCAAGAACAAGTTGGGATAGTGTCAGGGAAGACCAGCCAGTACTCAAGATGGCCGACGGAGAAGTCGACCTGTGACCTCAGCCTCTGCCAGAACACCTTCGGTGCACCTGTGTGCACATGACCAAGAAGCTATTTAAACTTGGTCTGTGCTTGCATCCAGTGCTGTCCGTTCTACAGCATTACCGTGTGTTCCTGCCTGCTTACTTCTGATACCTGTACCTGTTTATCGACCCGGCTTGCCTTGTCTCCGCTACCTGCTGCCTGCACCTGACCCGGCTTGTTCTGACCTCCGCACCTGCCTGCTCCTTCTACTACCACGCTGCCAGCCCGTTGCCGACCCGGCCTGTGTCCTGACTACGCTTCTGCCTCCGCTTCTGCTCCTGACGTTCCCGCCAGTGTATGACCCGGTCTGCTTAACCTGCCTCTTCCGCCAGCTGGAGAATCCTGCTCGAGCACCGTGCCCCCTGCTGCTGTTCCCAGTTCCGGGAAGACGACCCGTCAGGCACTCGTGCGACTCTGCACTTCTGCGCCTCCTGTCTGCTCTATCAGGGGGCCCGAATCAGAGGAGTAAGAGAGGCTGCTCCCTGCATATCAGGCTCTACCGTCAAGTACGTGACAGTAACGGACAGCCATGTCTGAGCCTGCGCAGGGACCCTCTCCCATGGATGAACTTTGCCAGTACCTGGCGGCCTGGCACAAGCTGTCAAGGACTTACAGCGGGGCTACACTCAGCTGGAGGGACGCCTACAGACTCTGACGGACTCTGCCACCCCTCAGGGACCGTCATTAGCATCCGCTTCCTCCCAAGGATCCTCTCCTGCTCCTGCAGTGGTTATGCTTCCACCTGAGCCCAGGGTACCAACCCCAGACCAGTTCCTGGGTGAACGCAGCAAGTTTAGAGTGTTCCGGAACGCATGTGAACTTTACTTCGCCCTTCAACCCCGCACCTTCTCTTTGGAAGCTACAAAAGTTGGCTTTGTGATTTCCTTGCTGCAAGGCGAGCCACAGCCCTGGGCCCACGGCCTCCTAGAACAGAAGGCCGAATGTTTATTGGACTTAACTACATTCTTCAGTGCCATGGCCCAGCTGTATGAAGATCCCCAGCAGATGGCTTCAGCACAAGCAGCCCTTCATGCACTCCAATAGGGTCGTAGGGCGGTGGAAGATTACGTCTCAGAATTTAGATGATGGGCATTTGACACGAATTGGAACAACGACGCCCTACGCTACCAATTATGCATGGGCCTCTCCGAACCGCTCAAGGACGAGCTAGCGTGGGTAGGGATACCTTCTACCCTAGAAACCCTGATTGATCTATCCATTCAGATCGATCCCCGGCTGAGAGAACGAAGACTAGAGAGAGCGGCAGCTCCATCCCGTCCGGTCAGGGCCGGATGTCCGACAAGGCCACCGAGGCCAGGCCCCAGGGCGGCAGTAGAGCAGGGGCGGCACCAAAGCCGGCCCCCGCCGCATGAAACCCCCCCATCTGTCCCCACGAGTCTCGGCTCCCACGGCTGCATCCCTGCACAAACATAGCCCCCTGCGCGGCGGCGCGGCGGCCTGTAGATACAATAACGTGCACTGCTAGTAAAAGTGGGGGCAGACTTGGCCAGGGGGAGGGAGAAAATGACGCCCCCATTAAATGCCCAGCAGCGACTGGCCAGACCGGGTGTGTCATTCCACTGACGGAGGCGGAGCCTAATGGTCCGCCTACCCTCCTCTGCGTGACACATCCCTATCCATGTTCTCCTTGTCCCGGGGGGGCGGGGTCTCTGGGTCTCTCTGTCACAGTAGGAGGAAACAAAAGAGGAGGATGATGGGAACCCCTGCAAGTGGTGGCCAGGACAGCAGGTAAGTTGAATTTATTTTTGTAAGTGGCAGTGCTCACTGCTCAGCTTAGATTAAATGCAATTTTTCAGAGCATATTGCAATAAAGTGATCCATGCATGCTCAAACCCATTAAACTGTCCACATTCAGTGAAAGTTCATGTACTGCAAACTTTGCAGTACATGAACTTTCACTGAATGTGGACTGTTTAATAAGTTTGCATAGGTTCCAGCATGCATGGAGCACTTTGCAGTACATGATTTTTCACTGAATGTGGTGGACTGTCTAATAAGTTTGCATAGATTTCTGTAGAGTCCCATAGATTCATGATAGGCGGCATTGGTAGGCTGCACTGATAGGCGGCACTGATGGGTACTGGTAGGCGGCACTGATGGGCACTGATAGGCGGCACTGGTCAGCTGCACTGATGGGCACTGGTAGGCTGCACTAATGAGCACTGATACGCGGCACTGATAGGCAACACTGGTAGGCTGCACTAATGGGCACTGGTAGGCTGCACTGATGGGCACTGGTAGGCTGCACTGATGGGCACTGGTAGGCTGCACTGATAGGCTGCACTGATAGGCTGCACTAATAGGCGGCACTGGTAGGCTGCACTGATGAGCACTGATAGGCGGCACTGGTAGGCTGCACTGATGGGCACTGGTAGGCTGCACTAATAGGCTGAACTAATGAGGACTGATAGGCAGCACTGATGGGCACTAATAGGCTGCACTGGTAGGCTGCACTGATGAGCACTGATAGGCGGCACTGATGGGCACTGATGAGCACTGGTAGGCTGCACTGATGGGCACTGGTAGGCGGCACTGATGGGCTGCACTAATGAGCACTGATAGGCGACACTGGTAGGCTGCACTGATGGGCACTGGTAAGCTGCACTGATAGGCTGCACTAATGAGCATTGATAGGCGGCACTGGTAGGCTGCACTAATGAGCATTGATAGGCGGCACTGGTAGGCTGCACTAATGAGCACTGATAGGCGGCACTGGTAGGCTGCACTGATAGGCTGAACTAATGAGCACTGATAGGCGGCACTGATAGGCTGCACTGATGGGCACTGATGAGGCTGCACTGATGGGTACTGATATGCTTTATGTTGATATTGTTAAAGTTGTTGTTGATATTTATTTGTAGAACTTAATTCTGCATAAAACATTTAATAGTGTAATTTCATGAGATATATTTAGGTGTGAGGTGTGTTTAGGGGAGGGGCGGGGCAGGGCAGGGTTTGGGTGGGCCAAGTGGTGGTGAGTAACTCTTAAGGCCTGGCTAGTGGCTCAGGACTTTTAGCCCTGCATTGTACATTCACATCAGACCCTCAACTCAAAGAGCTTACAATCTAAAGTCCCTAACTGACATTCATACATACACATGGTAGGGGCAACAACCTGGAATCTAGTAGGTTAGTGAAAGCATCTTCATTTTCGTATGAAGTTATACTGTATACTGTTGATTACCTGGCACTTTTACACACACAGCCATATATGTATGAGTGTACAATGGATAGTCTCTGATCATCTCCTGTAATGTGTCCACGGTCTCTGACCATCTCCTGTAATGTGTCTGCAGTCTCTAACCATCTCCTGTACCATGTCCACAGTCTCTGACCATCTCTTGTACCATGTCCCCAGTCTCTGACCATCTCCTGTAGCATGTCCCCAGTCTCTGACCATCTCCTGTACCATGTCCCCAGTCTCTGACCATCTCCTGTACCATGTCCCCAGTCTCTGACCATCTCCTGTACCATGTCCCCAGTCTCTGACCATCTCCTGTTCCATGTCTCCAGTCTCTGATCATCTGTTGCTGTTTCGGTATCGTTTTTGGTTTTCGGCATCTTGTATTTTTCATTTTCGGTATCGGTTTCGGCACCAAAAAAATCATTCGGTGCGTCCCTAGTTTTTTCACCTTAATGCATTGGATGCATCAAGGTGAAAAAAAAAAGCCCAACTGTATTTATCACATGTCCCTTCACTGGCCAACGATCTGCCCCTTTTGTATATTGTATGTTAGAAACTTAGAGGCTGTTATTTAAATAGTGAGAACATTTTTAAATGCCACAGTAAGAGAAAGATTAGGTGTCATTAACAAAAGACTATTTTCTTGATTTAGAAAAAACTCTAATATGTCAGAGAAAAGACAAAAATTGAGTGGTCATGGCTACCGCCAAAATGCAAAGGAGAAAGCTGAACGTATAAAAGAAGAGCTCAAGCACATGCCAAAAATACAACCATTTTTCTCTTTTCTCGGCTCGCAAATATTCTGATCGGACCTGGTCATTCTCCAATTTCTTGTTTAAACGCAAACTGCAGAATGGAGAACTGTATGAGAGAACCTGGCTGGTATACTCTGAGAAAGCAAAAGCTGTTTTTTGTGCCCCTTGTCATCTTTTTGGCAGTTCATCTGCTAAATGTCAGCTGGCTCAAGAAGGATTTAGTGATTGGAAGAATGCTTCTGTTCGAGAACACAAAGACTCTGAGCAACATAAAACATGTTTTATGAAATTAAAAAACAGGAACGCTGCATGTGACAAAATGGATAACATGCTAATTTTGCAACAAAACAAAGAAAGAGAGTACTGGAGAAATGTCCTCAGGCGTGTTGTTGCGGTTGTGAAGGCTTTATCTTCTCGTGGATTGGCATTTAGAGGCACAGATGAAAGTTTTGGCTCTCATACAAATGGTAACTATCTAATGTTACTTGAACTTATTGCTGAGTTTGATCCCTTCATGGACGAGCACATTAAGCGCTATGACAATGCTGGCTCTGGCACAGCATCCTATCTATCCAAAACTGTTTGCTATGAGTTCATTGAAATATTGGCAGTCAGACTGTTAGATGCAATAATTGTCGATGTGAAGGATGCTAAATACAGTATTACTTGATAAGCGTGGATTCAACCCCAGATGTTTCTCACGTGGATCAGCTAGCCTTCATTATATGATATGTGAATGACGAGGGTGTGCCAGTGGAATGATTTATAAAGTTCATACCACATATTGGCCACAAAGCTCAAAGTTTATTTAAAGCTGTAAGTGATACACTAGAATTTCACCAACTTGACCTTCAGAATTGTAGAGGTCAGTCATACGATAATGCTAGCATTATGGCTGGCCCATATTCTGGACTTCAGGCTCATTTTAAAGAACTAAATCCACTAGCTACATATATACCATGCTCTGCACATTCCCTGAACCTTGTAGGAACATGTGCTGCAAACCTGCGTAAAAGCAGTATCATTCTTTGGAGTCATCCAACAGCTGTATACCGTATTTTTCCGTGTATAAGACGCCCCCATGTATAAGACGCCCCCCACTTTTCCAACCCAAAATTAAGAAATCAATATTTTAAACAGGTAAAACAGAACACAGTTTTATTTAGTAATTACTGCAGGTAAAGTTTACATACCAGTATATTATGCAGCATATCACTTTATTCAGCCTCTTCATCACTAGTGCCAGACAGAATTTCTTCAGCTTCTTGTGCATCACTGCTGTCTTCTGAGTCACTGTCTATATATGTGAGATCATCCTCAGTTCCGTCCATTTCATTGCTGATTCCACATTTCTTGAAGGACTTCACAATCACCTCTTGTTTGACGCCATACCATGAGTTAAGGACCCAATTGCAGACCTCAGTAATGGTTGGTTTTTTCACTCTTCCTGCCGGTGTCAAGTTATCACCTGCTTTTTGCATCCATCTACTCCATTCTTCTCTCATCAGGACTTTAAAAGGCTTGTTTATTGAGACATCTAGTGGCTGTAGCTGACCTGTAAGTCCACCAGGAATAACTGCTAGGTGTGTTCGCAAATCTGATGCAACCCTTTTGGTCTTTTCTGTTAAATGTGCTCGGAATTGATCAAAAACAAGCAGAGCTGGCTTCTTTAAGAGCCCTCCAGGTCTTCTGGACCAAACCTTTGCAAACCAAATGGCCATAATGTCTTCATTCATCCATCCCTTCTCTTGAACTTGCACAATAATGCCAGGTGGTATGGTCTCTTTAGGATAGGTTTTTCTCTTGAAAATAAGCATAGGAGGCAGTTTAGTACCATCTGCACAGCATGAAAGCACAGCAGTATAGTGTGTCTTTTCATGGCCACTTGTTTTAATCGCCACTGTTTTGATTCCTTTCACATCAACAGTTCTGTTGGAAGGCACATCAAAATTGAGAGGAACCTCATCCATGTTTGCAATCTGACTTGGTTCAAAATCATATTTTTTCCTAAGTTGTATGACATAGGAGTGAAACTGTTGGATTTTATCCTCATAAACTGGTGGCATTTTCTGAGCTAACTTTGTTCGGGTTCTCATGGCCAACCCTTCTCTCCTCATGAAATTGAAGCACCATTTTGCCTTTCCTGTAAAATCAACAATGTTCATTTCACTTGCAAACATTCTTGCCTGACATTGAATAAGTTTGGTTGACACACATAAGCCACTCTGGCGCTGCTCTAAAATCCAAGTTTTAAGCCTCTGCTCCAAATTTGGCCATTTTGCTTGTTTTCCCCTTAAGGCCTTCTTCTTTTTTGGCATCTTAAGGAGTTGCTCTTCCTGTTTTCTCCACTGTCTGATCATACTCTCAGTGGGGGGAGGTCCAAACTGTCTCTCTGCAGCTCTATTCCCATGCTCTTTTGCATAGCTAACTACACTGAGTTTGAATTTTGCAGAATAAGACAATCTCTTACTACCGGTACTGTGTGACATCTTGTCAAAACTCTCCGCTCCACTCTCCGCTCCCTGATGCATCCGCGCAAGCTCCACGTCGAACGGGATCGCATCAGCGCCCTCTCGACCTCTGCCCCCACCTCCAGCTGACGTCACTAACATTCGGCTCGTGATTGGAGGAAGCCGCTATGACCAGCTACGCACCCGCGCGGCTCTCTCTCAGGCTGACTGACCGTGTATAAGACGCTGCTCGATTTTCAGTCAAAATTTTTAGGAAAAAGTAGCGTCTTATACACGGAAAAATACGGTAATTTTTTTTCTGGCTCTACCAGTAGGTGGGAAGTCTTAACTTCTCATTTAAATGCCAAGTCCACAGTTAAAAATCTGTCTGTCACAAGATGGTCAGCACGCAGTGATGCATGTCGTACTCTGAAGAAATCATGGACAGATATTATTGAAGCCCTGGAAACAATAGAGGATGATGACTCTCAAAGGCCAGTGACAAGAAGTGAGGCTGCAGCACTTCTAAGAAGTCTGAATTGTCTGGAGCCCGCCTTCATGACAGCATTTTGGAACAGCATTTTGGAACCTTTTAATGCAACAAATGATTGCAGAGTGCATATGTAGACATTTCAGCAGTTGTGAAGCTCTATGGGGCACTTCTCCACCTCATGCAAAGCTATAGAAATGAGTTTGAAAGGTTTGAATCAGAAGCCAAAGAACTCTCTGCCCTTGACCATTTCAAAACCGCCTGCACTAGAGCTAGAAAAAAAAAAATTCCATTTGATGTAAGTCAAGAAGGAGATGTACAGTTAAATGCTACAGACCATTTCAGGGTAAACACATTCTTTGCAATTCTTGACAAATTAAACAGTGAGCTGCAAAGAAGATCTGAGGCTTATGAACAAGTCTACAACAAGTTTAATTTTCTTGAAAAGCTTACTACACTAGCAACCAGTGATATACAATCAGGGCCAGTCCTGGCCGGGGTGCACGGGGTGCAGTGCACCTGGGTGGCACAGAGGTGAGGGCGCTGAAGCGCCAGAGTGCTCCCCTCCCTCCACGTCCGTAGGCGGCTCTTTCCGCCGGTCACCGCAGCCGCCGCCGTTGCTGTGTCTCTTGCCGAAGCCCAGCCATCCCCCCTCCCTCCTCCTGTCAGAGGAGGAGAGCGGAACCAACCATAGATCGTAGCAGCTGTGTCTCTGTGTCCCGACGTGTTCCAGCTCTCCTCCTCCTGTGTAACTCCCGCCTGCTGCCCAAGCCTGACACGCTCAGTTCTCCACCCGGGCAGCGCGGCTGCACACTGTCCTCTCCTCTCCAGCTGCTGTCCGGGTGTTTTTTAATTAGCTCAATGGAGGGGGGGCTGCTTTGTCAGGGGTCTATACTAATGGAGGGGGGGTTTGTCCTGGGGGGTCTATTCTAATGAAGGGGGGGGTTTGTCCTGGGGGGGTCTATTCTAATGAAGGGGGGGTTTGTCCTGGGGGGTCTATTCTAATGAAGGGGGGGTTGTCCTGGGGGCGTCTATACTAATGAAGGGGGGGTTGTCCTGGGGGGGTCTATACTAATGGAGGGGGGTGGTTTGTCTTGGGGGGGTCTGTACTAATGGAGGGGGGTGGTTTGTTCTGGGGGGTCTGTACTAATGTAGGGGGGTGGTTTGTCCCGGGGGTCTGTACTAATGGAGGGGGTGGTTTGTCCTTGGGGGTCTGTACTAATAGAGGGGGGTGGTTTGTCCTGGGAGGTCTGTACTAATGGAGGGGGGGTGGTTTGTTCTGGGAGGTCTGTACTAATGGAGGGGGGGGTGGTTTGTTCTGGGGGGGTCTGTACTAATGTAGGGGGGTGGTTTGTCCCGGGGGTCTGTACTAATGGAGAGGGGTGGTTTGTCCTGGGGGGTCTGTACTAATGGAGAGGGGTGGTTTGTCCTGGGGGTCTGTACTAATGGAGGTGGGGTGGTTTGTTCTGGGGGGGTCTGTACTAATGACGGGGGGGTGGTTTTGTTTTGGGGGGGTCTGTACTAATGGAGGGGGGTGGTTTGTCCGGGGGGGTCTGTACTAATGGAGGGGGGGTGGTTTGTTCTGGGGGGGTCTGTACTAATGTAGGGGGTGGTTTGTCCGGGGGGGTCTGTACTAATGGACGGAGGTGGTTTGTCCGGGGGGGTCTGTACTAATGGAGGGGGTGGTTTTTTCTGGGGGGTCTGTACTAATGAAGGGGGGGTGGTTTGTCCTGGGGGGTCTGTACTAATAGAGGGGGATGGTTTGTTCTGGGGGTCTGTACTAATGGAGGGGGGTTGGTTTGTCCCGGGGGGTCTGTACTAATAGAGGGGGGGTGGTTTGTCCCAGGGGGTCTGTACTAATGGGGGGTGGTTTGTCCCGGGGGTCTGTACTAATTGAGGGGGGTGGTTTGTCCTGGGGGGGTCTGTACTAATGGAGGGGGTGGTTTGTTCTGGGGGGTCTGTACTAATGGGGGGAGGGGTGGTTTGTCCCGGGGGGTCTGTACTAATGGAGGGAGGGGTGGTTTGTCCCGGGGGGTCTGTACTAATGGAGAGGGGGTGGTTTGTCCCGGGGGTCTGTACTAATGGAGGGGGTGGTTTGTTCTGGGGGGTCTGTACTAATGGAGGGGGAGTGGTTTGTTTTGGGGGGTCTGTACTAATGGAGGGGGATGGTTCTGTACTAATGGAGGTGGGTGGTTTGTCCTGAGGGGGGCCTGCACTAATGGAGGGGGGTGGTTTGTTCAGGGGGGGTCTGTACTAATGGAGGAGGGGTGGTTCTGTACTAATGTGGGGGGGTGGTTTGTTCTGGGGGGTCTGTACTTATGGAGGGGGGGTGGGTTGTCCTGAGGGGGGTCTGTACTAATGGAGGGGTGGTTGGTTTGTCCTGAGGGGGATCTATACTGATAGAGGGGGGTGTTTTGTCCTGGGGTCTATACTGATGGGGGTTCTTTACTGAGGGAGGGGTTTATACTTAGTGGGGGGTCTGCACTGATGGAGGGGGGTCTATACTTAGTGGAAGGGGATCTGTACTGAGGGGCGACTATAGTTGGTGGAGGGGGGGTGATACCATGTTTTACAGCACCGGGTGACACCCCTCTCCCTCTTCCTCTCCCTCTCCTCTTCGCGCACGCTGCTGTACTAGTGAGAGGTGCACTATGTTTCTTCCCCCGCCTTCATATCGGCCAGGGAAGAAAAAAAAAGGAGCAAAGAGGAGGATTGTGGGACATGTAGTCCCGAGGACTGGCAGCCCCACTGTAACACAGAAACTGCAGCCCACACAGCATGCTCAGCTGAATGGGAGAGAGAGAGAGCCAGGAGTCTGGGAAGGGAAAGCTTTCAGGGAAGTACACCCAGGACTCCAGGGGGAGAGGGCAGTGCTGAGACAACACCATCAGAGAGAGAACCCCGCTGACCTGTGCCACCAGAGGGAAAGCCACACAGCCTGGCGCCATCCCTGGCTGGGAAAGGAATGGAGTCATTGCCAGAATACAGATCTGGGTGCTACTCAGCGGAGTCGCCACGGACAATTCAGTGTGAGCTGACTCCTGATCAGAGGAACCGTTGTTGCTGTATCTCTGGGTCAGGTGAGAGGGCCGATCGGCCATTATCTACTAACGTCCATAGGAGCTGCAGTCTCTGATCATCTTTTGTATTATGTCTGCAGTCTCTGACCATCTCTTGTATCATGTCTGCATTCTCTGACCATCTCTTGTATCATGTCTGCAGTCTCTGACCATCTCCTGTACTATGTCTGCATTCTCTGACTGTCTCCTATAATATGTCTGCAGTCTCTGACCGTCTCTTGTATTATACCTCCAGTCTCTGACCATCTCTTGTATCATGTCTGCAGTCTCTGACTGTCTCCTGTACTATGTCTGCAGTCTCTGACCATCTCCTGTAGTATGTCTGCAGTCTCTGATCATCTCCTGTAATATGTCCGCATTCTCTGACCATCTCCTGTACTATGTCTGCAGTCTCTGATCATCTCTTGTAACATGTCTGCAGTCTCTGATCATCTCCTGTATCATGTCCTCAATCTCTGACCATCTCTTGTAATATGTCTGCAGTCTCTGACCATCTCCTGTACTATGATTGCCGTCTCTGACCATCTCTTTTATCATGTCTACAGTCTCTGACCGTCTCCTGTATTATGTCTGGAGGCTCTTTCTAACAGACTCTCTAACAGACAGCCCTCTGTGTGCATCTGAGAGACTCCCCTCCAGGTCTCATTAGTGTACACTCTTCCTGTATTTTCTTTATTGTTAAAAGATCATGGGAAGATCCTAGGGTAATGAAGACTTCTTAGGAGAGCAACTCTGTGTTTGAGTCGTTGCCATAGTAACATTTGTAAAGGGGAGGAGTTGGTAAGATGACCACATCCACGTGGGGGCGCCAGAAATATTTCTGCACTCAGGCGTCTGTGACCCTAGTATCGGCCCTGTATACAATCTCAGGCTTCCAACCTATGTAACAGCTATCCTGATGATTTGTAAACGTCATTTCCTGATGAATGTCTGCACCTTTGTTCTTACTTGAAAAATATTGATAAAGGTGAAGCTTCAATTTCAGAGCTCTACAAAACATTCAAAACAGAAAAATTGCAGGTCATTTACCCTAATATTGATATAGTAATGTGTATTTATCTTTGCACTCTGGTTACTAACTGTTCAGCAGAACGATCTTTTTCATGTCTGAAACGAGTAAAGAACTATTTAAGATCATCTTTGGGTCAAGAAAGACTGAACAGTTTAGCTTTACTTGCCATTGAGTCAGAACTTTTAAATACTTTGTCCTACGAAGATATTATTGATGAGTTTGCCAAAAGAAAAGTTAGAACTAAAAAATTGTAAAATTGTAGGGAGTTTCTTACTGCTATAATCTTTAATTAAAAGCCAATTATTTTCAGTGTGTGGAGATATGTTTTTAATTGATCTATTGTAGCTGTCATCGATAAAGGATGATAATGGTGTGTGTGTGGGGGGGGGGGGGCGGCATTGAAGGACCTGGCCTTGGGGCGGTAAAGGGAGTAAATCCGGGCCTGCGTCCGGTATGGATGTTACCCCGGGCACCCAATTCATGCAATCCAGCCCCACCTGCTCCAGCCACTCCGGCTCCTGACGCTCTGGAACCTATGCAGCTCGGCCTGCTGTGTCCCTCTCTCTCCACCGAAGAGCGTCAACGCCGTCGCCAGCAGAACCTGTGCCTATACTGAGGGGTAGGGATGAGCCGAACACCCCCCTGTTCGGTTCGCACCAGAACATGCGAACAGGAAAAAAATTTGTTCGAACACGCGAACACCGTTAAAGTCTATGGGACACGAACATGAATAATCAAAAGTGCTAATTTTAAAGGCTAATATGCAAGTTATTGTCAATAAAAGTGTTTGGGGACCTGGGTCCTGCCCCAGGGGACATGAATCAATGCAAAAAAAAGTTTTAAAAACGGCCGTTTTTTCAGGAGCAGTGATTTTATTAATGCTTAAAGTCAAACAATAAAAGTGTAATATCCCTTTAAATTTCATACCTGGGGGGTGTCTATAGTATGCCTGTAAAGGGGCGCATGTTTCCCGTGTTTAGAACAGTCTGACAGCAAAATGACATTTTGAAGGAAAAAACATATTTAAAACTACCGCGGCTATTGCATTGCCGACAATACACATAGAAGTTCATTGATAAAAACGGCATGGGAATTCCCCACAGGGCAACCCCGAACCAAAATTAAAAAAAAAAAATGATGTGGGAGTCCCCCTAAATTCCATACAAGGCCCTTCAGGTCTGGTATGGATATTAAGGGGAACCCCAGCCAAAATTTTTTTTAAAAATGGACGTGGGGTTCCCCCTAAATTCCATACCAGACCCTTCAGGTCTGGTATGGATTTTAAGGGGAACCCCGCGCCAAAAAAAAAAAAAAACGGCGTGGGGTCCCCCTAAAAATCCATACCAGACCCTTATCCGAGCACGCAACCTGGCAGGCCGCAGGAAAAGAGGGGGGGACGAGAGTGCGGCCCCCCCCCTCCTGAACCGTACCAGGCCACATGCCCTCAACATTGGGAGGGTGCTTTGGGGTAGCCCCCCAAAACACCTTGTCCCCATGTTGATGAAGACAAGGGCCTCATCCCCACAACCCTGGCCGGTGGTTGTGGGGGTCTGCGGGCGGGGGGCTTATCGGAATCTGGAAGCCCCCTTTAACAAGGGGACCCCCAGATCCCGGCCCCCCCCCCCTGTGTGAAATGGTAAGGGCGTACTTACCCCTACCATTTCACAAAAAAACTGTCAAAAATGTTAAAAATGACAAGAGACAGTTTTTGACAATTCCTTTATTTAAATGCTTCTTCTTTCTTCCTTCATCTTCTTCTTCTTCTGGTTCTTCTGGCTCTTCTGGTTCTTCCTCCGGCGTTCTCGTCCAGCATCTCCTCCGCGGCGTCTTCTATCTTCTTCTCCTCGGGCCGCTCCGCACCCATGGCATGGGGGGAGGCTCCCGCTCTTCTCTTCATCTTCTTCTCTTCTTCATCTTCTTCTTCATCTTCTTCTTCTTCTTCTCTTCTTCCTTCTTCTCTTCTTCATTTCTTCTCCGGGCCGCTCCGCAGCCATGCTGGCATGGTGGGAGGCTCCCGCTGTGTGACGGCGTCTCTTCGTCTGACGGTTCTTAAATAACGGGGGGCGGGGCCACCCGGTGACCCCGTCCCCCCTCTGACGCACGGGACATGACGGGACTTCCCTGTGGCATTCCCCGTGACGTCACAGGGAAGTCCCGTCAAGTCACCGTGCGTCAGAGGGGGGCAGGGTCACCCTGTATGGAATTTAGGGGGACCCCCACATCATTTTTTTTTTATTTTGGTTCGGGGTTGCCCTGTGGGGAATTCCCATGCCGTTTTTATCAATGAACTTCTATGTGTATTGTCGGCAATGCAATAGCCGCGGGTAGTTTTAAATGAGTTTTTTCCTTCCAAATGTCATTTTGCTGTCAGACTGTTCTAAACACAGGAAACATGCGCCCCTTTACAGGCATACTATAGACACCCCCCAGGTACGAAATTTAAAGGGATATTACACTTTTATTGTTTGACTTTAAGCATTAATAAAATCACTGTTCCTGAAAAAACGTCCGTTTTTAAAACTTTTTTTTGCATTGATCCATGTCCCCTGGGGCAGGACCCGGGTCCCCAAACACTTTTTATGACAATAACTTGCATATAAGCCTTTAAAATTAGCACTTTTGATTTCTCCCATAGACTTTTAAAGGGTGTTCCGCGGCATTCGAATTTGCCGCGAACACCCCAAATTGTTCGCTGTTCGGCGAACTTGCGAACAGCCAATGTTCGAGTAGAACATGAGTTCGACTCGAACTCGAAGCTCATCCCTACTGAGGGGGATCCGGACATTACGTGAGGTCCTGCCCAGTGAAACCTCGTAAGTCCCTCTCCACTACTTCTGCCTTGCTGACTCTAAGCTCGCTTAACAATCCCGCTCACCTTACTTTTCTCATCTCTTTACAGCTGCCAGGAAGGACTATTCAGACTACCACCATAATTGACTCCGGAGCCTGCAGCTGTTTTGTGGACTTGACCTTTGCTGCCAAACATCACATCCCCTTGCAGCCTAAGGCACAGAAGCTCTCGGTTCACTTGGCCGATGGCTCCACTATTAAATCCGGAGCAGTCACCCACGAGACCATCCCTCTGCTTACCACCATTTCCAAGGACCACCAAGAACTACTGCGTCTGGACACCATCGCTTCCCCTCTGTTCCCGGTCATCCTCGGTATGCCTTGGCTGAGGGCCCATAACCCCCATATTGATTGGTCTAAAGAAAGAATTAACTTAGTTTCTTCCTACTGCACCCAGTACTGCTTACAGACCCCCGGTGGTGTACCCGCTTTGCTATGCCTGGACACGGACTCTGAAACCATTTAGCTTGTGCCTCTAGCCTACCATGACTTTCAAGACGTGTTTAGCAAGAAAGGGGCAGAGATCCTCCCTCCTCACCGGTCTTACGACTGCCCTATAGAGCTACTTTCCGGAGCCGAAGTCCCTTTTGGGAGAATTTTCCCCTTGTCCGAAAGCGAGCTGGTAGCGCTAAAGGACTACATCAATGACAATCTAAGAAAAGGGTTCATCCGCCCTTCTACGTCTCCAGCTGGGGCGGGGATTTTCTTTGTTGAGAAAAAGGATCATTCATTAAGGCCCTGTGTGGATTACTGTGAGCTCAACAAGGTTACGGTGAAGAACCGTTATCCGCTTCCACTAGTTCCCGAACTTTTTCAGAGACTTGGTTCGGCTACCATATTTACCAAACTGGATCTCCGGGGCGCCTATAATTTGGTGCGCATTCGAGAAGGTGAGGAGTGGAAGACTGTCTTCCGCACATGATTTGGGCATTTTGAGTATCTCGTGATGCCCTTCGGACTCTGTAACTCCCCGGCCACTTTCCAGCACTTCATTAATGACATCCTCAGAGACTTCCTGGACTTATTCGTTATTGTATAACTTGATGATATGCTAATCTTTTCTTCCTCCTTAGATCACCACCGCAGACACGTCAGAAGTGTATTAACTCGCCTTCGACAACATGGATTGTACGCCAAACCCGAGAAGTGCGAGTTTGAATGCCAGAGTATTCAGTTCCTGGGCCTGATCATTTCCACCGAGGGCATCAAGATGGATCCCCAGAAGGTCACGGCTATCCTGGACTGGCCTATCCCATGTGACAAGAAAGGCATTCAACGCTTCATAGGCTTTGCAAACTTTTACCGAAAATTTATTCGGGGGTTTTCAGCAATCATTGCCCCCATTACACAACTCACCAAACAGGTTTCCAAATTCCGCTGGAATATCTCCAACCAAAATCAGTGCTAGCTCCATCCAACGCGTTTCATTAAAACAGACATCATCAAGGAGCTCAGGAGTCTGCTAAGCCAGCCTGATGAAGGAGGGAGCTTTGTGATTATATGTTTTGCCTCCCATTGTCACATCCTTTCCTTGCCCTCACATTTTGATCAGCACATCTTGCAGAGCTGCTGAAGCCCTGTGTCAGGTGGGACAAGATGGTGCCACAGCTGCTCTGAGAGCCTGAGTCTGAACTCCAGGAAGATGTTGCTGTACAGTCCAGCAGGTCAGGACTTCAACCTCTGGAATTTGAGCAGAAATCAGCTAACTTAGGGATTCCTTAAAAAAATGCAGGGAGCCTGAGGGCACAGACAACAGCAAGCGAATAAGCCAACATTTTTAATCCTTGCCAGGCAATAATCAGTGCAGTTAAAGAAGCTAAATGTTTCTGAGATTTGTAAAGCAGCACTAAATATGGTGTAAAGGTACTTTGTTAAACCAATTCCAACTCTCTCTCTGGGATTACTTTTTCCTGCTTGGTACTGGCAGCCTGTACTTGTATGTCTTAGTATTTCCAACTCATGTTTAATTAGTCCTGCTTTCAAAAGCTAAGAAACATTATGGGCTTGTTCACACTTTATGCAGTGACCTGCTCTTTTCTGCACAGAGCAACACAGGTCACCACTAGAGCACATAGAAAATAATTGTTTCCTTTGTTCTCTGTTCACATTACACTACTGCAGTGATGTACAGTACAATTTTAGGTAATGCAGGCAATGTTTGGGTTATTGCCCAAATATGGCCATGTGGCCATATTTAGGCAATGAGATAAGGTTCCATTCCCAACCAATTTGCTTACATTGCCAGGAACTCCCAGCCATGTAAATGAATGGGCCACCCCTCACCTAAGAGAGTCATCATTGGCCAAAGGTAGGGTGCCTTTGGCCAATCATGGCTCAGGGGGACTAAGTCCAAACCCCACACTATATAAGGCTGCCTGCATGTCTGCCCCGTGTAGTGTGTTATTGGCGTGGATGGAGAGAGTGTCATTTAGATTGGGCAGGCAGGTTATTCAGTTAGCTGCAGTGTATTTAATATATATATATATATATATATATATATATATATATATATATATATATATATATATATATATATATATATAGTATATCCACTGCATCCAGTTTAGCTATATCTTGTCAAAAGATTTTATTAAGTGTACAAGAAAATACATAACAAATAAAAGTAGTAAGCATATTACAATAAAGGGAAAAAGAAGCTCAGAATATTATTGGATATTAACATGGAGTATAAAGAATAATAACTGGATATAACTTGATGGAGGTGTAAAAGAACTATGAATGAACCGTTTGAGCTTATAGGTGAATCAAAGATTGCACAAATGTCAGCTGCATAGGTTATATCTGAGATGTCTAAAAAGGTATAATATTATAAAAAGAGAGCTTCAAAAGTATAAAAGAAGTTAGGGGGAAAGAAAGGAGAGAAAGAAAGAATGACAAAAGAAGGGGGGCCCACAAGGTTAAATTGAGAACCATCTTGAAGGTTGGCATGTTCATTGTGCGTTGTCTTAAGTCTTTCCAAGACAGCTACCATGGCATTAGAACAGTTTCGTCAAAAGTATGTGGCAGGTGATGTGTTTTCCATGGGTGCCATCGTTTTTTAAATTTGGAAACCTGATCATTATCTAGGAAAATGGGAAGTTTGGGACTTTGAGTGAGGCCATAGACATGGTGGAGATAGATAAAATAAAAGTACACATTTATTGTAATAAAAGTCATAAAACATGTCAATAACAGGAACCACATGGGTGAGACAACATTATAATAAATATAATTTCATGTTTGTTCACACACACTATTGAAAGTGTGCGTGCAATACAGGCAACTAGGGTACATCTAGGTATGATAGCCAAGTGCCCCGCAGTGGTCTGGATTGATCAGTCAATGCATTCTAATGAGTTCATAATGGTACATAAAGTATATAACAACACTTGTGTCCTGTGTTTTGGGGAGCTTACGGATGTACGCCCTCTCAGCACGCTGCTCTATTACCTCAGCTCCCGGCAGAGATTGGTTGACCTCGGTTCCATACCTATCATACCTCACTACAGTGAGTTCTTGTAAGCATTTTGGTTATACTTACCCACTTCTTTTTCGATAGGTTCAAATACATCCTACTAATTTCATTCTATCATATTTTGTAGATATACTACTAGCACCCGCCCCTGATGAGTGTAATATACACGAAACGCGTCGGGCATTGTTTGGGATGCACATACCAGCCCCTATACAATCATCTATTCTGGGTATTATGGGATGTTTCCTCACACCTCGATCATTCTACGTTTTTCTTTTTCAATTTGATTTTGTATTTTATTGTGTTCTCATTGTCTCTTTTGCAAGTGTTGTTATATACTTTATGTACCATTATGAACTCATTAGAATGCATTGACTGATCAATCCAGACCACTGCGGGGCACTTGGCTACCATACCTAGATGTACCCTAGTTGCCTGTATTGCACGCACACTTTCAATAGTGTGTGTGAACAAACATGAAATTACATTTATTATAATGTTGTCTCACCCATATGGTTCCTGTTATTGACATGTTTTATGACTTTTATGACAATAAATGTGTACTTTTATTTTATCTATCTCCACCATGTCTTTGGCCTCACTCAAAGTCCCAAACTTCCCATTTTCTTCGAATTAGGGATGGAGGCGCATTCTATATGTGCCTTATATAAAGTCCCACAACCCTTCCCATTGTTCTCGCATTAGGGATGGAGGTCCACAGACTGGATTGACAGCCCCTCTTTCTTCTTGTCATCCAGGTGCGATATGATCAAGCCCCTGACATTGATTCACTATGTCCGGGCTTGTGTTCTAGAGACAGAGATTTCTTTGTTTGTCTGTGAGAATTTTTAGCACAGACATTTTAATTTTGAGTACCCACACTGAGGTTGGTATGTCCTAGGCTTTTTCTGTCTACTGCCGGGAGCTGCAATGTGCTCTGCGTGCCCCCGCCCCTCCGGGTGGTGGTGGATATGTGTGGGAGGGAGGGTGGTCTCACAGCGCATCGGCGCCACGCATCCTGCTTCTCGTGTGCCGTCACTACCTGACGCTATCACGTCGAGCATGTGATTTTGCCACCAGAGCCGACACAGCTGCGGAAACGAGCGCCTGTCGTGGGCGGTCCTGACCGCCGGCGTCGGACCTCCTCCCCGTTCTTGCCGTGCTAGCGTGACGCTGGTGGGAGTCAGCGTGCACGTGTACTTTTATTTTATCTATTTCCACCATGTCTATGGCCTCACTCAAAGTCCCAAACTTCCCATTTTCTTTGATTTAGGGATGGAGGCGCATTCTATATGTGCCTCATATAAAGTCCCACATATCTATAGCCATCATTTTAGCGTGAATCTTGGTGTTATTCATCCTGTTTTTTGCTTCAGCTACTACCAATGACGGGGATCTCCATGCTTCTTTTTGCTATGGTTTGTTTAGCTGCTGTTAGAAGTAGAACAAACAATTTAAATTGGATCATCATTAAACATTCTGGCTTCAGATTGAGTAAGGCAGTAGAAGGATCAGGCTGTATGCAAAAACCAAACATCTTGGAAGCCATTATAAAAATGTCCTTCCAAAAAGTTTGTGCTATTGGGCATGTCCACCAAATGTGTAGGTGTGTACCAAATTCTGAGCAGCCAGGATAACATTGTGCGGAGCAAGTTGGTACATATTTAGCTACCCTAGCTGGTACAAGTTACCATCTTGTTAATACTTTATAATTAGCTTGCACCTCAATAATATTGGGGGAGGCTGCTTTAGTTGTTAACCAAATTTGGTTCCAATCTGTGTTGTCAAGTGTGCGTTCCAGGTCCACCTCCCATTTACGGACATAGGATGGCCTATCCAGGTCAGGCTTGACTATCAATCGACAGTAAAGAGAGGAAATTATACCTTTACTGTGTGGATCTTTTCTACAGATAGATTCAAAACTGGTAAAGCGGGTTAAGGAAGTATCAGAATTTATGAGTGGAGTGAAAAAGTTTTTAATTTGCAGGTACCGGAATAATTCAGAATGGGGTAAACCGTAAGTTTCGCAAAGGGTTGGGAAGGGGATAAAAATGTAGAAGTAACGAATTTATGCATAGTCGAGATTTCAAGAGACTGCCAAGCTTGGAAGGATTTGGGAGAGATCCATGCAGGATAAAAAGCGGGATTTTTTAGAAAGGAGAGAAGGGGATTATGAGGCGATTGTAACCAGTGTTTAAATTTGAATCTGTCCCATAGAGAAATAAAATGTTTGGTGATAGGATTGCGTAAGCTTTTGCGGTCTTTTGGGGGAAGCTAAAGCAGATTAGAGATCGATAAGGGATCACATTCGGCAGCTTCAATCGACACCCATAAGGGAATTTCTCGTTGTGCGTGGTATTTAGATAAACTAGCAATATGTGCTGCCCTATAATAAGTTGCAAAGTTAGGAAAGCCTAGACCTCCGTGTGTTTTGGAAAGATAAAGTATGTGCAAGGGTATACGTGGTTTAGAAGGCCCCCATACGTATGATGTGGCTTTTTTCTGTATTAGTCTAAAATAATAAGCAGGAATTTGAAATTGGTAACACTCTGAATAAATATAGTAGTTTAGGTAGGATCGTCATTTTTATTGCATTAATTCTACCGAACCATGATAATGGGAGGTGAGTCCAGGTTTTCAATAGATTTGTCACACTTTTCAAAGTCGGCAGATAATTGGCTGAAAAAAGATCTGATATAGATGCAGTAAGATGAATCCCTAAATATGGGATAGATTTTTCCGCCCAGGTAAAAGGAAGACCTGCTTTTGCGGAATTTAGTTCCAAATTGGAAAGAGATATGTTTGATGCATGCTTTTGGTTTATTGTACAAAGCAGTGATCCAAGTTATAAAGTTAGGGCCAAAGCCCCACTTTTGAAGTGAATATTGTAAATAAGGCCAGGAAATGGAGTCAAAGGCTTTCCTAATATCAAGGGATATAAAACAAGAAGGAATGCGGCGGGTTTTAGCAATGTGAGTCAAAAGGACCGCTCGACGTACATTGTCGCCTGCTTGGCGTGTTGGCATAAAGCCTACTTGAACACGATGTATAAGATTACCTTTGACTCCATTTAGGCGAGCCGCTAAGATTTTTGCTAATAATTTGATATCTAGGTTTAATAGGGAAATGGGACGATAATTTGTTACGGATGTGTCATCAGTATGGGATTTAGGAATCATACAAATGGTTGCTATTAATGATTCCTGTCTAAAAGACTTACCCTCTAGTAAGATATTAAAGGCATCAGCCAAAATAGGGGAG